>JANBXA010000103.1:5935000-6352500 GCA_030556225.1 Cricetiscus sungorus | reverse complement strand
TCTGAGGAGGATTGTAACCCAACAGACTTCAAACTGTGTACTTTAAAGTCATAACTTATTGCATGCTGTCATCTCATTATGTAGGATGTATGAGGCAGGAGAAGCTCAAGGTCAGTCTATCCTGAGCTATGACACAAAGTCAAGGTCACACAGAGCTATATAGGGAGCCCCTGTCTCGGATAACCAAGGGCTGATAGTACCTCAGTGGTAGAAGCCTTGCATGCTCAAGGCCCTAGGTTCAATCCCTGGCACTACACATACTAAAATGTCATAACTGAAGAAATGGGATAATTACCTCTGTAGACTTACTGGAGCATGGGGGGAAGACTGTTACTATGTAGTAATTTTTAAAAGAATGGAAATTTAAAAAATAGTGCCCAAAGTGTCTGCTCCCACCAGTAAGATCAGCTGGCATGTATTTTTGAGTACTTGCATTACTCAGTAGATGGAGTGGAACATCTTCATCATTCTTACCACATATTCAATGTACCTTTACAGCTCTCATTATCCTCTAGTGTTAGGGAAACGGTAGAGGCTTCCCATTTAGTAGGATTTTGGAATTATGCCTTTAGCATGTCTTCTACTTCCTGTGGGTTGAGATTCTAAAAGTAAAAATTTTGGTAACATGGAGCAAATTAGATATTGCAATCATTGAAATGTAGTTTCTTCTCCCTTAAAGATGGTGGTATACTTGAATCCAAACCATGGGTAATGAGAGATCAATACGTGCATAGAGAGCAATATGTGGCATGTCTGAGTCCATTTTCTGCTCTTATAACAGAACACTGTAAGCTAGCCAATTATTAACAACAGAAGTTTATTCTGCTAATTGATTTGAAAGCTTGGAAGCACATGCACCCAGTGAAAGCAGAACCAGCACCCAATGAAAACAAATGGCATGAGAATAACACAAAATCTGATATGAGATGTCCTTCTGTATGCTGCGAATATGTGTTGCTTTTACTGGTTGATGAGTAAAGCCATTTTGACAAATGGTCAGGCAGAATAGAGCCAAGAAGGAAATTCAAACAAAGATATGGAAAGAAAGAAGACCATGTAGCCAACAGAGAGGCAAGATGTGAGGTAACAGGCCATGGGCATCGTAGTAAAATATAAAACATTAGAAATTAATTAATTTAAAGGCAGAGCTAACCGGTAAGAAGCCTGAGCCATTGGCCAAACAGTTATAGTTAATGTTAAGCCTTGGAATGATTATTTAATAAGTGGCCATGGGACCGGTAGGCCAGAGAAAGAAATTCATCTAGTGGGACAGAGCGAAACAGAGAAAAGCTTCCAGCCACAAAAACCAGCTTAGTCTGGTGAGAGGCAGGAAGAATTATGTAAACAGACCTGAGAAAAATGCTAAGCAAGAACCATCAAAGAAGGGCAAGCACTAGCAAGACACCAAGAAAAACCAGGCTGAACTGACTCGGATCAAGAGCCCATTTAAGAAACAACCCCACTGCTACCTTCTGACCTCAATCCATTCGTGAGGTCAAGACTCTCACAGCCTAGCAATTTCTTGAAAGTCCCACCTTTTAGTACTTTTACAATGACAATTTCAAGATGAATTTTAGAGGGGACACTGAAGCCATAGTAGTTCCATTGCAATCACTGTTTTTACCTTAGAATATGGCCATTGTCGGTTTTATGTCCTAGAGCCATCATTCATAAGTCCTTTATCTTAATGGATTAATTTTCTTTTATTATTTTCCTGTAAAGGTCTGATATTTAATGTTATCAGTTTATGGTTGGGAAAGGGCTGTGTATTTCATAGTCATTTTGTTAAATTATGTTAGTATGTAAAATTTAACATGTCATAAGACAGCAAAACTTTAGACACACATTTTGGGTTTGATTTGATTTTTTGTTGTTTAGCATACCAACTAGCAAGACCTAAATCTGAACTGACCTATAAGCAATTTATTCACAACTTGTTAAAGAACAAGCGTTATTTCATCCCACCACTTCTTTCTTTTCTCAATATCATTTGTAGATATGTATAAATCATATATAATATATATCACACTCAAACTCCCAGTAGCCATCCCCTTAAAGAAAATTGAGTTCCTCACCACCTGCCCTGGCCCTGCCTGAAGCCATCAGTCTTGGAGAGCTACACTCCATCCTTATCATAGTGATTAAGAGTTCTCCTCAATGGCTTCCTGTCTATGCTGATACTTTGGGGAGGGGAGGGGAGGGTTTGTTACAGAGGCCTTCTATGTCCCTCTTTCTCAACTGTGAGTCAGCAGCCATCAATACCACTGCAAAAGTCATTTCCTTGCCCTTTAAGTCATCAGGAAAACAGATCATGGACTGATCTTGTATACATTATGTCGCAGAAAGGAAGATAAGTTAAACAACTGAGTTGCAGAAATAATTACTTTAAAACAGAGCTGTTGAGTGAATGAAGGAAGGAAGCATAGCATTCAACAAGAGTAAATAATGTACAAATAAGATGGCACTCTGATGCTGTGTGGGAGGAGTTGGAAGCGTCACAGATGCTGAGCCTGAGCTGAGTCATAAAGGATGTGACAGGGAAGTGCCTAGGTTGAAATCTCATAATTTACTCCATCCCTACACATCTTATCTGCTTCATTTCAAACACAGCCACCCTTCTCTGAGCCAACCAGGCTTAAACTCCGTATGTGTCCCTAAGATTTATTTTCCCTTGCTCCAAGGAATAATCAGATGTTTTCTTGAGTCAGATATTCTTTCCTTTGTTCTAGCAAATGACTGAATTCTTGGTTTCTCCACATTGATTACATTAAGGGGTGCTTTTCCTCTTTATAGCTTTGTTTGCTTTATTTCACTCACCATTCTGTGATTGAGGCCTTTCTGGCATGCTAGGATTCAGTATCGGTGTCACAGAAGCAGACAAGATGAATATGGCTGCCACAGAGCCTGCCCCTGCTAGAGGAAAGAGGTGATGAACAAGTAGAAATATTGAGGCATCCCACAAGAAGTCTTCTTCTTCATAAAGGAAGGACTATTCTGGTCAAAGCCAATAGGGATGGGCAGAAATAAGCCATGTACAGGTGAAGCATGGGACAGTGCAAGGAACATCCATAGAAAAAAGCCACACATGCAAGGGTCTGCAGACTTGAGTGGGAGCAAGATAATGGCACAACAGCGATGAGTTGGATGCTTGCAATGCTGAGCCTTGCCAACCATTGGAAAGAATTTGACTTTTTCCCTAAGAGTCTGAGAGCCACTGAAGTCCTAAGAGAAGAAACATCCCTACAGCTGTTTGAAGCCTGCAATGAAAGCCATGGAATAAAGCAAAGAGAGATCTGTCTACAAGATGCACTCCAGCTTAGTCTCCCTCCCAACCAACGTTGCCTTCAGTTTCTTCCTGTTCTGTAGTCCAACCAATCCCTTGACAGTCTGTTGCTAGATGAGTTCCTTAACAAACATTCAGATCTCAGCAGGAAGAATCTTAATGGGGTGCTCATGGAATAATTCTGAATCCCTTGCCCTGTTATACAAAGCTTCTAGCGCTCTGGCCCTACCGGACCCGTTTTGCAGCTGTGCCATGCATGCTTCTCTTCACGTGTTCTTCCTCGCTGTAGCCACGCACGGTAAACTTTCTCACAACACCTCTATCTTAGCACCTCCAGCTGTGAGTTAACCTGCACACTTACACCTGCACCTCCTTAGGTCCTTGCTCAGATGCCAGCTGAAATAATTTCAAGTCCACTGAAATTATTTGCTCTTCCACCAAATCCTCCTTGTGCTTTACGTCATAGGTTAGTGACCTCAGTCCCTTCCCACTAAGAGAGTCTAGAGGGGCTGTGGGCAGACCTCTCATAAGCATGGACTCTGAATAAAATTTTTCTATTGTAAAATTTTTCTATTTGTAAAGCACATGACCATACAGAGACCCATGCCCTTCTGTAACTCTACTTTTGGTTGAGAGATTAAAATATATACGATGTGGAAAAGCTATATAGCCAAAAGTGAAGACAGAAACTCAAAAGAACAATAGCTGGAATTGCTGAAAATCATCCTTGGAAATGATGGGGTGTAACTATAAGACAATGAAACACTGTGACTTTTATAACGAGGAATAAATAAAGTATCTTTCCTACTAAAATTAGCCACTTTTACTGGATACCTCTTGTACCAGGTGAGCTACTTAACCCTCTGCTTATTCCTTTCCCCGCCAGAACTTACTGTACAGTGGGAAGCTATCTTATAACTCAGAACTGTGTGTCCCCAGGAATTCATGTTGCCAGAATAATTTCAAAATCTGTTTCTAATAGTGGAAATTTATGTGTTGTCATTTTTCTACTCTGGTGACTCTTGTCTCTAACTTGCCATTTCTTTTTGCTGTGATAAGAGAAAATTTATTGTACAAATTTTCAAAATTGTAAATGGTTTTATGTTTATATCTTTTTTCTGAGTTCAAATCCTTTTCTTATAAATCTTAAAGGCAAGGCTTGTGTGTATATTTATTCTCTCTCTCTCTCTCTCTCTCTCTCTCTCTCTCTCTCTCTCTCTCTCTCTCTCTCCCCCCACACACACACACACACACACACACAGAGAGAGAGAATTAGAAAATAATTTAATAATACATTTTTTTAAAGTGAAAAGAGAGTCAAAAGTTATCACATGACTTCCAGAACACACAATCACACAATGTGATGATGTCTTGGGTATGTGCTACTTTTATTTTGAAAATGTCTTCCTAAGACTTTTGTCCTGTTCCTTCCCAATTCCCTAAAATATTCCTTCTGTTTCTCAAATAGTTTAGAAACAGGAATAAGTTGTAACTAATGTCATTCTAGAGACACTGAGGAGAGGGATTGTATTTGTGCAGTGGTCAAGGGAAATGTTAGCTGCCCATAATAGACATGCTTCTAGTTTAAAAAGCCAACGGCAACAGTCAGGCTTTTGACCACCACTAGAGTTTCTGTGATGATGGCCTTGACTTTAACAGAGTAATATCTGTTGATCCAGGTAATTGTAAATCTTTCCTTGCAACATCATTCACCCTTTAGCACTACCCAAGGCTACCTGGCAGAGTCAGACCAATTTTTCCATGAGTATTTGCTGAAATTTACATAGCAATGTATGAAAGGCATTGGAGTGTCTTGTACATGTCTTTTGTCTGCCCCAATTGCTCACTCATTCTGTGACACCCATGGTAGCTTCATGTGTTATGCCACTGCTAATTTTTGGTCTCAACAGCCCATAGGAGAACATCTGAAATATTTCATTTTGTTTATTGAAACTCTGAAGTGAGATGTGAGGAGTTAGTGAAATCATTGGTCCATGTTCTGAGTTGAGTGTGAAAGCTGGAGTGGTGGGTGGATATTGAGATGTATAGTATGGAAACCCTGTTGGGCGGCCTATCACAGGGGAAGGGCATAGGAGAATGGGAAAGGCTGTGGTAGAGGAAGGCAGGGGAAAGAAACCTGGAAGGTTGTGTGGAAAAGAGGCAGATGCTTGCATACTACAGACTTGGAAGCAGGTGATCAGAACTCCTTGACATTATATTTCAAGATTTTAGGTTTCACTGAGACCAATAGAGAGATTCCTGTAGTACTTCAGTCTCAGTAATAAAATAAGGGAGCAATTTAAATAACAATTTCAGTGAGTGTATGCTTATGTCAAAATTAACACATTTTAAGAACGCAGGAATAATCTACTAACTGCTGTGGGACAGCAAATGATGCTGAAGGTGTCTCTGTCTCTTCCCGCAGGTTGTTATTCTGTACTTTGAGCCAAGTACCTTCCGTTGTATTCTCCTAAGGTGGGTCCGTCTTCTGGGTTTTGCCACTGTTTATGGAACTGTGACTCTCAAGCTTCACAGGTATGTTATTATGCTTTATCAGTTCTCATTCCCACAGAGGGACCAACTTGTTTGGTTCTCACCTAATTGTAAACTGAGCTGGCCATTATTCACAAATGTAAACAGCAAAATGATTGACATACATGTATTTCACATAACTGGTTAGGGTTTTTTTTTTCCTTTTTTATTTAAATTTGAAATAAGCAAATTAAAATGTTGCTTTACATGTCAATCCCAGTTCCCTCACCCTCCCGTCCTCTCCTATCACCCCCACCAAACCCCAGCCCAACCCCTTTCTGCCCCCAGGGAGGGTGGGACCTTCCATGGGAAACCTTCAAAGTCTGTCATATCATTTCGGGCAGGGCCTAGGCCCTCCCCCATGTGTCTAGGCTGAGACAGTATCCCTCTGTGTGGGATGGGTTCCCAAAGTCCATTCGTATACTAGTATACTAGGGTTAAATAATGATCCAGACTTCCTAACTAAGTCCCACATTCAGGGGTCTGGATCAGTCCTGTGCTGGTTTCCCAGCTGTCAGACTGGGGTGCATTAGCTCCCCCTTGTTCAGGTCAGCAGTTTCTGTGGGTTTCTCTAGCCTGGTCTTTGCTCATCACTCCTCCCTCTCTGTGACTGGATTCCAGGAGTTCGGCTAGTATTTAGTTGTGGGTGTCTGCTTCTGTTAGTTTATTTTTTCCTTTTCTTTTTCTTTTCTTCACTTGACAACAGCTAGAGTTCTATGACAACAGCTAGAGATCTATGAAGGGAAATCTCCACTGAAGAATTGCCTCCATTAGACTAGCCCATAAGCAAGTCTCTGGGGGCCATTTTCTTGACTAATGATCAAGTGGGAGGGCCCAGCCCACTGTAGGTAATACCACTCCTGATCAGGTGGCACTGGGTTGTATAAGAAAGCGTATTGAGCAAGCCATGTGGAGCATGCCAATAAGCAGCATTCTTCTATGGCCCCTGTTTCAGTTACTTTCTCTAGGTTATTGCCTGAGTTGCTGCCCTGCCTGCCCTCAGTGATGGAATTGTTTACTAGAAGTGTCAGATGAAATAAACCCTTTCTTTCACAAGATGTTTTTGGTCATTGGTTTATCACAGCAATAACAATCTAACTAAGATACCCTCTAGAAATATTTGCTACATTCTTTGGGAATCTTTAAAAGACTTTACTCTTTAAACAAAGTGCTTTAAGAAAGTGTGTTTCTATTAGAGGAAGGAAATACTCTGGAAAAGAAAAAAAAAAGTTGGGATGTTAACAGTATTTACTCACTGAAACAGGATGGAAAGACAATAGTTAAAGTAATGTTTACTGTCACCCCTATGTTAGTCAGCAATACACTCATTGTACGAAAATGCTTCCCAAATTTCATGCCCCAGGATAACCCTGCTGACATTCCTAGATAAAGATATATTTTAAATGGTTTGTGATAACAAATTGGGAGGCTCTTCCTTGGGGAAGATTAATTCTCCTACTCTAAGAATTTCTTAGTTGCCTGTAGTTACTTGTCTAGGGTTGGGGCTCCATGAAATTTCCCCTTCTATGTTGGTGTATCTATTGATGTCATCCTTGTTCAAGTTGAAATTACATGTTTAAGTTACATTATACAGACTAAGTGTGTTGTATTTATATATTTTGGAATATATTTTAATGATATTTGTATTATATATTTAGCAACAATGAAAGAAAAAGAGGTCATGAATTTGACAGAGAGCAAAGGGGTTTTAGAAGGGTTTTGAGGAAGGAAAATGACATGCTTTCATTATTTAAAAGTATTTTAAAATTGCTTTATCATTCCTTCAGGGTTTATCAACATTGAAAAATACATTCCCTTACATTTAGTTCAAGGCCACCCACATATGAAAACAGGACAATAAAATAAACTTCCTGTCTGTGGTGCTAGGGGTGACTGGAAATCCTAGGCTTTCCTTCCTTCTCATCTGCAAGTATAAATAAAGCATTGGTGAAGTTATATCGAAGGGGAAAGGAGGGGAAATGCCTTTAGGAAGATACTGATGCCCCTGGCACTGATGAGCATGAGGCAGTTCTGAAGACCACAGAGCAGGATGCGCCCAAACCTCCCTCCTACCTTTCTCTCTCCTTGTTTTCCTCCATCTTTCTCCCCCTCCTCCCCTCTTCTTGAGTCCTCCGTCTCTCTTACCCTTCTTTCCTTTCTAGCACTTAATTGCTGAGACTGATCCAGATCATCCATGACTCCCAAGATTCCTTTTGTGTAGTATAGAGTAAAGTTAGAAACATTATCGTACTGGATTTCAGGAAAGCAAATATGAATGGGAATTTATCTTTGACTGCTAAGAAGTCATAGACCTATTCATCTTACAAAAGAAAAGGCATGTTCTTTCTGGCTTTCCCTTTACCATGTCAGTACACTGTGTCCTACTGTAATGCCCTCCAGGTTTATATTCCATATATAATTGTTATTTGTCAACTGATGCTCACCAAAAGGTATAAGACATCAGTGGCAATCTATAAAGGGTAGTAAGACTTACCTATTTGTGACTTGATTAAGACCTCACTTGTTACTAGACTAGCACATACTGTCTCTTATAACCCTTTCACTGCTTCATCATATTTTTTTAATTTAGTGGTAGTCTTCATTGTAATTTGTCTTCTTCTTCAAGTGAGTGAAAATCTAGCCACTGAATTCCAGACAGTCCTGTGACCTACATGTAGAAATGTTTAACTTATTAGTAGATGAATGAATTAATGAATGAAAAAAATGAATGGATAAATGAATGAACAAAAAAGTAAATTGCAGATCTGTAAACTTCTTTTCATAGTTTCATGTTCCCAGTTTCAGTATATGATACCTCAGGGTGACCCAAGTACTTGGAACACATAACACTGTGGCCTGCAAAAAGATATTTGATGTAACTTGAGGACATCATTAAATAGTACAAAATTATAAAGTAAGAAGATTACTTCCTCTTAGATTCCCTTTCAGTCCTCCTGATTATTTCCAGGAGAAGGATTAGTTTGGAGCATCTCGGTTTTTCTTAACACCTGCCACACCACTGTTAATCTTTGTCTAGAAGAGGGCAGGCCAACCTTCAGACTTGGAGCTGTTCACTGCAGTGCCATGTCCTTAAGAGTCATCATTCTGTTCTACTATATTTAGTTACATAGCTGCTAATAATTAATGGAATGTATTAGCTGGAAATTTTTATAGTAACAATATGGTGTTTCCTTTAAAATACTTTAAAAGCAACAAATGAGAACTGATTTAAAGAGGATATTAACTGATTCTGATACAGCAGCAATCTTGAGGGCACATGATATAATTAGAATTTTGGAAACTGGTTTCTTTAATCATCTTTTGCTTAAAGACTGGAATGGAAGTTATTTCCTCTGTGGGGCTCTAGAAATCACTACAGGGAACAAGAATTACTTTGCTGAAGACTTAAAACTGGTTAATAAGTAAAATTACTCTAATCCTGTGTGAATCTCATGGCCTTACTCTTGTATTTGGTTTTTTATTTATTGCCTAAATTTAACCAATTATATTATCGCAGCCTTTCCCTCAAGGATTCAGTATTTCTTTCTCTGTTGCCTGCTCTCTTGCTGATTGATTGTCATGTCCATAGGATTTCTAAGGCACCAAATACTTGGGAAAAGTCTATGGACTCTGCTCTAGAAATTATGACCTTTAGTCTGGGTTAACCTACAGGATCCTTCTGCATACATAGAGTAAAGCTAGAAATGACATGAAACTGGATTTCAGGTGAAGTAATTTAAATCTGAATTTAGTTTCTAACACTAAAAAAAGTCACCAGGCCTATTTATTTTATGAAGGAAAAGGAGTAGAGGAATTGGCAAGCTCTTCTACCACACTACATCGCTGGGATTGGAACGCTCATGCACATTTACCAAACCCCTCTTTTCTCTGATGACCATTTCCCATGGATAAACATCACACAGTCAAGGACACCAAAACACTCCAGAGTAGAATTGTAAAATCTCTGAAATTATTAACCCTGCAGCACAGGATTAGGTAGAAGTGAGGAAGAGGTACAATGGTCTCTCCTCAGAGGGGGTTTGTGTCACATACATTGTTTGGAATCACCCACATCTACGGTAAAACAAAGTAGACTGCCATCTCTCTATTCACCAGTCATTCATCCATCTATTTATTTGTGGAGCTGGAGACTGAACATGAGGCCTCATACATCCACTCATAGGCTCTACCACTTCAACTATACTCCAAACCCCAGGCCATATTTTAACTATCTTTATCATTTGATTAAATTCTCTACTGACCATTCTTGGCAGGCCATCCATGCAGTGCAATTTATTTGAACCTGAAACACTTTATTCTTTAGACAATCAGGAAGAGAGTGAAAGGGCAGTTTTAGCTAGCTCAGAAGAACTGAAGTAGTTAAAAAAAAGGGGGGGAAATCTTCATTTATTGAAAAGAGCAGCCTTCAATTGACCATGGTTCACTTGTCTTAGTCCATGAATAATGCAGGGTGGCTCTAAAAGCACAACTAGCAGCTCTTGGGTGCTAGTTTTCTTTATATTTCTTCATGAAATGTGGATAATCTGAGCACTTGGGAGACTGAGGCAGGAGGATTATGTGTTTGAGGTCAGTGGGCAGAGTGAGTTTGAAGCTATCCTGGATAACGGGGCAATAGTCTTAAAGCAAGCAAATAAATAAACAGAAAACCAGGGTGACACTGTGTCTAGGCTTAGAAAGGCCAGGTATGTTTTCAAGAAGCAAAGCAATTGGATAGAGATTTTAAAACATTGCTAAAAGAAAATTGTATTCCCTATAATAAATGTTTCCAAAATATATTGTGTTTTTGCTGTTTTATGCTGTTTAAAATAAAGATTTGAGCAAGCTGTGGAAAGCCCTCTTCTGACTGTGGCCTGGGATTTGTCCCTTCATGCATTATTCAGCATTCAGCTCTCTGTAAAACCCAGAGCACTTTTCTACGCTGTCTCATTAGCACCAAATATACAGTTGTGGGAAAGTTTATTTTTATATATTTTAGTTCATCTCCTAGTAATATTTAAGAAGTGAGTGGGTGGTATTTATTTCTATTCCTTTATGTATTCTTTGAATAATAAATTACAGTTACATATCTTAAATTATTAAAGGAAAAGAAAAGCAAGTTCATGGATATCTACAGGGGCAGCACTCAAATGTGATGAAGTTTGACTCGGTGTAACTTGTAACCATCATTGGTGGCAGAGAACTTTAAATGGGGCTTTACACACATGTCTGAAGCATGGTTATTTCACTTTATTGATAAGTTACACCCTTCTTCTTTAAAAGACTACTGAACAGGGTGCTGTTGTTCACACCTCATTTATACAAAGAAATGCCAGCTTTCATTGCTGAATGGCTGTGCAAGTATCTATGGCTCTCCACAGGTTTCTCTGAAAGGCTTCTGCGTTTACTCTTGATATTTAAAGTCTGTGTAGCTTGTTACTATAACAACGCACTGAAGTCAGGCTAACTTTATGAAGAAAAAGGATTTGTCTTACAGTTTTAAAGCCTGAACATCCAAATAACAAGCGGCTATCTCTGGCCATTAAGAATATCATGTTTCATTACAAAATAAAAGGCCAGGAGGGATTCTAGAGTCCAGGCATTGTCTGTTTGCAAGAAGGAACTAAGTGGCTGAGCAAAGTGGTCCAGATCATTCAACCCAGCATCTGGAAAGCTCAGGTAGGAAATTAGTGAGTCCAGACAAGACCTTATTGAAGGGGAGGAGGAGCAAGAAGGAGGAGGTGGAGGAGGAGGAGGAGGAGGAGGAGGAGGAGGAGGAGGAGGAGGAGGAGGAGGAGGAGGAGGAGGAGGAGGAGGAGGAGGAGGAGGAGGAGGAGGAGGAGGAGGAGGAGGAGGAGGAGGAGGAAGAAGAAGGGGGAGGAAGCTAACTCAAGCATCCCAAGATAATTGAATTAATTCATCCATCCAGAAACAGTGACCCCAATAAGCTGAGGACTGACACACTAGACCCCCCCAACTTTAAAGTTTTAACAGATAGCTTCTGGAGACACCAATCTTCCAGCAGTCAAAGCGCTGTGAAATAGCCTGTGTCATATCCAAACCATATCAAGATGCCAAGTCATAGCCAAGGGATTTTCTTTCACATGAGGCATTTCTGAACAGCTTTAGCCAAGTGCTCGTCTCAAAATCATACATCATTGACAGTACCCTTTGAGAACATAGCTGTGGTAACAACAACTTCACTAGGGAGAGGGAGAACTTATTTCGTGAATCCTAGGAATGATACTGTTCTGTAGCACAAATTCTCTTTGGCCTTAATAATAACAACTCGGTCATATATTGAGGTTAATGCTGAAGATCAGAGACTCAAAGTGGCCATCCACTAGAGAGTTCTGACCTCTACCGATGCTCTGACCAAATGGGTGATCCTGTCCTCAGACTGCATCCTCAGACTGCATCCTCAGACTGCTTAGACTGCGCTGTTCCTCAGACTGCACTGCTCTCCTATCTCCTCCCTCATTATATTTCTCTCTAGTGCTAGAATTAAAGGCATAATTCAAAGTGCAGAGATCACCTTTGTGTGAGCTTCATTTCTCTTTTAGACTGGCTTAATTTCATGTAGCCCAGAGTGGCCTTGAACTCACAGAAAACCATCTGCCTCTTTCTCCTTTGTGCTGGGATTAGAGGTGTGTGACACCTTTGCCTGGCCTGTATAGATAATTAGTGTGGCTAGTTGTGCACTCTGCTCTCCAGGCAAACTTATTTGTTAGATCATAAGCAGATATCATCACACTAGCCTGTTTCTGCAGTGCTACCCTTGACTTCACATCTCTACTGGCCAGTACTCTTGATACAGAACACCCTTATGGTGGTGTTTCTTGAAGATGACATTGATCACCAGAGAAAAAGATCTGCTTCTAAGGACAGTCTCTTTCCTTGTCAGTGATACATGTGGACAGGAAGAACTATAACCTCAAAGCCTAAGGAAGTTGTTAGGGGTGGGCAGGAAGTTATCCAAGGCTTTCATCTCCCTTTGCTTGCTACACAGGAGTGGGGTGGGGTAACTAGATGCCTTCTAGATAAGTGGTATGCTTAAGTATAAACAGGACAGAGGCAGTACAGAACTCTAAAACTGGCTTCTCAGAAAATGGAAACAAAGGTTTTAAATGACTCAGGTCTCTCTTTTCCTGTTTCATAGCTCATTACCTGACATCCTGGTTCTCTCTAGGCCAGTGGTTCTCAACCTTTCTAATGCTGTGACCCTTTAATACAGTTCCACATGTTGTGGTGACCCCAACCATAAAATAAAGTCAGTTTTCTTGCTACTTCATCGCTGCAATTTTGCTACTGCTGTGAACCACAATGTAACTATTTGTGTTTTCAGATGGTCTTAGGCAATCCCTGTAAAAGGCTTATTCAGCCTCACAGGGACCATGACTCACAGGTTGAGAAACATTGTTCTAGACTAACTTATAAATGGCATTTAATGAATCAGGAACGCTTCAAAGTCAGTTGGCTCTTAACAAATAGAGCGGTACTTTATAATTTACTAGTTGAAGGCACTGGTGGGGAGCACACCAGGGAACCATGCTAGGACATGGCATACTCAGATTCAGACCAATCCTCAGAAACTCTGTGTGGCTATACCCCAGAGCTCTGCATTTTGCAAACCCTACCCCCAGACTTAAAATCACCTAACAGAAGAAAGGGGGGCATTTGTGAACCCCAAAGCTGGGCATCTATAATGATCTTTTCAATAAAAATTGAAATAAAAGTGAAATTTGTCTTGATTATTCCTTCTTTCAGATATACTGTTAGATGTGACTAAGACAGGAATACGGGCTACCCTGAAAGCTAATGAGGCTTAAAAACTTTGCTTATTTTCTCTGGTTCACTTGTTCCATTTACTGCTTTGAACTGTACTTTAGAAAATGTGCACTCTTGACTTTTCCATTTGGAGTTCCACTTTTAAAGTATTTTACATATGCTCTAATTTCTAATGATAGCATCAATATTTTGTGTCTAAGTCTCAGCAAAGACCTTTGTATTCAAATATAGTTTCCTGGCTATTTGCCTTGTTTAAAATTAGTTTTCATTACCTACTTTTCAACTTATTGCTTGTCTGTAGGTATATGTGTGCTTTGATCACTTTTAAAACAACAAATAAAACCCATATGGTAATTCAGAATTAGTATTCTCATACTATAGCTTCGAAATATATTATTATCCTAATGTTCTTTGTTCATATTCTTATGTTCACATATTAGATGTCCTTGAGTAGAAATCTCTCTCTCCTTTATGTAGAGTAGATAAGAAAGTGAGTTTTAAGTAAGATTAATTTATTCCATGTAGCAAAAATAAGAGAAACCAGGTTCTTTTAGAAGCCGAAGTAATCCAGTCTGCTCCTACAGGCTGTCTTCTTTCACACTGCCCATTGTTGTCACCTGTGCTGCTACTTAAGCCCAGAACCAGAGCCTTGGCATCTTTGTGGGTAGTTACACCTGTGATCATTCTCCGGCAGCTCACCTGGCTTCTGGCCACTATGCTGCCTGACACTCACAACTGGCACATGCCAAACCCAAAGCAATAGAATTGTGCACACAGAGAACATAATACTAAAGTGCCACTATATTAGGTACTCCTGGAAAGGCAAAACCTAAGAGCAACTGAAGAGAAACCAGAAAATCTCAACAGAGCTGTAATAAGGAAAAACATTTAATTAATGATCAAAAGAGCTTCCCGGGGAAAAGAAACCCAAAGCCTCAACAGCTTTGATGATGAATTACAGCACAGATTTCACACCAAGTCTTCATAGACCACTCTAAAAATAGAAGAACAGCAATATTCCCAACTCATGGTAAGAAATCAGCATTGCTTTAATTACAAAATCAGAACAATAGCATGAGAAAGGAAGGGCACCACACAAAATCCATTATAGAGACAGAAAAATAAAACCTTAACAAAATATTTTCAACAGAACTCAGCTTCAAAAACAAAACAAAACAAACAAAAACACCCTATAGGCCATGACTTAGAATCTAACCCAGCAATTCAAGAGCGTGTCAATATAGAAAGATATCAGAGTTATTAGGCATATAGGACAGAACACATTCATCTCAACAAATGAAGAAATGACATTTGTCAAAATCAAACACACTATCATAATAAAATCCCTCAATGAGGTAGGAGTAGTAGAAAATTCACAGTGGGATGATGCCATCTACAAAACACAACAGCTGGCACAATGCTTATGCTTAATGGTGGAAGGCTGAGGTTACCACTTAAGGTCAGGGGCATTCAGCACTTCTATTCAATGTTCTTTTGAAGAGTTCGTACACAGAGACTTGGGCCACAGAAAGAAATAGTGGTTTTACAGATGGAAAGAAAAAGCGAAACTGTCTCTATTGAAGATAGCATAGTTCTCTGTAAGATGACATTTTAAAGATTGCTGATAGAGACTCTTAGAACTAAGAAATGATTCTTCAATATTACAGGAGGCAAAATCAATTCTATTTCTACACATGAGCAAATAAAACCTCAAAATAAGAAGAAATTTCATATTAAAGTAGTATAAAATAAGTTTGCAGAAGTAAATCTGAATAACACTGAAAGGCAGATAGTAGAAACTATGACAAATCATTGAAAGAAATTGAGGCCCAGATAAATGGAGAGATGTCTATATTAGTTCTTTAGAAGACTTAGACTTAAGATGGCAATACATTTTTCACTAATGAATTCCAATTTCTATCACAGATCCCAGGCCTCATTTTTTTTCTCAGAATTTGACAAAATGATCCTACACACCCTATAGAAATGGAAAAAGCCTAGAGTGTACAAACCAATTCCACAAAAGAACAAAATTGGAAGATTCATAATTATTAATGTCAATACTCATTCCAAAGGAACTGGAGAGACAACTCATAGGTTTAGAACATTAGCTACTCTTCCCAGAGGACCTGGACTCAATTCAGAGCACCCACTTGGCAGTTCCCAATCATATGTAACTCCAGTCCTAGGGATGTTTTTTTTGTCTCCTGCCCTCTTCTGGCCTCCTTGGGCATTGTATGCACATGGTACACAGACACACATGCAGGCAAAACATCCACACACACGATTCTCACTAATTAACAGGGAAAAACCTTTTAAATAATTTACTTCAAGGCAACAGCACGCAACAAGATATAGTATTAAAATAAGAAAATGTAGATCAATGAAATAAAAATGAGAGACAGACACAAAATCCATGAGTTAATTATTAACCAACATTTGATAAATGGAGATAGATAATGTAATGGAGAAGGATGGTCTTTCTAATAATGCTACTGAAAAGTTGCTATCTACATGTCAGCATTTCAGTGTGTTTCTCTCTAAGCTTTTGTAATAGACCTTAAAATAAACAGTTTTGCAGCAGACCTGGTTTCTTTATAATATTGGTAAAATGTCTTAGTTGAAATAGTTTCCAGGGAACATTTTTAAAAAACAGGTGTGTATGCCAAATTCAAAGAAAGGTCTGGTCTGAGGTCAGTTAACACAATGATGATGATGATAATGATGATGATGATAATGATGATGATGTTGATGATGATGTGATGGAATTGAACAAGGTGTATGATCATATTTCCTCCATTTCTTAGGAATCAATGATTCCATGATGTATTCTAAGGATGAAGAAGGACTTATACCATCTTGAAATTGTTACACCACTGACAAACTAGTTCAGAGCTCAGGTTTGGATCCTGGGGAATCTCACAGGCAGCTTTGGGAAGGGGGAGAAGTGCAGAGTGGCAGTTGGCAGATACCTTACAATTCCAATAGGCAGGGCCTCAGTGTCCAGAAACACATGCACAACAACCCACTTTCCTGAAAGAATGAGAAGCATTGTGCTTTCCACTAAAGTTACAATCACTTAACATACAATTTATAGCTTTTGGTTTCTAGTAAAACCATTTTTATTTATGTAAGGTCAGGAGCGGTCTCCACTTTCAGTCACAATTCTGAGACCATTTTGCCTCATTTTCTGGTCTTTTTTTTCTAACTAAAGATTTGTCAATTTTGTTGATTAAAAAAAAACTACGATTTATTGAGTGTCTCTACTGTTCTATGCTCTCCTTTTTATTTACACTCTAGTTATTTCCTTACTTCAGTTGCTTTGCATTTAGTTTAGCCTTTGCTTCCTTACCATTGAAGTTTAGATTATTAATTTCTTTGTTCTTTTATTATACAAACATTAGCAGTTATAAATCCCTCCACAGTCATCAACTTTGCTACAACTCTCAAGTTTCAACATGTTGAGATTTTGTCCATTCATCACAAATTGCTTTCTAAGTGTCCTTGTTATTTCTTCTTAACCCATTGGCTAAGCATTTTTTTAAAATTTCCATATATTTGTTAATTTTACAGATCTTCTTTCTTTGTTAATTTCTAATTAAATCCTCTGGGTCTGAGATGGCAGTTTGCATGATTTCAGTGGTGTTAAGTTCATTGGGATTTGTTTGGTCTGTCCTGAGTGGTTGTCTATGTGCTCTGAGGAGTGTTCTCCTGTGTGTTTGTGCATGCCCACAAGGCATGTCTAGCCTTTGAAAGCTTTAATTAGGTTCTGATTTTGTGTTGGGCTACATTTGTAAGTATCCTGGGGCATAGGACAAAGGGCTGGACACACCTTGTTGATTTATAATATTAAGAGTCTGTTTCCTTGTTAATGACTGTGTATTATTTTTTACTCTTCAATTATGTTAGAATTTGCTTCATGTAGGATGAGGCTCTACTATTTGATGGGTTTGCATTACCTATGATTGATTTTGTGTGTGTTGGGTAATGTATGTGCATGTGCTCCTTGTACATAGAGATGTATTCCCATGCAGGTGCTTATGGAAGTCAGAGGTTGATCCCAGGCTGTCTCCTTCCCTTGCCACTTCACCTTACCTTTGGAAATAGGGTTCTGTATTTCTGCTAGACTGGCTAGCCTAGGGTTCTCCTGTCCCTGCCTCCCCAGCACTGGTGTTACAGGTACATGCCATTACACTGGCCTTTGTATAGGTGTCAGGGATCCAAAACCAGATCCCCATACTTCTGCAGCAGGTACTTTTCCCCAAAGCATCTCCTCAGACCCCCTATACATTGACCCATGTTCATCCTGATGGAGTGACATTTTTCCCAGTATTATAAAGGCATTCTTTATCTCTGAACAAGGACCATCTTAAAGTGAATTTGCTCTAATACTATTTCTAGCTAGCCTCAGTCTTACCTGGTTGTTATTTCTATAGATTATCTTTTTCACGTTTTGAATTTCAATCTGTTTCTTTGGACCCAAAGTGAGTCAATTTACATTTAGTGAAGCAACATGTAAATAGTATTTAATAATTCATTTTTACACAAAATACCATTTTTTGTCCTTCCTTCCTCCATGACTACCTACATTTGTAAGAAAATAATAATTTCTATGGTGCCATTCTAGTGTCATCTTATTACTGAGCATGCTTTAGTTGTCTTAGTGACTCCTCTGGGGATTATAATTGTATCCTAATTTTGTAACAATTTATTTCTGATTAATTCAACTCAGATTGGATATTATAAAAAACAAACTGGTTCATGTATATTTGTGTTATCTCTCACATTGTTTGTATTGAAAATTACATTTCATGTCATGTGCCCATCAATGCAGATTTAGATTGTTTTACATAGTATCTGAAATCACATAGGTAAATGGAGTCACTGCCTAGATAGATTTAATACTGTATAATTTACTGATTTAGTAACTTTTACCAGAGGTATCGTATTTCCATGTGCTTTTGAGTTTCTATATTCTGTTCTTTTGTTTCTGTGTCAAACCTCCCTTTAACATCTCACAGAGGGCACACTCAATAGAGACAAACTAATTTTTTTTTATTTATCTGAGAATGTTTTGATTTCATCTTCATTTCTAAGGGAGAATTTTACCAGACATGGAATGTTAATTAGTCTTCCTGTCTTCCCTATTTTTCTCCTTAGACAATTTGAATGTGTCATCCTGCTGTGCCCTAACCTTCATTATTCTGGTTAGAAATCTACTTTTCCTCATAATGAGGATCCAGTGTACAGGATGAGATTCTCTTCTCCAGTTGTTTCAAGTTTATTTCTCTTTCTCCAACTCATGACCATAGGATAATAAGGTGTTAATGGATCATATATGAGTATATCTAGCTCACCCCACCCAGGATTTCAAAAGGTCCTTTAATGTGTGGGTTAATGTCTACTGTCATATTTGGGCTGGGTCAATCATTATCTCTTCAGATATTCTTCTCACTTCTTTTCATTTCCCTATTTTTCTTAGACTCCTGTTATATTTTTATTGATACATTTGATCATATACCCTATGATCTATTAAGCTCTATTCATGTTTATTTTTCCCCTTCACTGTTTCTTAGACTAGATAGTATTTTATTCATGAGCTAAATGGACAAAGATAAATAGGATCTCAATCAATCAGTAGATAGAAAAAATTGTTGAGGGGAAAACACACAGAAAAATAGGGAAGATGTTTCATGATCAGGGAGACCAAGTCATATCGTGCTTTATACGATCAGTACAATTATGAACAGGCTACCAATTTCCCTTTGGTAAAATGTTAAAATCTAAGAGAATAATGTTTGCCATTATTATGCCATTTTCTAGTTGTTAATCTGGATAAATGACTCTCCTCACTGTACCTCCACATCTCCTCTACACAGGAATAGGTCCTCCAGGTTCCTCCCAATTCTAACTATCCAGGATGATGCCCAAGAGTTCTGTGTGTCTCCTCCCTTTGTCCCTATCCCTCTTTACCCTACCTAGATGAGATAAGGTGAACAGAAAGGAAGGATGATATGAGCTGCAAGCTCAAGCACACCTTGAGACTGGCAAAGCGTGTGACTGTCCTCTCTTATAGTAGCAATAATTGAATGTATGTGTAACATTCTTGGGAAGTTGCATGTTTGGCAAGGATAAAACTTATTTTCATCCATGTAATGCCAATCCTTTTTTATTCATCTCTAATTCTTATCTAAAAATCCATTTAGTGACCAAATCAGTAGCTTTTAGTTCTGAAAATGAAGTTTTGAAAAATTGATGAAAATTAAATGATTATGGGGCTTCATCACCACTGAAACAGAAAGGCAGGCAGCAACTCCAGCTCATAGCTCTTTTTACATGCTTCAATTCCTCAGGAGATGAGTGGAAATGAAAGGCAAAGGCAAACCTTCATGATGCTGGGTTTTACTCTGGTTCTACAGATGGAGCAGAAGCCTGGGTGGCTTCAGGATGAATAGGTTTATTCTCTTCTTTTGTAAATAAAAGAGATGTTGCAAAATCACAAAGATATGCACATGTTGTAAGAATAAAATCTTTCTTTTACTGGAGGCATTGAATTTTGGCCTTTTAATAATAAAACATGAAGATCTATTTTTCAGGCCTGAGAAATCTATTTGGAAAATCTCCTGCACCCTCCTAAAGCCTGTTGGAAATAATTACCCAGATAGATGACCCCTTCATGTCATCCAGAGAGAGCTGCAGGGATGTTGGAAGGAGAAAATGGATAGTTTCTGGGAGAGGAGGCTCTACTGTTCAGAAACATTTTACCATTAGAGAGAGGAGCTAGGAGAGAGCCACTAAAGGACTGTAAATAGGAGAACATGACCAGAAGAATGATACAGAAAGACCAAAGACCATGAAGCCTCACTGTATACTGTGCAGTAGAGCTGATCAAGATCATGAAGGAGGCAAGTTAGGACATTGCTGTGGGAGAAATTAATGGACTATAGCTATATAGTGGCAGTGCACATGGAGAAAAACAGGAGGTTTTGAAAGACAGTTAAGACATAGAAATTAAGTCCTTAATGATTCATTTGATTGCTGGAGTGCAAAAGAAGAAAAAACACCAGAGGTTATCCCTAGGTCTCTGCATTGTATAATTAGGTCACAGTATCCATGGAGATGAATAACATACAGCCAAGTGGATTGGAGGGCAGAGTGAGGGAGGATTTTAATAAGGAATCTTCCTGTCTTTTTTTTTTATTTAATTTTACAGTCTAATTACAGTTCTCCTTTCCACTCCCTCTCCCACTGACCCCAGGCCTTCCTCTCAGCCCATCCCCCATCCACATCTCCCAAAGGATAAGGGCTCCCATGAAGAGTCAACAACACCTGGCCCATTAAGTAGAGACAGGACCAAGCCCCTCCCACACTGCATTAAGGCTGATCAAGGCATCCCAACACAGGGACTCCTAGGCTCCTACATGCTAGCTCATGCACTAGGGATGGATCCTAGTCATACTACTAGGGGTCCCTCAGATAGTCCAAGCTATATAACTGTCTCTCATATATGGAGGGCCTATCTCGGTCTCATGGAGTTTCCACAGCTGTTGATCTAGAGTTCATGAGCTCCCACAAGCTTGGTTCTGCTGTCTCTGTAGATTTTCCCTTCATGATCTTGACCTCCCTTGCTTGTGCATTCCCTCCTCCCTCTCTTTGACTAGATTCCTGGAGCTCTGCCTGGCATTTGGTGGTGAATCACTGCATTTGATTCCAACAATTACTAGATGAGGATTCTATGATGACAGTTGGTATATTCACCAATCTGATTACAGGGGGAGGCCAGTTCAGTACCCTCTCCACTATTGCTAGGAGTCATAGCTAAGGTCAGCCTTTTAGATTCCTGGGAATTTCCCTAGCACCAGGTTTCTCCCTAACCCACAATGGCTCTCCCTATTAAGATATCTCTTTCATTGTTCTTCTACTTCATCCCTCCCTCAACCCAACCATCCTGTTCCCTCATTCTCATCACCCATCCATTCCCCTTTACCACACCCTTTCCCCCAGTTTAGTTAGGAGAGCTCATCTAATTCCCCTCCCCAGGGAGATCTATATGTCTCTCTTTGGGTCTTAGGGTCATCCTTGTTACAACGCTTTTCTGGTGTTATGGATTGTAGCCTGGTTATCCTTTGCTTTACATCTAGTATGCACTTATGAGTGAGTACAAACCATGTTTGTCTTTCTGAGTCTGTGTTACCTCACTCAGGATGTTTTTGTCCAGTTCCATCCACTTGCCTGCAAATTTCATGATGTCTTTTTTTTTTTTAAACAGCTGAGTAGTAATCCATTGTGTAAATGTACATTTTCTTTATCAATTATTCAGTTGAGGGGCATCTAGATTGTTTCCAGGTTCTGACTATTATGAAAAATGCTATTATGAACATTGTTGAACAACTATCATTGTGGTATAACTGAGCATCCTTTGGGTATATGCCCATGAGTGATGGTATCACTGGGTTTTGAGGTAAATTCTCAGAAATTGGATATTTTCTGAGAAACCACCATACTGATTTTCAAGTGATTGTACAAGTTTGCACTCCCACAAGCAATGGAGGAGTATTTCCCTTACTTCACATTTTTTCCAACCTAAGCTATCCTCAGTGATTTTTATCTTAGCCATTCTGACAGGCATAAGACAGTATCTCAGAGTTGTTTTAATTTGCATTTCCCTGATGATTAAGGATGTCGAGCAATTCCTTAAACGTCTTTTGGCCATTTGGGATTCTTCTGTTGAGAATTCTCTGTTTAGTTCTATATCCCAGTTTTTAATTGTTTTATTTGGTATTCCGATACCTAGTTTATTTAGTTCTTTATTTGTCTTTGATAGACTATTGAGTTACAGATCCTCAGCTCAGGAGAGTGTTCTGAGATTAATGTGTAGATGTGGGACTGGCTGGTGGCTGACAAGGGAAATAGGCACAGATGCAACTGCCTGGGTGTGCTGTGCAGAAAAGATATCTAAAGGCTGACATTGAGAAGGTTGTTGAAAAACACTGCCACCCAAAAGGAACACAGAGGAAAGAGATGGCTTCCAAGACTGAAAAGGAACCAACAGAAAGAGAGGAAAATCAGGGCTCCTATGCCTCATGCATAGTCCACATGGTAAGGAGAGAAAAGTATCAACCAGATCATAGAAGGATGTGGTGGTAACCTAAATATAAGCTCTGACAAAGTAGTTTTGTGAGCTCAAACTAGAATTGTGGAGAGTGAGAAAACAGGGACAAGAACCCTTTATCTTCAAAATTACATGTTTTACACACACATGTGAGTCAGCAATAATGAAAAGCAAAAGTGTGCTTTGTGTATTTCTTTTTTATTCTAAGTTCTTATTTCCTGTACAAATGATAAAAACCCCAGAGAAAATAGTATTTTCTACACCTATGAAATTTTTACCATATGACTGCTTAAGCCAGTTGACCTGCCACTGCAAATGGAGGGGGGAGAATGTCCTGGGGTCCCACCCCTAGATAAAGGAAAGCTACAGATAATTTAGACTACTAAGAAAGGGAATTAATCTCCCCCAGGGATGAGCTCCCTAAATAGTTATCCAATATAGTACTAAACTATACATGCAAATAAGCAACATGATATACATACAAGCAACTCTAAAAGGATTCAGCATGTTGAATTTATACATCTATTTACACACACACACACACACACACACACACACACACACACACACATACACGTAAGAATAATAAAGAAAAGAGGCCATGAATTTGAGAGGGAATGGAGGAGGGGAAACAAGAAAAGAGAGGGAGGGGAAACAAGGAAGAAATACTGTAATTATATTTTAATTTAAAAAATTTAAAGTAGCCATGTGTTTAATCCCTGAACTTGGGAGGCAGGGACAGGAGGATCTCTATGAATTCCAGGCCAGTCTGGTCTACAAAGCAAGTCCCAGAACAGCCAGAACTATTACACAGAGAAACTCTTATCTCAAAAATAAAATTTCATTAAATCTGTGAAAAGATCATAAAAATATAATTTACATTAGAAACTTTGTGTATTTATGTGAACATATGTATGTATGTGTTATGCACACATTTATGTGAACATGTGTGTATGCATGTGTGCATGTGTCTGCTTGTGTCTGGGTGTATGTATATGTATACATGTGTATGAATGTACTTCCATTGTATGAATACAAATGCACATCTAGGAAATAATGTTTAGAATTTGGTTTCTATGGGCCAACTAGTACAAATGAGGAAGAGCTCAGGTTTTAAAAGAAAGACCAAGATTTCCTCTTGGCATGTCTAGAAATGTATTTTCTGCCATTTAACAAACCCAGAATTCTAAAGTATTTAAAATTTTTGTTGTTGTTGTTTTTTTTTCATGACAGTTATAAACCAATAGTGGGAGAATTTTGGGCTTTTTTTTTTTGCTGTTTGTTTTTTCCCTCTATAGAAATGAGATTATGAGATTTATAGGAATCTTGAGTTATCAGTTTGTACAATGAACACCCTAGGGTCATCTGGAAAACATAAGCATTTTTGGTAATTTAGAAATGAGATTTCTTTATTAAAAGATGTCCAAACTCACATCCTATTAATTTCCTCTGCAATCAAAATCCCTATGATTAATGGGGCTGGGGAAATGGCACTGTGGTAGAATCCTTGATACTTGAGGACATGAGTTCAGATCCCCAGCACCTGTATGAAAGTCAGGTGTGTGTCTGTAACTCCAGTGTTGAGAGGCAGGGTGAGAGGGCAGAGGTCACCAGATCCTGGAACCTCACTGGACAGTCAGACTAGCCAATTGATTTGCTTTGGATTCAGTGAGAACCTGTTTTCTATTTTTTTTTTAATTTAAATTAGAAACAAGCTTATTTTACATAGCAATCCCAGTTTCCTCTCCCTCCCCTCCTCCTACTGCAGCAACAACAGCAACAATGGAGAATGACACCCAACAATTCCTCTGGCCTGTACACACACCTGTGCTTTCAAACACTCAGCTGCACTTTCAAACACACACACACACACACACACACACACACACACACACACACACACCAGGAGAGGAAGAGAAAAGATTAAGAAGTATTTTGAAAGAGGCATTTACTGTTCAGTCTCTGAACTTTGGAGTTTCTATGAACATTTGGTATAATAAAATTATCATTCCATATATCTTTGTCATAGAAATAAGGCATTGGTAACAAGTAATTTTTTTCAAAGCAGCATTCCTCAATCTGATAAAAACAAAACAAAAAAATCCTGCAGGAACTTGAAAAGCACCCAGGAGACCTGAGCAATGTTAGGAAGCAAACAGCCTCTCCTAGCCTCTCCTAGTTCCATCAGCTGCTTCCTATATAACGCATCCGTCTCTGCTTTCTCCTCTATGCTGTTCGCTTGACATGAGTACCTCCTTACATCTTGTCACTTTCTACCTTTTCTAAGTTTGGATCTTTAGCAAGGCGTGGATTTAACAGCATTTTCCCCACTAGGTTAATGGACTTACCAGCTACACATAGTACATTACTACTATTGTTTCAGATGGTAGCAATTTCTTTATTCCTTCCATTAATTTTAATATAAAGTAATAGTTTTATTACTTTCTGGGATGTTCATAAAATAGTATCAGTTTCAGAGTTATTTCTAGTTAGGATGTAAGATTTAAACCAGAGAGCTAATTAAACATTTTTATGCATGGCCTCTTCCTATATGGGAAATTTTTATTCAAACCTAGGTATTTAAGTATGTCTAGGTATAGGTATATAAAATAGATAATCCAATAATGTACTTATAATGAGCCATAATGGAATTAACTTGAGAGGGGTAGAGGCATGACTCAGTAATAAGGGAGGCCCTGAGGCCTTGAATTCTATTCCTAGTACCAAGCAAAATCATTTTATGTATATATGTATGTATGTATTGTTTATTTATTCATTTTGTGTGCTCAATGTGTGTATGTTGCATGGACATGCACATACCACAATGTGTATGTGGAGATCAGAGGACAATTTTGGGGACTAGGTCCCCTTCTTTCACCAGGTGGGTTCCAGGGATGGAACATGGGTCCTCGGGCATGGTGGCCAGCACCCTTTCTTGCTGACCCATCTCACTGGTCCCAAGAATTTTTATTAAAACAGTTATTTGGTATACATATAATCTTACAATTAAAGATTAAGTTGGGGTTCAAGAGGCTCCCAAACAATGTAAGCTATGACTGATGTCATATGTTGCCTCCCAGAAATTGAAGGTAAGACCCTATTGTTGAAGATACCATACACTTCAAACAAGGACTTGAAGAATCAAGCTGGAAATGACCTGGAAACCTCCTCCCTAACACTCATAGTATCCAAAGGTGCTATGCAAGCTACCAAGGGAGAAAAGCAATCAACAGACCTCTGCAGCTATGAAACCTACAATCCATAATAATGACCAGCTAACATATCCCCAGTGGTACAATAGTGGCATGATTATCCTGAGGCTCAGCAGCAGCTGCTTAATTGGATTTAAGTTCTGCTCAACTGGAAGAAAGTTATGCTTGGTACTGAAAACTAGTCAACTACCTGTGGCTAGTCATGGATCCTAGAAGAGAACCTACTATCCATCCATGGCAGTCATAGATCCTAGAAGAGAACCTACTACTGCCTCTATCCTAAACCACTGTAATTCCTAACTGCATTCTAAACACATATCTTTATATGCACAGACAAGTGTAGCTCACTCTTCATCAAAGAAACTGGGTTGGTTTTTTTGTTTTTTGGGTTTTTTTTTGTTTTTTTTTTTTCTTTGCAGCAGGTGGAGGTTATTACAGAGCTATACAATTGGTCGAGCTATAAAGAATAAGTAATTGTGGGTGTCCAGCCATCATTAGTTCATCTATAACACAGCCATTATACCCAAGACTCAGGGAAGCTTGCAGAAGAGGGGACAGCATGGTGTAAGAGCCAGAGAACTAGGTACTGTCTTGTAGACATGACAGGAAAGTGGCACCTGTGAAATCTCAACAACATACTCTCCTAAAGAAAGCCTGCATAAGGCAAATGGATGGAACTTGAAGAAACCATCCTGAATGAAGTAATCCAGTTACAAAAAGAGGAATATGGTATGTACTCACTCATATATGGATTTTAGACATAGAGCAAAGGATCACCAGCCTATAATACACACTTCCAGAGAAAATAGGATTCAAGGAGGAGCCTAAGAGATTCATACAAGGGTCCCTCACAGTAGGGGAAAGGAACAAGATCTCCTGAGCATATTGGGAGTGGGAGACAGTGAGTAGAGAGGGAGTTAGGAGAAAGAGAAGGGGCGGAAAGGAGAGCATGTGGGATTAGGAAGATTGAGTCAGGGGAGGAATAGGAGAGAGAGAGAGAGAGAGAGAGAGAGAGAGAGAGAGAGAGAGAGAGAGAGAGAGAGAGAGCATAAAAGAGGTAGCCATTGTAGGTTTGAAGAGAAAACTGACTCTAGAGAATTATCCAGAGACCTACAACAATGACCCCAACTAACAATCTGAACAATGGTGGAAAGGCTGCCTTATATGCCCTTCACTGATAATGAGATTGATAACTAATTTATATGCCATCATAGAGTCCTCATCTAGTGGTTGATGGAAACAGAAGCAGACACAGCTAAACACTGAGCCAAACTCCTAGAATCCAGTTGCAGAGAGGGATGAATGAATGATAAGAAAAGGAGTCAAGACCAGGCTACAAAAAACCCACAGAGACAGCTGACCTGAACAAGGGGGAGCTCATTGACCACCAGATTGATAGCTGGTAAACCAGCATCGGACCAACTCAGACCCCTGAACAAGGGTCTCACTTAGAAGGCCTGGGCAATCTAAGGGACCTCTGACAGTGAAACCAGGATGTATCCCTGGTGCAGGAAAGGACTTTGGGAGCACAATCCCCATGGAGGGATACTCCCTTAACCTACAGGCAGGAGGGAAGGCCTAGTCCCTACTCCAAATAACTTGACAGATTTTGATGATCTCTCCTGGAAGGCATCACCCTCCCTGTGGAGTGGAGGGGCATGGGAAAGGAGGGGGGTTGGGGGGCATGGGAGAGAAGGAGGGAGAGGAAACTGGGATTGATATGTAAAATAGGAATATATATACATATATGTATATATATATATCTGCATAATCATGACACCAGTTGATATGCCACAAGGCCTCACCCCATATGGTGAGCTATAGGCAATGGCTGCTGAGAAAGGGAGACTTGGCCTTTTCCAGAGATGAGCTACTTAGTAGGTTATCAGAATCCACAGTGGTTACTTATAAACAAATATGTGAAGAAGAGATCATGAATTTGAGAGGAAATGAGGAATACGGAAGGGAGTAGAGGTAGGGAAGGGGGTGGAAATGATGTAAATACAATATGGTGTATGAACTCAACAGAAGTAAAAAAAATAAAGAAAATTCATATAATACTAAAAAGTAAATGAATATACTTGCTTATTGTTTATGTGAAGAATTAAATTTGGGGACATATTTGGTAATGTAATAAATAAAGCATATTCAGCATTTTTTCTAGGTTTGTCAATATCTTGATTTTATAACTGTCAGTGCTAAAATGCAACTTTTTGTAAATATGTATTAAAATACAAAACAGCAGAAGTTTGTCTTAGGGCCATTTCAAAAATTCTGTCCTAATCCCAAGGAAAAAAAAGGCACTTGATGATTTTCACATAAAGTTCAAGTCAGCAATTCAAAAAACATTGAATTTTAAATTAGCCTAAGACAGCAACCCAAGGTTCACTAATATTATACACACAGAGAAATGACAGCAAAACTTGCACTAGTTTTTGTTTTCCATATGTAGGTCATTATTTCTAAAAGAGCAGAAAACTTGGTGTACATTAAAAACACTGCAGTAGTTTGGTCTGAGCCCGTATGTTTCTGGCAACACTGGTCCATGTCATGTGGTGTGACAATATACAAAGTGCAAAATGAGTTATGCTCTGTGTTCAGAACCAGTGATGGAGCTACCTCAACGATGCCATGCAACATGGGCAAGCATGGCCAAAATGACTCAAATTCAATATGCATTTGACTTTGAATTAATTTTTTATTTTTGTTTATTCAGAAATCGTGTACTCTTACCAAATTTTCACAACTGCCACAGATACGGAATCCCACAGGGCCTCCTGATCCCTGACTGGAAGCTGTATCCCAGAAGACATAAATCATATCCTGCTCCCACATAACCTCACATGAGCCTAACACATGCTACTGCTTCCCATTACATTTAGTTTCAGATGTTCAAATAAAGAGTGAGCTAGAGTTTGGAGTTAATTTTCTCCTTTTCTGCCCTAGTTAAAATATAAGAGACCAGCAAAAGGGGTAGGAAGAAGACACAATCATTCCCAGTCTAGACTTCACCCTACTATATTGAGAAGAATTCTGTATATTTAGTGGCTGCAAGTTTCTTTTATTAAAAAAAAATAGAGTTAGAAGAATATCATGTTTTTCAAAAAGCTTCTATCCCTTGTAACATAGAGTTCTTTTTAGGCTATTTACTTTCTCATTAGAATAGAAGGGTTTTTAAATCTATAGTGATTGGAATTCATAATGGTTCACATCTTGGTAAAGTTATTTAAAGAATGAGGAAATGCATAAATGCCGGTCCTACGATACACAAATAACCACTCACCAGTCTATGAAATAAAATCCCTTCTTTGACTATGGGTCTGACATGTAGTCTATTGTTCTTCTGGCATTAGTCACTAGATGCCTTATCTCCTACATTGTCACAGGAGCTACACTGTGTTCACAATATTGGTTTTTAATATGAGAATAAGAAACAAAGTTTTGGGAGTCAGCTGAGTATAGAATCAATTTAGATTTATGTTTACTGACTACCTCTGTATGCTACAGTTTCCTCACTTTCCCCTAAGATAACATATTTTATCAGCTGTTAGATTTGTTTCAGTCAGACTTTATAAAAATATTTATGGTGGTATGTCATAATCATACATAATTATGTGAATATTTACTCCTATTCTATAATATGAGACTAGTGGGCTTGGCTTGGGGACAGATACAAAAGGCTCCTAGCAAGTAGCAGATGAAACAGTTGGAAGCACAGCAGTGAGAATTCAGCTGCCAGTTACATACAAGGCATGGTAGTGCTCAAATTTTACCTAAAAGTGTAAATAAACTGGGAATGTGTAAATACCTTAGAAGGGACAAAGTTAGGAGACCTACTGTTTGGCATTGAGAGTCTCAAATCAGAGCTCTGTGATTAATACCCAAATGAGGGTAGGAAGTTTAAAGTACTCTGAGAATATCCTAGAGATTGATTTGAAGCATAGATAGGTCTGTACAGTCAAACTAGATTTTACCTTCCTGCCATATTGGGAAGTGGAACAATATTTAGGTCATAGAGTGCAATAGTTCTCAATCTTAGCTATTTGAGCCATCTCTGAGGAAAAGAAAGATTACATTAAAAACCCCACATGTTTAAGCACTTCATTCTAACCACCCTCCTTACAAAGATGGCTTTACTGCTTTACTGATTTAACCTAATGTTTAACTCTTTTATAATTGTTTTCATGATACTGCATTATTTGGTAGTGTGATAAAAGAACTATAAGAAAAAGCCATATGAAATGAAATATAGAAAAGAAAAACAGCAGCAATATTCTATTACAGAAACAAACAACTAGCTTCAGGAAGATTTGACTTAGAATGGCATTGGAACAAAAGTGAAATTTAATAAAAAAAATATGAACAATTGTATCTGTGGATTGCTTATCTTAGAACCCTGCAAGGCATTTTCAATTGTGCTTAAATTGCCTGAGATTTAAAATGCCATATTTTAAAGATTTTCCTTCTGACCATTTGGGTTATCTTTACATTTTTGATCTTCTTCATTTTCAGGGTTTTGAAGGTGTTTCTCTCAAGAACAGCCCAGAGAATTCCATACATGACCGGTGGTAGGGTCATGAGGATGCTGGCGGTAATACTCTTGGTAGTGTTTTGGTTTCTCATTGGCTGGACTACTTCTATGTGCCAGAACTTGGAGAGGGATGTTTCGCTTGTTGGCCAAGGGCAAACATCTGATCACCTCACCTTCAACATGTGCCTCATTGACCGCTGGGATTACATGACAGCAGTTGGTACGTGGTCACCTCATGCTTTGCATGATCATCTGTCTAGAGAAAAGCCTGTCAAGTCTGATCTTTAAGTTTAAAGGACTTTTGATATGATTTTGATAACAACAACATGACAAAATGGCAATGATAGGTGCAGTGCAAAGGTTCATTCCTTTATTAGAAGAAAAGAAGTGCCGAGAACAAAGGCAACATCTATGTACAAAGAAATTATCAGTTGGTCTTTAGCTGATCTACAGTAGCCATCTTGATTTATGTTCTCAGATGGTAGGAGACATGAATTCTGGTATTTTTCTGTACGGAGGTCTTAAGATATTGATCTGACTTCACTCAGTGAATAGTTGACTGTCTAAAAGGCTATGATCAATTTATCTTCCTGGCATTTATCTCTAAAGAAAATTCTCTGGGAGTCCAGGATCAAATGGGAAGAATCATGTTACTTAGAGATAGTAAAGTTATGTGACAGAAAAACAGGGTGGCTATATCATGACTCAAACCGGAAAACACAAGTTATTTGTCTGACCCTTTCCACCATCTCTCTTTTTAAAGGGAAATACATAGGTCATTTTAGCTATCAGTTACTTTTAAACTAAGTTTCCAAAGATACAGAAAGCAAAAAAATAAATAAATAAAAAAGAAAGAAAGAAAGATGGAGGAAAACCTTCATTATTTTATTGTTGTTCCCATTTGTAAGCCAAATCAACCAACCTTGCTTTAGGGGAAAAATAAAAAGTAAAAATATGAGATTATTTCTCATTTTCTGTTTCCTTGTTGAATAATGTTGATGCCAACAAGGTATGCCCTTATTAGTTCACAATTCAAATAAAGAGAGGGTGTTCTCCTAGGTGAAATATTTTAGGACATTTATAACCAATGCTGTAGTGATGAAACCATGTGGCTCTGTGCATGGCTATGGTGAGAATATATTTTAAGCAACTTAACTTTCAGAGGATAAACAAACAGCAAAGATAGAAAGCAATTCTTTGTTTTGCTCAATTATGGGTATGAGAAGGAAAACATTGCATAAATATCAAGTTTTTATTCAGCAGAATCCTTAAATTGCTTATTTTATGCTTTGTAACCAAGGCAGAAAACATCATTTCTTCATATTATTATGAAGAAATTTTTACTGTATTTATGCTTAACAAAAGAAAATTGTAATACCGAGCACACATGAGATTACAAATAGAGAGAGACATCATGGCCAATTCAGCATTTTTGCATTCTTTGCACACACCTTTTATGATGTAATCAAAACTCTTTAAATTTTTATTTTTGTATTCTATAGAAATAAATGGGAATGCATGATTGAAAATCATAATTCATTTAATAAACCTTATTGGAAAGTAAGAATTACACATTATCTGCAAGATTCACTTCAGTACTTTTAACTTCTCTATTACTGAGATGAATACTTTTTGAGAGATATGAAATGTATAAAGCCTATACTACTGGTCAAGTGTTTACTCTTAGTTACCATAAAGAAATGGGAACTATTAAATTATCAAAAAGCAAAGCACAGTGAAAAGCTTTTTGATATAACAATTGTCCAGTGAAAGAAGATGACATATTTTAGACAAGACCTCAAGCACTTTGAGCCATGGGTAATTTTTGGGTTATCATAAAGATATATAGGTAACATTCTGTTTGATAGGAACAGTGACAGATGGAGGTGGGTGGGAATTATGTCAAACATGAAGGAGACATCTAAGTAGACAAAGTCGGAATATGTTATGTTGGGGTACATTATGAATAATGCTTAGTGGTAAGTTTATTGAAAACATCCTAAAATTAGAGAACCTGGAAGATGATATAAGGATCCAATATATTCTATTTTGATTGTTTTCATCATGTGATTTTATAGAAAGTGCAGTATGCCAAATCCCGGGACTTGTGGGTTGGAACATTTACAAGGGAGAGATTAAGAAAAGTGTTCCCAGTGTGTCATCCCTTGGGAATTTGTTTGAAATGTATAGTTTTAATCTACTCCAAATTTCTCACTCAGCACCCTGGGACCTGGAACCTGGGGCCTAGCACTTCATGCTTAATGTGAGTCCAGATGAACCTGGTATTATGCTATTGTGAGTAACTTGGACTCTTGGGGCACAATATGATGGGCTTGCTGGAGCATAAGGACAAGAAACCCTAGCAATGCTCTGGCAGTGCTCATAAGGATCTCAGACCACTGGAGCCCACTACCTACTGGTCATTTCCAATTGGATTTAATTTTCTTCTGCTCCATGCATCCATGCTTCACTTTCCTGTTCATATACAATACCTAAGCATAAACAGGTGACATCAGATAGATTCTTAACATTCTTGCCTACCCATCGATAAATCTCCCAAGTCCACACTCACTTTGATCTTTTATTGCCTACACCACACCATATTAGTGGGTAAGCATCTTAACCTATGCACACTTAACCAACACTTCACTTCATTCCCCATGCCCTTTGTAAGACCTTTGTGTCTTACATCTGAAACTCCCCTGCTTTCAAAAATCTCTCATAGAAGTCCACTCTGACCACACTTTCCTAGCTCTTTTATGACTCTCAAACATAGCTGTTTGATATAATTGACTGTTTTAATTGTATAGTCATGCCAATACAATAAAATTCTGTCTAACAGTAATCTCTATGTACAACATTGGTTCCATAAAATTATAATGAAACCAAACATTCATATCACACAGTGGTGGCATAGCCATTGTTATGTCACTGTACCATGTGTTAGTGTGTTTTGGTGGTGCTGGTGTGAATGAGCATAGTGCTGTGCCACTTGTATGAAAATACCACAGTATAGTGTCTAACCCTGAAATGACAGTGAGAGGCTGCGCTGCATGATTCCACACTGTTTCTCCATCCATCATGGTTTCAGAGCAGTGGTTCTCAATCGTCCTAATGCTGTGACCTCTTAATACAACTCCCTCTGTTGTGGTGACCTGTGATCATAAAATCATTTTCATTACCACATTGTAACTGCAATTAATGTTACACTACTGCTATGAATTGTAAATATGTGATATGCAAGGTGTCTTATATGTGACCCCCCCACAAAGGAGTTTCAACCCACAGGTTGACAACCACTGTTTAGAGGGTACTCCTGTCTAGCAAAGCTTTACTATAAAACATGATGCTATGTTGCTAGGGCAGCAGCTCATACTTCTCACATTCACGTAATGACTGAACAACAGCATCTACACTGATGAAAGTGATGTGATGTGCACACAAGACAAAATTGTTATATGAGTCACATTTCTGAGCATAGCCTCATTATTAAGGGACACACAACTGTAAAATTGTTATGCTCTTCATCTCCAGAGAAATGCTCATTAAGTAGCAAATATCCCCCTAGCAGGAAGTAAATGTTCACAGAGCTTTCTACAGTAATTCTAGAGAATGAAACATGTAAAGCAACCAGCTCTGAGCCCCACCTGGCTCCAGAGCGGGAATTTTTTTGAGAGCAGAATATAATTCCTCCAAGTCTCCATGCCTCTGAGGATTATATCTATAAGAATAATATTCTGAAGTACTTATACTGATTATGATTTAATCATCACTCTAAACTTGCTGGAATACATTTAAACACACTCTGTGCATTATTAGAAGTGAACAGACGCATGTGCCTTCTACCCTCACTTTCTCTCCTTCGATAGCTACAGTGTTCCTCGGCATCATTGCTGTAAGGCTGTGTGGTTCACACTGTTTTCCTGACAGGCAACAAACCAGCTGCCATTCACAGACTCTTGATAAATATTTTCTGGAAAAAATGAAAAATATGCCCAGCTCTCTTTCTCTCATGGTAGTTTTGGCTGCAAGAATTAGACTATGAGGAAGGAACTCTTTAAAGTTAAAAAATCCAGAAATTACACAACTGTCCTCAATTCATTTTAAATATAAGCATTATGCTCAAATTTTAGAATACATTTTGAGGCCTCAAAACTAAATTAATACTCACAGCCTTTTGCTTTGTTTCATTCTTATTATACCTTTGATTCTGGATCTCATGGAGAATAAGCTAGCCCCATACTTGCTAACGGAGGCTAGACCTGGACTTCTTACCTCCCTACTTCTACCTTCCTAGGGCTGGGATTACAAAAATACCTCAGCATGCCTGGCAGCCACAGCCATATTTATAAGGCTCAGTCAAATCTGACTTTGCCAGTAGTCCTGGTAAAATTTAAGACTTGAAAATAGTTGACTTCCTAGGTCTGAATTAAAGTTTATCAAATCTCACCAACCAAATAGTATTTGTACTTAGATTTAGATGCTCCAGGCCAGGGCCTTCACTGTAGAGCCTCCTTATGTGAGCAGGAACATAGCCGAGGTGCTCTCATGATGTATTTTATTCTTTGGTGCAAACAAACTAATGGAAAGAAACCAGTTGGTAGGTGATATCATCATGGACATTTATGTATTCTGGTTCATGATTAGATATGCCAAGCTTCATAGCACACTTGGGCAAACACTGAACTTTCTTCAGTTTCTTCCAGAATTTAGGTTATGCAAGTCAAATGTGGTACATTTTTTTTCTGCCTTTCCTTATCTAGCACAAGAGCAGACAGGACAAGCCTAATTGGGCTTACTTCCTCTTCTGTTCTTCTATGTTGTTCCACCTGTCTTCATCACTAATGTGGCAGCTCCTTTTAGTAGTGTTCCTATGAAATAATAACCATCCCAGACAAGGACCCCTTAGAAAGTAAGTCCACCAGTACCTGGCATATGTCCTGGCTCTGGAAATGCTTTGGAGCTTGGCATTCTTGTTGTGAATTTTAATTCACCAAGTTTAAAAAGACATCAGGGTACTTAGTTCACTCAATAAAATTCTTGGTATGCAAACATGACAATCTGAGTCCATGTTCCCAATATCTGTTTGACAATTTGGGTATGGCTATGCTTCTGATCCCAGTTCTGGGTAGGTGGAGACAGGAGCATCCTTGGTGCTTCTAGCTGAGTGGGTAAACTCCACAGACAATGCAAGACCCTATCTCTAGAGATAAGGTGGAAACTGACTGAAGACATCCAATGTTGACATCTGACCTCCATTTTCCCCCACCACACAGACAGGCAGACACACATACACAGTTACACAGATACATAATACATAGAGGGAGAGGATGATGCATGCATGCATGAAAGAGAGAGAGAGAAAGAGAGAGAGAAAGAGAGAGAGAGAGAGAGAGAGAGAGAGAGAGAGAGAGAGAGAGAGACAGAGTGACTGTTTACTATGTTGTAAATAAATAGGTGTAATATGCCAGGATTCATGTTGCAGTGGGAAATTTTGTTTGAAATATCACTCTTTCCATGAATTCTAACATTGATCGGCCTCTTTTCTTTCCAAAATATCACATGGTATTGTCTCATATCAGGAAACACGATCTTTACTTTCTTCCCTTTTGCTGACATGCTCATCTCTGCTCTCTTCCTTCCTGGTATTTTTAAGTTCACGAAACGACAATGTGTTCTGTAATACAATTAGTCCTATGCAAATGTTTAGAAGGGATAGAAGGGATTGAGAAAAAACACAGTAACTCTTTCATTGAGCTGTATAGGGAAATTCCAAAGCAGCAATTGTTTCTGAGGATTTAAACAATTATCCTAGAAGACTGGGTGTCATTATGACAGGTGAAATGTTAAAGAAGTGCATTTAATGAGCATTGAACGAAGCAGGCTAGGCTCCCTCTCATCTGACTCAGAACAACAGTTTTGAATTAGGTTCTGTATATAAATTTGCTTTTATTCTAATACACCATATGTCTTAATCCATGTTCCATTGCGTGTTTCAGCTTGTAAAATGTGGTTTCCATTTTCAGTCAGAGATAAAAGCTTGCCCTAGTTTACACTTCACTAGAAACTATGGCTACCTTTTCAAGAGCTGCTTATGTGTTTTCAGAACAATTGAAGCAGGGCTTCATTCTTCTTTATCATCTCTTATGAAACATATTCTACTCTTTTGAGCAGGAGTCAACTATATAGTATCAAGAACATGAAGTGAGAAATAGTATTCCTGCCTTAATTTTAGAAGTTAGAGATACTGAGATATGGAAACTGGAGAGATAGCTCAGACTGTAAGATGCTTGTTATGCAAGCATGAGACCCTGACTTCTACCTCTAGAGTTTACATGGCAAGCCAGGCATGGTAGCACATGTGTTGAAAAGGGAGAGACAGAAGGATCCCTAGGCTTCACTGGCTAGCAGCAGCCTAGTCTATTGGGGAAATTCCCTACCAGTGAGAGATAGGGTGCCCAAGGAAAGAAACCCAATGCTGTCATCTGGCCTTCTAACATACATACATGCAAACATACATGAAAACAAAGAAACACACACACACACACACACACACACACACACACACACACTAATAACATAACAGAGGACACAGCCTTGGAGCAGGACTTGAGGGACAAGGAGACTTATGCTGGCAATGATGACCACCATTTTAGCTCTTCTTAGAGTTTTTTGCACAGAAAACTATACAAGATAGTGCATTATAACACAAAGGAAAATTAAAACATCAGCCAGATAAGGTATCTAATAACTACAATCTAGCACTTGGGAGGCTGAGACAAGAGGACTCAAGTTCCAGGTCAGTTTGGGTGACATAGTGAGTTATCTTGACTATGTAGGGAGACTAGGTTTCAACAGATGGGGGAGGGGGTGGTATAATTTGGCTCCCAGTTTTGGAGATCCGGATCCAAGATCAGTTGGCCCATTACTATTGGGTCTCTAGAGAGGGAGTGAGTACATTATTATGGGAGCCCATGGCAGGAGAAGTTGCTCACCTCATGGCAGCTAGAAAGCAAAAAAGGGAGAGCAGGGTCCTTCTCCAGGGCTTATTCCTATTGAGTAGGCACTCCCTACAAACCCCACTCTTAAAGATTCCAACTCCCATTGTGCCATGAGCTAAGGACAAAGAATGCTTAAGTGTAGCATAGAATGTGAGGAACAGAAAGAACATTCTGGAAGACACAGCTCACTAAACTAACCCCAACCTTGTGTCCCCAAAGTCTCTCACCTTATTCCGTTTAGTGAGGTCTGATGTGTGGCATAGGCTTGGATCTCTCAAGATTCTCTGAGAGCTTTGCTGCCTCCTGTGAATCTCTGAAATCTGTAAATCTATTCAAAAATGGGGAGAAACTCCCTGTTAGTTTTTTCACTGGAGTTGCAAGAGATGGTGTGAAAAAAAATGATTCAGGTCCTAGAGATATGGAAAGGGAGGCAATTCAGCAGAAGTGAGGGTGACATGCTTGACTATTCAGAGACCTTCCTAGCAGTGGCTAGGCAAGAGAACTAAACAGTCAGGTCATCACATGATCTGTTGGTGTCCATTTGCACAGTTATATGGACCATTAGTGTTGGTGTGGATACCACTATGATCTGTTAACGTGGATAGTCACATAGACTTAGTGTTTTATGGATAGCCACATAGACTCTTAGTGTTGCATGAATAACCACATAGACTGTTAGTGTTGTATGAATAACCACATAGACTGCTGTTAGTGTTGGTGTGAACAGCACCATAGACGGCTAATGTTGGTGTGGATAGTCACATAGACTATTAGTGTTGGTGTGGATAGTCACACGGACTGTTAGTGTTCTATGAATAACCACATATACTGTTAGTGTTTGGTGTGAATAGCACCATAGACTGGTAATGTTGGTGTGGATAACATAGACTGTTAGTGTTGGTCTGCATAGCCACATAGACTGTTAGTGTTGGTGTGGATAGCCACATAGACTGTTGTTAGTGTTAGTGTGAATAGCCACATAGACTGTTAGTGTTGGTCTGGATAGCCACATAGACTGTGAGTGTTGGTGTGAGTAGCCACACAGATTGTTAATGTTGGTGTGGATACACATATTATTCCTTATAACTCTCACCATTCTTTAGATCCAAGCTTGAAAGCTGAAACTCAGAAATTCTTCTCCAGACTTCTTCAGGAGCCACTGTTACTCTGACAAAACTTTCGAAAGCATAGTTAACATATAACATTCATTTAGCACAATGCTTGGCACATTTAACACATGCAGGCTATGAAATCAGATCAATTGAGGGCACAAATGACCTTCTGAGTGGGACTCTGATCATCACCACAATCTGTTCAACTTTGAAAGCATATTTTTTCTAACATACAATTGATTGCTGCTTGGTAGATTCGCTTGGAAGGCTCTGTCTTTTCTTCTATTATAGCAGAGCAAAAGGAAACCTGGGTCTGGGATATAATCTAGAGAGCACTGTCAACATCCAAGGGTGGACACGCCTGCTCACTGAGTACATGTGCACAAATTGAGTGGGATTACTGCAGGCAAGTCCTACTGCTCCCTGCTCCCAGAGTATGGGCATCCCAGAGTCCATACTGTGAAATGTATCACAATCTTTCCCTAATACTGGGTGTTTCTCTTAATAAGACTTAATAAAGGCAGGTCAGGATACCCAGAGTAGCAGCTTCCCAGCATGTACCACTTTCCTGCCACGCATACACACAGAAAGTCTCCGTCACTACAGTCACATGTAGCCACTTCTAACTTTAAAAAATGTGTCAAAGCAGCCACATTAATTCTTCAACCCATGTAACCTCATATTTTAATCAAAGGAATGGCAGACAAGCAGCCAAAATACAAGTTTCCTGTGCTTGTTGAACTCCACAGTTCTGGAATTTCAGATATTCTCAAGATATTTTTTTCTTGAGTATGAGTGTGGTGTATATGTTGAAAAGGAAGTGTGTGTGTGTGTGTGTGTGTGTGTGTGTGTGTGTGTGTGTGTGTGTGTGTGTGTGTGTGTGTACATGTCTGTGCATGCTTGTAGAGGCCCAAGGTTGATGTCCAGAATCTCCCTACAGTGTGGGGAGATTAAGACAGATTATTTATTAAGACAGGCTCTCTCTGTCAAGCACCAAGCCAGTTTGCTCCTGAGGTGGGGAATCTCTTGTCTGCCTTGATTGCCAGGCTGAGATTACAGGTAGAACACCCACACCTACCAGATATTTAAGTTGGTTCTGGGGATCCGAACACCCACCCACTTGCTTGTGTGGCAAATGCTTTAACCAATAAGACATCTCCCCAGCCTTAATCTCAAACATGACTCATGCCGTTTGCTTTTATACATAACAATCATGAGCTCTGAGCTGTCCACTCTAGATTCCTCCTGGCAGAGTCATAAATGTTTTCTACTTTGATCATAAATTATTCTAAGTGAATCAGATTTCCAGAGGAAAGAAAGCATTAAAAGAAACACTGGGGAAACAAAACCAGATGTTTTATTAATTATGTATTTATTTCTCCCATTTGAAATCACTTGATGTGGGCAACAGGGGTAGCATGTTGTTAACACAGAAGTCTCTCCAGCTTGGCTAAAAGGCACCACAGTTTGAATGGTGTTTGTACTTTGAAGCTGTTATCCTTTTAGCCTTTGTGGGGTTCTCTGATCACAGAGCTGGGACATCTTTGGTGTCACAGAACTGATAGGAATTCTTTTATGTTTTCCCTACCCTTTTGAAAAAGAAGCTTGAAATAATTTTTTTCTGATCATTAATCTTTAAGGACCATGGTACTTTAATATTGTTATCCATTATATATTGAAAAGAAAACACCTCAGTTTTCTTTGAATCATATTTAGACATTTACATACAAAGGCAGTTTCCTTTTTTAACCACACTCCTTCCTCCTGTAGAGATCGCTTAACACAAGAAACTATTTTTGAAAGCAGAAGCCCAGCACATATTTCAACTCCCACGTAATATCTGCAGAATTCAGTAACATCTGCATATTTTCTCTACTAATTGCAGTGTTAGTCTGAAGTTAATTATATGAAACTGATTTTTTTTTTGGTCTAAGCACAAGTCTTATATATCACATTTAGTTTAATTGGTACTTTGAATAATAAATTGTTTTTAAGTGAGAGTGTATTGTTTGATACTGCTAATGAAATGATTTTAATGTTTGGCTTAGCTATTGTGAGGACTCTTATTTTGTCTTATGTTTTTAAATGGAATTATCCCTAATTAAACCAATGACTACCTTTACAATCTTCAGTATGATATATGAAAACACTGTAGTGAGTGGCAGCAAATGCTCCTTTAATCAGACAGTTGCATGTGAATGCTTCAACTGCAACAGAGTATTTTCCATGTGCTGCAGGTGTTCAGTAAGTATGTATGCATCTCACACTCTTTTGTTCCAAACATAACAGTACACATGTTGTATGTGTTGATAAGCAGAGGTCACCATTGTTAATAACAAGCCCAAACTGTTTCTGGATCATTCACAGGCCTGACAAAGAAAAACTGAGGCAAAATCGAATTCAACAGAGAATGCCTGAGCAAAGAATGTTGGGGGATCAGGAAACATCGTAAGAAAGGAGGTTATGGGCTTTCCTAGAGGAGCCAGCACAGAAGCTTTATGGGCAAAGAGTAGGAAGACAAGGACAAGGAAAAGGGGACTAGGAGAAAAACAAACAAAAACAAACCCTCTTCTATGAGTATACCAGATAGATGCCCGCCTTACTTTCAGTGTGTCCAGAAGGAGGGCCCATGTCACAGTCTGATCACCTAGTTGGTCAGATGAAGCTAGACTGTAAATTAATCAGTTGTAACGGTACTTCTAAGTTTCTGTCTGCTTCTGACAGGGTGTGTAAGCAAAGAGAACAAACAGTGCCGCAGGGGCTCCAGCCTAGACCTCCTGCCTATTTGCTTCAGCAAAACCAGCAGTGTTAGATGGAATGGCAGGTAACAGAACATTACATCTCTAATGAAGCTGATAGCGTTAAAGTCATGCCGTTCAACAAATACTACTGAATCTCATGTGTGTGGGCTCAGTGCTGCTGCTATCGCTTGAGGTAGGGCCAGGGCAAGGTAAACAATCAGAGTAGGAAGACTGAGGCCTTAGCTGTGCCTGGTAGTGTCCCCCAGAACCTCCAGCTGCTTAGGACTCTGAGGCAAGAGGATTGAAGCATGGCTGGGTTACACAGGAAATCAAAGATAGCTGGACCCCCTTAGTGAGACTTTGTATCAAGATAGGAAAAGTAAAAAGAGGTGAAGGTGTGGCTCAAAGGGAGGGTGCTTTCAGGGCTCAAGTAGGGGTTCAGTTCCTTAGAACCCGGGTGGGGAGAGGGGTGGAACATGAATACTTTTGTCCCAGTTATGAATTGCATGACATGATTCTCTATGTTAAAATTATAAAGTATTAATGGAAAGAAAATTTAGTGTAATTTCAGGAGGCTTAGTGATAGGGGTAGAACTTGAACTGGACATTTTTAAGTACTTAAGGATTTAAGTGGGTGAATAGGTGACTGTCACATCTATCCCCAAAGGAGGCATTTAGTAACACGACCCTACACCGAAGATTCAAGGGGAAATCATTGAAGAGTAGGCGGAAAGATGGTAGGGACTGGAGGACCAATGTGACTACTGTGAAAGAATATCTGATTTTGCACTCAGGAATGCTCAGCAATACAGCTGCTGTTGCAAGACCAGACCAATTGATATGCCAACATGGAAAGGAACAATCTTTCCAAGACCTCACGTATACAAGAAGAGCTATAGTCAGGGGCTTTTGAGAGAGGAAGAATCAGTCTTTCAAGGATGAGCCTCCTGCTAGTTTGCCCAATCCTAAGTGATCAGCCCTAAACACATCTATATGTTGGTAGCACTACCTGGGCTCAGTAAGTTGTGTGTGTGTGTGTGTGTGTGTGTGTGTATGTGTGTGTGTGTGTGTGTACACAGGCACACACACATGCATGCACATGTGCACATGTACATGTACTCATATATATGCAAAACAAAAATTGTAGAACAAAAACTCATGATTTTGAGAAGGAAGCCATGGGATGAATTAGAAGGGATGAAAGAGGGAGAACATGTGTAAATACATTGTAGCCTTATAGAAATTCTCAAAATATTAAAGTTAGCTTTTACAAAACAAGAGAAAGAAGATTTGAAATGTGGAGTAAGAGGAAATTTTCAGCAGGATCAATAATTCAAATTAGGACTCAGAAGGAGATCTCTCTCTCTCTTTTCTTAATAACTGGATAATATGTGCACACCACTGCATGGGTGTGGAGGTCAGAAGGCAAGTTGCAAGCGTCAGTTCCTGCCTTCCAAAGCCTAGGTTTCAGGGATTGAACACGGATAGCCAGGCTTTGTGGCAAGTACCTTTACCCACTAAGCCATCTAGCCAGCCCCAAGATAAGTCTCTGTAGTGTTCAGAGAACAAAGGGACAGTGGGTGAGCTCAGAGGGCTCATGTTGGGAGCATGGTGGGAAGGACACTGGGTATGTGCTATGAAACCATGTTGTGGAGAGTGCTAAGTGCCAGGGTGAAGAATGCAGAAGATAATAGTGAAGCCACACAAAGTTTTTGAATGGAGATGTGGTTGGTGCCTATCAAATGCGTGACTGTTCAGAGACCAGACAAAAAGTTAGTCTAAGATGTAAATAGACAAAAAGTACTGAACATGAACATGGGCAGCAAGAACATCTTAAAATCAAGAATAATGTTTGGCCTGCAGGAGAATCTTGGAATCACCTTGGGGGAGGGCAAGAATAATTTCTAGTTTTTCAAAGACTTGATTAAAATTTTCAGGAGACATGTGAATAGGTTAACCCAAAATCATTGGTAGAGACTTAGGTAAATTCTGGTTTGACTAAAATGGCATTTCAGAATAGCTTACCTGCCCTTGATAAGGTGAATGAATTTACCCTTAGAGATTTAACAAGCAGGCAGCAATAGAGACAATAGAGGCTCAGGCAGTGAGTGTTGAGAATATAGAATACACGTGAATGCTTAGTATGTAAACTGTAAGGAACCCTGCGATTTCCAGCTCAGTGACAAAGGTCATGTGGTGCTATGAAGATAGTGTTATTTCCCGCTCTAGACCTGCTAACGGCTGGGGATAGTGTTCACACACATAGCCAGCAGCCATCAAGCTGAATAATTTGGATTTACCTTAAATCTCACTGAAGGTTTGAAGTAAAGCTTCTTTTCTTTCTTTGGCTTTTGTCCATGTCAGGGTTTTAAGCACAGCTCCTGGCAGATTGGTTTATTTAAAGGATTTCCAGTAATTGGAGCACTGTCTAATATTTAGATTCTGCTAGAAATAAGCTGAAGTGCTGGCAGAGAGAACAGCTTGGCATGTGGATGGACAATCACTGCTTTGAATAGGGACCAGCATTTCAGGAGCAAGGTCACATCTGGGTGACCTAGCATGCAGGGTGTCTGTCTCCACGTGAGAGAGATCACTCTTAGCAGTTAGATGCTATTTTCCAGTAAGGTCATGTTACCAAGACAGATGAAGTGGATTAGTCAAAGTGGCTTCAAATTGCAGTGCTCCCAACAGGCCATGGTGTCACCTGTCTGTAATCCCTGGATTCGGGTGATTTGGGCTGGAGGCAAGACCTGGTATCAAAACAGCAACAAAAAGGAGCAATGATCAGTTTGAAAAACTAACATGTGAGAATCTTAGTATTAAGAAAATCTTGAATTGAGCCAGAAACCATGTTAATTAAGTGCTTTGTGCATGCTAACTCATCCAGTTAGCAAATGATCCCCAAAGTGTGCACTTTCATGGGTCTTATTTTTCAGTGAAGAAATTGCATCTTCATAGCACATAACTGAGGCTATGCTGAGTTAAGAAGAGCCAGCCTCAGACTTAGGCCCTCTTAGCTGATACATTGTGTTTGCCCATCCTGGAAACAAAGATCCAACAAGGTGATTCTAGATTGTATGGTGCTTTCCATACTCTGCCCACAAAAGGCAGGATTTCTGTCATGTGTGAAGAAACATTGTTTCATTTGGAAAATATGCCACTGACTGTTTAGCAACCTGTGCTCCCACAGATGTGACAGTGGCTATTTTTACTCTGAATTGGGCTTGGTACAGCAGGAAATTCCATTTCCAGAAGCTGTGTAGGCTTCTTGTCTTGATACTTTGTTAGGACCCAGACTCCTATGAACACCAATAAACTTGGATTGAGGAAGAGGAAAATCATTTCACAGACATTGTAGGAGGGAAGGCCATACATTAGCCAAACAATGAGAATATTCATTGTGTTATAAACAGTGGCAACAGCAGAGGCTACCTTTAAAAAACATGTACACTGAATCAAATTTAAAAATTTAATATATGGCATCTGTATCTTTATGTGAATGCAACTCTACAAGCATCTAAGATTGTGCACCTGTAATAAAACATGTTAAAGAAGTTAGATTTTTTTTTAACTTATGAAACTAATGGAGAATCGTTTGTTCCTCTCACAGCTGAATTTGTATTCCTCTTGTGGGGTGTTTATCTCTGCTATGCAGTGCGAACAGTCCCTTCAGCATTTCATGAGCCTCGATACATGGCTGTCGCAGTTCACAATGAGCTCATTATCACGGCTATATTTCATACAATTAGGTAAGTTATATGTCTTTGTTAAGGTTTCTATTCCTGCTACAAAACACCATGACCAAAAAGCAAGCTGAGGAGAAGATTTATTTGGCTTACATTTCAATATTCAGTTCATCACTTCAGAACAGGAACTCAAACAGGGCAGGGACCTGGAAGCAGGAGCTGATGCAGAGGCCATGAAGGAGGGGTGTTTATTGGCTTCCCATTGCTTGCTCAATAGAACCCAGAACCAACAGTCCAGGGATGGCACCACCCACCACAGGCCGGGCCCTTCCTTATTGATCACTAAATGAGAAAATGCCTCACAGCTGGATCTCATGGAGGAGTTTCCTCAACTGAGGTTCCTTCCTCTGATGACTCTAGTTTGTGTCAAGTTGACCCACTAAAACAGCCAGTACGTGATCCTTAGAGGTAGTACAAACACCATTGTTTTGGGGGGGACATGCTATAGTTTAATTTCAATAGTTACGCTGGAAAAGTGAGTAGTGGAAACATTTAAGCAGAGGAGTAGGAAGGAGGAAGAGTAGCCAGATGAAACAGTGTACATCTGACTTTTGAGGCCTTTCCCATGCATCATAATAAAAAATGAAATGAAAATCTCAGGGGCCAGATAGCGAATGGAATCCTAGCATTTTAATGATAACACAAAATGTCACTGAAATGCTTGAAAAATACTGAAAAGATACACTGAGGACTGTAATTGGAAAAGTTGAATATTTTTGCTCTGATGAAAGGGTTAGGCTTCATTCCCCTGCTGCCATTAATACTTCCCTGGAGTTGCAGTGGAATAGGAGGTTGGGAATGTGTGGAAATGTCTCCATGTGACTATCTCTCACAAAACACATGATGACAAAGAACAGTTGGGACTCCAGGCAAATTCAGTGCTTAAACTTTTAACCAAAAATGAAATTATCTATTGTCTAGTATCCCTGGAAACATCATCAAGTCAGGAGTTGGGGAACTGGCTCAGCTTTGTCTTGCTGAAGCTCAAGAGATGGAGAAAAAGAAGATGAGAAGAAAATAAAAGATGTTAGAAAACTGAGAAGAATAGAGAGAATAAGCCAAGGGAGGGAGACTTCTTAAGTCCACATGGACTAGAGTGCCCTGATCTAAGAGAAAATGCCCTGGGTCTAGAATGTGGGAAAAGACAGAAGACTTTGTCATGTTCTCAAGAATAAAGCTAAAGATTATGGTCCAAGAAAAGTCACTTTTTGTTACTAGTCTCCAGAAGGTCAAGAGTATAAGTTTTAAAATTTAACAAGCTTGCTTCTCTGTAACCAATTGCAAGTCAAATGTTCTATTCACAAGCCACATAGTTAAATGCGTACAAGGAGGCCCCTCATGGGTGATTTACCAGGCCTGCTATCATCACAATGGGACTAAGGAGTGAAAAAAGCTTATTGCCCTACAATGAGCTGCCAGCTTTCATAGAAACAAATTGCTCAAATTAAAAAAGTTCAAATAAGTTGCATGAATGTACCTATCTGCTTCATACGTTCTCTTTGGTCCCATACCCTATATGATTTTTAATGGATTTTTAAATCTAAACTAGCGCAGGTCCTCTCATTAACAGACAACTAAATTGTTCCTTAGATAACATTTCAAAGATATTTTAGTAATAAGGCAACATATAGTCACTATAGAAAAATTATGAAACAGTTAAGAAAGAAGTAAACTCATCATTCATACTCCCCAAAGAGTTAACACTGTTAACAGCCCTATATTACTTTGGGTATTTTTATGTATGTATGTGTATGTGTTTGAAACATTACATTGAAATCTGTACTGCCAGAAAGGATCAATGAATGAAATGTAGTTTCACACAGTAGGTCTATAGAACACTGATTTAGAGCACGGGTGGAGGAAAGTAACAGAAATAATATTTTAAAATCAAGTATTTAAAAGACCTAATTTACACATGCAATCACTATCTGTTATTTATAAAACCCTAGGAAAAGAAGCAATAACAATAACTTTAAATCAACAAGATCCAATTTAGTCCTTTTTATTCTTGAATGAAATACTGTTGACTAAGGTTCTCGTATTAGGAGAGACATACATACTCTCAGTATCACACTTGTGTTTTGCTTATCTGCATCAAACATGACATTTTATGTATGTACTTATAGTACATGTGTGTGGAAATTTACCATACATATCTTTACTTTTATTATTACAAAATTTGGAGATTACACAAAAATAAACCAATATCAAAGAACTATATCTGAAGAGGTAAATGTGCAAAGATCTTTCTCCCAGCCTGTTCTAATCCTTCACTGACTTTTAGAGCTAGCACAAAGAAACCGTTTAGGAATCCACAAGACTTCTTGTTTGCTTTATTTTTAAACACACATTCTCAAATATTGCTATGCTCCTGGATTTAAATCTATTTTTGCAAAGCTGAAATACCATTTTAAAACTGAAGCTTTAAAACAACTGCAAAACTGCTTTTCTCGAGGTATTTCCAGCCAGAGCTACAACCTGGAATTAATTTAGAGCTCGTTAAATTGAAAGTAATTGATTTCAGCATTATTTCAAAGTGATTTTTCAGAAGGTCACAATTTTCACTTGAAGTGAAAAGTTACTAGGATAAATAAACTACATCCTTCAAGATGTAGGAGGAAGCTTGCTATGTAGAACAACTTGTGTTGCCATAGGAGATAAGATTTTTCCCTACAAAAAGATGCTTACAGGCACAAATCTATTTCCACTCATGTGCCTTTCTGTGCCAAGTTTTGCAGTGGCCACTAAATGACTGGGTTTGTATCATTTCTTTAGGGCACATCATTCATCTGTGTACACATATGCTTGAATGTAAATGTGTGTATCATACATGCTTCAGAGACTATTATCTGTTGCTTAGTATGACAACAGTCCCATTACAATGAATAAGAAAAATTCACATGGCTCAAGGAAACAGATCATGTCAAAAAGTTTAACACCCTTGAATAAAAGTGCATATTAAATATATTCAAGACTAGGGAAGGCCACTTTTCTCACAAAGGAATTAGAGAAGGTGGCCGACTAGAACAACCACGTGACCTGTGAACTGTGATCAATATTCTGCATATCCACATACACTATGAGTCTGGTTTTTCACATCTCCAGAAGCATGGGGAAATAGATTTCTATTTTGGATGAGCATGAGCTTCGATTTTAGCTCAGTGTCATAAAAGGAAAGAGAGAAATGAAGAAACAGTACCCTTGGTGATACCTTTGCTTTCAAAATTTAGTAATGTTAGTTGACATGGCAAAATTGCAATGAATGTGGTACCTTTTAGATTTCAAAATTGTTTTAGTCATGTCCAGCCATTTATGCATTTGTTTTGTATTTTAATATGACCATTTGGGAAGAAATGTCTCAGTAGAAGGAGAACTTTTTGCTTTTCCTGAGGAGCAGGGCTCTGTTACCAGCACACATGTTGAGGAGTTCACAACTGCTCTATAATTCCACCTCTAGGGGAATCCAATGCACTCTTCTGGCCTCCACACACTCTTGCACACATATGTCCACACTCATGAACAGACTCACACATACACATAATTAACAATAAAATAAATTATAATAATATGAAAACTATAAGTAAGCTACTTTTAAATTTTTGTATTATATGACATTGGAACAAAATTCCAATTCTTCCTTTTCTAATGCAGTAAAATAGCATATTAAGCATTGAGGAATATACAGTGTATGGCAAAGTGGAAAGGGGATTGTAATTACAATAAAAACCTGGTTTGGACATGGGGTTGAGTCCTTTGAAACAGAGCTCTGTGCACACACCTGTGGATAGACAGGAATTCTAGAGCTGACTTCTGTATTAAATACTCATTGTCAGATTGAAGAAGAGCTTTATAAAAACCTCAATTGGAGATTATTCCAAATATCACATTGTAAATTATATAAGACAATTTTTGTTGTCTTATGTAAATATAAGACAACAAAACATATATATAAATATAAATATAAGACAACTTATATATTGTAAATATATAAGACAAAGATATTTGTAAAATATACATTTTACAAATATCACATTGTAAATTATATAAGACAATTTGACAATTTTTGAACACACCAAAGCTTTATTTTAGAAGGCTCCTTTTGCTGGGCATGCAGCTCAGATGTACAAAGAGTTTATACAGCATGAAGGAGTTTGAACCCCAGCACCACTAAATAAATAAATAAATAAACACAGAGGCATTCCAAAATTATAAGCATATTCACTTATCTACCACTGCATTGTTCACTTTATCTTGGGGTAACGCTTACCAAGCAAGTGAAAGACCTATATAATAAGAACATTGTGTCTTTAAAGAAAGAAATTAAATAAGATACCAGAAAATGGAAAGATCTCCCATGCTCTTGGATAGGTAGGATAAACATAGTAAAAATGGAAATCTTGCCAAAAGCAATCTACAGATTCAATGCAATCCCCATTAAAATCCCAGCACAATTCTTCACTGACCTTGAAAGTATAATAATCAACTTTATATGGAAAAACAAAAGACCCAGGATAGCCAAAACAACCCTGTACAATAAAGGAACTTCAGGAGGCATAACCATCCCCGACTTTAAGCTCTACTACAGAGCTATAGTCCTGAAAACAGCCTGACATTGCCACAAAAATAGACAAGACTAATGGAATTGAATTGAAAATCCTGATATTAACCCACACACCTATGAACACCTGATTTTTGACAAAACAACTAAAAGCATACAATGGGAGGAGGAAAGCATCTTCAACAAATGGTGCTGAATGATGGTGTGTAGAAGACTGCAGATAGACCCATGTCTATTGCCATGCACAAAACTCAAGACCAAATGGATAAAAGACCTCAACATAAATCCAGCTACACTGAACCTCTTAGAAGAGAAAGTAGGAGGTACCCTTGAACAAACTGGTATAGGAGACCACTTCCTGAACATAACCCCAGTAGCACAGACACGGAGATTGACAATTAATAAATGGGACCTCCTCAAACTGAAAAGCTTCTGTAAGTCAAAGGACACAGTGGACTAGACCAAATGGCAGCCCACAGACTTGGAAAAGATCTTCACCAATCCTAAATCTGATAGAGGGCTAATTTTCAAAATATACAACGAACTCAAGAAACTAGTGAACAAAACACCAAATAACCCTATTTAAAAATGGGATGCAGAACTGAATAGAGAACCCTCAATAGAGGAAATCAAAAAGGCTGAAAGACACTTAAGAAAGTGCTCAACATCCTTAGCTATCAGGGACATGCAAATCAAAACAACTTTGAGATACCATCTTACTCCTGCCAGAATGGCTAAAATTAGAAACACCAATGATGACTTATGCTGAAGAGGGTGTGGAGAAAGGGGAACACTCCTCCACTGCTGGTGGAAGTGCAAACTTGTACAGCCATTTTGGAGATCAGTATGGTGGTTTCTCAGGAAAATGGGAATCACTCTACCACAGAACCCAGCAATTCCCCTCTTAGGCATATACCCAAATGATCCACATCCATGCAACAAAGACATGTGCTCAACTATGTTCATAGCAGCATTATTTGTAATAGCAAGAACCTGGAAGCAACCTAGATGCCCCTCAACTGAAGAATGAATAAGACGTGGCACACCTACACAATGGAATACTACTCTGCGGGGGAGGGGGACAAAACAATGGAACCTTGAAATTCGCAGACAAGTGATGGAACTTGAAAAACCATCCTGAATGAGGTAACCCAGTCACAAAAAGAGGAACATGGTATGTACTTGCCCATATATGGATTTTAGACATAGAGCAAAGGATCACCAGCCTATAATTCACACCTCCAGAGGAACTAGAATACAAGGATTTGAAGAGATTCATATAAGGTCCCTCACCGAAGAGGAAAGAGACAAGATCTTCTGAGCATTTTGGGAGTGGGGGGGGTCAAGGAGTAGAGAGGGAACTAGGAGAAAGAGAAGGGGAGGAGAGAAAAGCACATGGCACTAGGAAGATTGAGTCAGGGGAAGAATAGATCAGAGGTGTGAGAGAGGAGAGAGGGGGAGAGAGAGGGAGAGGGGGAGGGAGAGGGAGAAGGAGAGGGAGAGAGGGAGAGCATAAAAGATATATTATAGGTTTGAAGAGAAAACTGAACCTAGAGAAATGTCAAGAGACCTACAAGACTGACTCCAACTAACAATATGAGCAATAGTGGAAAGGCTACCATAAATGTTCTCCCCTGAAAATGAAATCAAAGACTAACTTATCCACCATCATGGAGCCCTCATCTAGTAGCTGATGGAAACAGAAGCAAACACAACACCCACAATTAAACACTAAGTTGAACTGGAATCCAGATTCGGAGAGGGAATACAAGCCCAGGCTATAGAAACACATAGAGATAGCTGACCTGAACAAGGAGGATCTAAAGTGCCCCCAGATTGATAGCTCAGAATCCAGCATGGGACTTACTCAGACCCCCTGAACATGGGTCTCAGCTAGAAGGCCTGAGCATTCTAGGGGACCTTAGACAGTGGAACCAGAATGTATTCTTGGTGCACAAAAGGAATTTGGGGCCACGTCCCCCATGGAGGGAGACTCCCTTAACCTAGAGATAGGAGAGAAGGCCTAGTCCCTACTCCAAATGTCTTGACAGATTTAGATGACCCCTCTTGGAGGGCATCACCCTACAAGTGGAGTGGGGGGAATTGGAGGGGAGGGTGGTCGGGGATGGGAGAGAGGGATAGAGGGAGGAAGGGAGGGATGGAGGGAGATGGAACTGAGATCGATATGTGAAATAAAAATTAAAAAAAGAAAAAAGAAAAGAAACACAGAGGCATTCCAAAATTATTAGCATATGCACTTATCTACCACTGCATTTTTCACTGTTTAAGATTTGGGGGACAAATAACTAAATAGTTAACTGCTCCTCCCCACCTTCATTTCAATTGATGTTTATAAAATAAAGAATGCTATAAGAATGTATTTACATCTGGTGTGCAACTAAGTTTGCCAAGACTACAGTCTATAGCTTCCAGTTTGAACTCATATGCATCCTTGCCTTTGTAAAATCAGCATATACATATATGTCTTATTACTATGTCAACATAAAAGTATTAGTATTGTCTCTATGTAGGTACAACCTTAAATAATAACTTTACAGTCTTGCCAACCATAAAGTTATATGCACCTTTATTTTTCTGTGATGAAAATATTTGCTATAGAAGCAGCCTTTTTGTTTTTCTAAGTACATTGAGAGGAAATGTCTCCAAACATACTAGCTTTGAAACAGGAATTTCTACCTTGACTGCTAACATGGAGAACTCTCCTTACAGATTTGTGCTTGCCTCAAGACTTCAGTCTGACTGGATGCTGATGCTCTATTTTGCACATACTCACTTGACTGTGACAGTCACCATTGGGCTGCTTTTGATCCCAAAGGTATTCTTCTATCATTGCATTTGATTTTACCCCCGCAATTTTCTGAAGGCGTGTGGAATTCTTGCTTCCCTTAAAAGTACCTGTCACTATGAACAAAGGGGGGTGAGGGGATCTTCTTGATGCTCCAAGTATAGTCTCTAACAATCCTCCTGAAGAAAGTGAGGGTCTGTTTCTTTGGGAGTTTCTTAAACATTTTAAATAAAATGTTAAAGACCTTAATATATATCAGAACACACTATCTCTATTAGTCCCTTTCCAAATGTTTTTATTTCTACTTCACTCTTAATCATTATGACTTACTGAAACTGACAAAATCAGCAAGATTTTTTTTTGGTTGTGAACATATCCAGGGTTAGAGTTATGGTTGGGGTTGGAGTTGTGGTTGAGGTTAGGGTTAGGGTTAAGGTTAGGGTTAGGCTTAACAGCAAGCCTGCCCATCAAAAATTTTTAAAGAACAGTCGTGCTAAGAACCTCATCTCTATATTTGCCTTCGGGGGAATCTTGTATCAAAAATCCAGAGAGTGATTTTGTGTAAATAAAATTAGTGAGTGTAGTGTTATGTATAAAGGAACATTTATCATGGTATATGCTGGTTAAGATCTAGCCAGGCTTAAAAGGGGAAGTGGATAAAGCATTCTATGACTCAGCCAATGTAGACGCTAGGTGTTGCTGTGTACTACCAAGCTTCTGATTGAGGTTCAGTTTCCTTGGAAATAAAACTTCTCAGAATCAAAGAAGATGATGTTGGAGGTAGGGCTAAAGGTAGATTATACAAGTTACAGCATTGTAATTTTTATCATGACTCTTCTGTTGCACAGAGAAACATGGTAGTACAACCCCTAAACCCGGAGTTGTGGTTTCTTTTCTTTACTCCTGACTTCATCTCACTTCTCACATTTAACTTTTAGGTTTAACCTTATTGAAAAGACCAAACAATTATACACAATAACGTATCAGTTTTACTGCCTATCTGATTTATGTTAACTGATCACACTGTTTTTAGAGGTCACTTTGTTACTGTAGTTATCCAAGCTCTTTAAACCTTTGTAATCAAAATTATAGATTTATTAGATTAATGGATCAGACTATTCCTTCTATATATTATTACTGATCAACAAAGAGAATTTAGATCTATGATCATGCAAAAATCTTGTTCATGAATGTTCATAGAACTATTATTTATAACAATCTAGATATTTATCAGCTGATAAATGTATGAGTAAAACATGGTGCCCCTTTATAATGGAATATTATTTGTCAGAAAAAGAAATTAATGCAGGCTTGGGAAATCATCAGCCAATGATGTATTTGCCATGCAATCATGAGAACTTAAGTTAAACCCACAGAATTCGTGTGTGTGTGTGTGTGTGTGTGTGTGTGTGTGTGTGTGTGTGTGTACATATATAAAGCCAGATGTAGTGATACATAGCTGTAATCCCAGTACTGAAGAGTCAGACACAGGTGAGTTCCTGGGGCTTGCAGCTTGCTAGCTAGACAGCCTAGCCAGCTAAGAGAATTCTATGCAAGTGAGAAACCCTGTCTCAAAAAATGTGAACAGCATGCCTCTGGCCTCCACACGCACACACATGGGCACACACAAACAGAAAAACACACTCTCATTCCTACACATTAAATTCCCCATTAATACACAAATATGTGCATATGCACACGCGCATGCATATACCCATGCACACACCCATGCACACACAGATACTCTCCCACTTTAACATGTAAATATGCATATATATGTATACACATACATGAGTGCAATGCATATATATCCTACAGCCTGGGAAAATCATGAAAACATAATTCCAGGTGAAACGGCCAAGCACATAAGACCAATACATGTTACATGAATCCATCTGTGTGGAATGTCCAGAACTGGCAAGTCTGGAAAGTAGGCTAGTGGTTTGTATCATGCAGAAAGGGAATAGTAAAAATTATTGTGTTGATGATTTCAGAGTTCTTTTTGTGAAAAAGGTGAAAAATATTCTAGGATTCAAGTATGACAATGGCTGCACAACCTTGTGACAAACTAACACTATCACAAAAGATAGCCAAGTGTTACTGGGGGGGTTTTGCCAGGCACTTAGAATTAGTGTAACACAGAGATCAAAACTGTCTTCTGGCAGCTATACTTTGGAGTGGGGTTAAGGGAAAAAGATGAGTAAAATAAATATTTTAAACTAGTATTTTAGATAAAACTCTAAAGAAAAAGGATGAAGCAGGAAATGTATAATATCTGACAAATGCCTGTTTGGGTTTAATCTTTGTGGTGCTGGGAATCAAACCTATTGCCTTAAGCATGCCAAGCACAGATCCTACCACTTAGCTACAGCCCCACCTCCTCACTCTTAAACTTATACTTGTGTCAGAGATTTTGATTGAGAATAAGTGTGTTCATGTAAGTGACCTCCAGGAGGTATAACCAGTACCTTGTGAGACTTGGATCCCTACCATATTTACCACTCATATTTTTAAGTGTATGGTAGCTTTGAGTATCACAGATAAGAGAGGAAAAGCAAGATTTACTCATCATAATTTTTTCAATAAATTTTAATTACAAAACACAGATTGTTGTTAAATGGAAGATTGCTGCTTCCCATGTTATTGGGTACATAGAGATAATTTGTGTTCTAGTTTCACTTCTGTTGCTGTCATAAAACATCCCGAGGGAAAGGGGGGTTCTTTGGCTTACAATTCCAAGCCATGGTCCATCGCAACCAAGGGGAAGTTGAGACAAGAACTTAAGTGAGTAGTCACATCACATCCATAGTCAAGAGCAGAGAAAAATGGATGCATTGATGCTGCACAATTTGTCTAGCATTGTCTCATCTTCTACAGGTCAGTATCCAATGTCGAGGGAATGGTGACATAGTAGTAGAGGCCTTCCTACACAAGTTAATAAGCAAGACAGTCCTACACAGAGATGCCCATGAACCAACATGATAAAGAAAATTACTCAGATGAGAATCTTTTGTGAGTTTAAGTTGTGGCAAGTTGACATTAAAAACTAACCAGCACAGCTGACTAGGCTCATTGTTTAATGAAAACAATCTTTAAAACCTTTCTGCCATAAAAGAAATGATCTACTAAATTTTAATTATAAATCCATTCTGAAAATTACACAAGGTTAAAGTGCCAATTGATACTGAGCACACCAAGTTCCATTTTGCTTTTCTTTGCATCAGTGTTTGCACTGTTGGTAACAGTTGCCCAAGTCTGACAGAGCTGTCTCTACAGCTGATCCACTAATTTTTAAAGAACTGTTTGAACTATTGATAATCTGGAACAAGAGAAGCCATGTTTTGTAAACTGTTATTTCAATTTTCATCAAACACTGTCTGCATATTGTTTAAAGTGCAGCTAGATTGTTCTGCTTCTCTTTCCTGCCTTCTATCACTCATTGAAACTTCCTGTTTCAATGCCTTAAGGAAAATGCAGACAAGCACACAAAACCAAACAATAACACATGAAAATAATTAAAGTGTGATAAAGGGAGAACTTTATCTAAAATGATGTGCTTGAAGAAAAATCTCCAGTGTCAGATAAATTTTCCTTTTTAATTTAAATGCCATCTGGATGAGTTGCAGTTAAGCAAGATGATACTATGCTCTGTAGAAGTCCCATGTCTAACTCAAGAGCTCGCTGATGGCCAAGGTGTGACTGGGATCACATATCCTGTTCACTGGGTTTTATATAATGCCACATGAAGTAGCTGGAAATTGACATCCCTGTCTCTAGGGCTAATTATCTATATGGATGAATAGATTCTCACTGAAGCATTAATGATTGTATTATACAATATATCAGAATAGTTTTCATCCATACACAAGTACAATGAATTGCTTCTCTTAGAGAAACTTTCTTATGATTTTTCTACTTATTTTAACACTGGGATCTTAATAACGAAACAAGGGTAAAGTTGGGATGAAAGAGTGTACAAAGTTGATGATGCCTCACAAACAGCTCTAGCACATTCCAGGGAAAGAAAGTCACAAACACAGCCACAAATCATTGGTAAATGTTGAATGGATGAGTCCATCTAGATAAAGAAAATTAAGTTAGCATCAGAACCTTAGAAGATGTTGTGCTATCTAATAATGGGTCGATGGCTACATCTCATGTTGATTATCTGTTGCAGTTTTCACATTCAAGCAATAATCCCCGTGATGACATTGCTACAGAAGCATATGAGGATGAGTTGGACATGGGTCGTTCTGGATCCTACCTGAACAGCAGTATCAATTCAGCCTGGAGTGAGCACAGCCTAGACCCAGAAGACATTCGGGTAAGGACAGAGGGGCCTTCTTCTATGTCAGATTAGTTCAGTTTATGCCAGTGATACCCATAAGCAGGTAGGGATTGAGGCAAATCATGTGCACCTGTGTTTCTGTGTGTTTTAAAGAAAAAAAAAAGAATATGTATGTGCGAAACTGAAGTAAGATCCATGAAGTAAGACCACAGTGCAGAATCATGGTTTAATTGTTCTGCACAAAACTGTCTCAGCTCTCACACTCAATTGGTCACACTTCGTACTCTTGACTGGCATGTTGACATACCATGCTTTTAGCAAGGGAAGAAACACCTGTGTGCACAGAGACTGCCTTGTTTAATATAATGCTTGAAAATGAATCAGTCTCTGAAGAAAGAAGATGCTTTGAATTGCTGTTGCCAAGTCCATCTAGTACCAGTCAGGACTGCCTCAATGGCTACATTGCTCCCAGGACACTACAGGGTTACTGTTCAGCAGCTCTTAGGGCACTGTGTTTTCTTACTGTCCTGACTCAGTCTTGGCCACACAAGTTGAAAATTCCGTGAAGCAAAGATAAAACCTATGAATTCTTGCCTTAAAGTTCAAAGTTTGATTAAGAAATAAAACAACCCACAAAATTATTAGAAAGTAAAGAACAGGGAGAAGTTGGTGAATGTGGTCATTACAATTGTCTGAGAGAGCCCTATCTAAGCTCCAGTCAGGTATTTATGTCTGCAATACTAAATCTGTGCCTCTTTGAATATCCTCTTGTCTCGGCAGGATGAGCTGAAAAAGCTCTATGCCCAGTTAGAAATATACAAGCGCAAGAAGATGATCACAAACAACCCCCACCTACAGAAAAAGCGGTGCTCCAAGAAGGGCTTAGGCCGGTCCATCATGAGGAGGATCACTGAGATCCCAGAGACTGTCAGCAGGCAGTGCTCCAAGGAAGACAAGGAGGGCACAGATCACAGTGTGGCCAAAGGGACAGGCCTTGTCCGGAAGAATCCCACTGAGTCCTCGGGAAACACAGGGAGACCCAAGGAGGAGTCCCTGAAAAACCGAGTCTTCTCTCTCAAGAAGTCCCACAGCACTTATGACCACGTCAGAGACCAAACAGAAGAGTCTAGCAGCCTACCCACAGAGAGCCAGGAGGAGGAAGCCACAGAAAATTCGACCTTGGAGTCCTTGTCAAGTAAAAAATTGACACAGAAGCTCAAAGAAGACAGTGAGGCAGAGTCCACAGAGTCGGTGCCTTTGGTGTGCAAGTCAGCCAGTGCTCACAACCTCAGCTCAGAGAAGAAGCCTGGGCACCCGCGCACGTCCATGTTACAGAAGTCACTCAGTGTCATTGCAAGTGCCAAGGAGAAGACGCTTGGGCTGGCTGGGAAAACCCAGACTTCATGTATGGAAGAACGATCTAAGTCCCAGAAACCTTTGCCAAAAGATAGAGAGTCAAACAGGAAGTACTCAAATCCAGAAAACACAGACACAAAAGATCCCGGCCTCTCAAACTCCAATCATTTGGAGGAGGTAAGAAAGCCTCAGAAATCCGGGATTATGAAACAGCAGAGAGTCAACCTTCCCACTGCCAATTCTGACCTGAGCCCCAGCACCACCCAGATAAAGGACAATTTTGACATTGGAGAAGTGTGCCCTTGGGAGGTTTATGACATGACTCCTGGTCCTTCAGAACCAAAAGCTCAGAAACACGTATCAATTGCAGCTTCTGAAGTGGAACAAAACCCAGCTTCATCCTCGAAGGAGAAGTCCCACTACAAGCCTAAGGCAGCTGAAGGTATTCACCAACTCAACCACAAGAGTGTAGACAAGACAGAGGTGTGTCCTTGGGAGAGCCAAGGTCAGTCCCTTCTGGAAGATGAGAATCGACTTCTTTCTAAGACTCCCATTCTCCCAGGGAGAGCCAGAGAGGAGAACGGAAGTCAGCTCTGTAAAACAAATATGTGTGCTGGGCAACATGAAGAACTGCCCCCCAAAGCTGTGGCATCGAAAGTAGAGAATGAAAATCTCAACCGAATGGGAGACCAGGAGAAACAGACATCTTCCTCTGGGGGTATCATTCCTGGCTCCTGTAACTCAAGTAATAACTCCCACCAACCATTAACATCACGAGCAGAAGTGTGTCCTTGGGAGTTTGAGACCCTAGATCAACCAAATGCTGAAAGAAGTGTAGCTTTACCTGTCTCCTCTGCTCTAAATGCAAATAAGATAGCAGGGGCTCGGAAATAGGAGGTCTGGAACATTTTTGAAGTGTAGTTCCCTGGGAAGAAAAAGGGTAATCCCGACATAATTGAAAATAGATCTGAAAATCAAAAATTACCAAGAATTTTTTTTTTGTCAGCTTGCGGAAATACTGCACATGGTGTCGTGAGGGGAAGACATAGGCTGGAGAAGACTGGAAGCAGATGTGCTTCACAAGGAAGAGGTCTGGCTCAACCATTCCCAGAGCAACACTGGGGAAAGCTTGGCATTTCATCGTATTTAAGGGACATTGCCTTGTCAGTCTTTACCCATGGGATTGGATGATCCTAAGCAAGATTAACCAGGAGGCACCAAAGATGAAGGCATGGATTTTAAGATGGGGAAGCTTAGATAATATGTGACTGTAATTCTAAGTAGCTGATTGAAAAAAAACCTACTTTACCTATTTAACCTTGGTAGCACTGCTAACTTAATGCACCCCAATACCTTTTATATAAATGATTGCTCTCATTTTCTGAAAATGTATGTTTCAGTACATTGTTGTGTCTCATATCAAGCATTCCAGATTGTATAATTTTTGCAAATAACTTTGGTATTATGTGACACGACACATTTATGCAATCCACAGCTACTCAATTGTCATTGCAAACTATCAAATACCTGCTATCTATCAACTGTAGTTGATTCCAGAGTACAGTAATCATTCTCTGGCTTAGGAAGCCGTAACTGTTATGATGCAAACTTTTAGTTTGGACCGTGGTTTATATAGCGTAAAGTTGGATTTGACTCTATTATTTCCCATCATGGTTTGTTGTAACATCTTAATTCTTTAAATATAAGTTGAGCCACTTGTTCTGCACTTCTTGTAGGGACTCTGAAACTTTATTAATCTTGGAGATCAAATGGTCCTGCTTAGTCATATGTCTCAGTAGGTTAAGGACAACTTATGTATTGTTTGTTCCAAGTCAGAGCTAGACCATCCCAATGCATTGTCCTTTTGAACTCTTTCAGTATTTCATATTAGCATTTCCTGTAGAAGAAGCTGAGTGAGGAAACTGTGCTGTGCATTGTTACCAACAGAAGAGGGAAACCCTAGAAATGCATTGAGAATGAGAGCGTACTGCAGGTCTAGGAATTTGCCTTTCGAAACAAATACAGAAAGGTAGCTCCTAATAGCACTTTCAAGGGATTATTTTTATAAAGAGAAAAATTAATGATAGCATCAAGATCATTGTATGGATATATTTTATTATGCATATTGAAAATATAATATTTTAAATTACCTTAAATTATTTATTCTCATAACTTTTATTCATTGCTTCAACTAGGTGTAGAACTTGCTGGGCTCAAATCCCAAAGAAATTTTATAAACTGATTCACACAAAGCCCATAAGGTTCTTCATCCTGCCCAGCACCAGAACTTAGAAGTCCTGTAAACTATTATTGCAAGCTGCCTAGCTCAAAATGCAAACATAAAACTTGTTTGAAATTCTTGAAGCATATCTTATAGAACTTGTTGCATTCCATACTGATATCCTGGCATGAACATCCTGAGTTGCTGACTCAGCTCTAAGGATGTTATTTTGAAATGAGATTCCAAAGTTCTGCCACATTTTATATAAAGACGAATCACTTAGAACTACAGGCCAAGATTGCCTTTCTCCCATCACAAACACTGAACAACTGCCTATTTGGCCAAGACATTTCCAGTCAAAGGAACCGTTCTTTCATTTGGTAAGCAACAAGGAGAATTTGCTAGCAGGATGGAAGATGGGGAGAAGGAGTCAGAAGGTAGATACAAGGCTGTTCTTATTCTCAGTGGAAGACAGAAACAGAATTCTTTGTATCTATCATCAAACTTTTCTCAGCGTTTATTTTTTTATTCAGTAAGCAAGCATTTGAAAAGTTGGCAGAGCCATGCATAAATTGCCCTCACCCATTTGCTTGCTTCATGCATTACTCAGGTTGGTGGGGTAGGTTTGAAGAGCTATAGAAATTTTATTTTTAACTGCTGCCTTCATTAATTTCTGTTATCCCCTCCTCTCCTATCTGCTCGATGACTTTAGAATACTACTTTGAGGAGTATTTGTGAACTTGCTTTAGAGTTTCTAGACTCATGTACTTGTTTCCCTTGTGTCTGAGATCTGTTAGCACTTGATTCACTTCTGAGAATTAAGTAGTCACCTGTCACTAGCTTTTATTGCACTTCAGGATGATCCTGCTTGACATGAGGCGTACAGAAGATTTGCCAAATTATACCTTCGTGACAGTCTGCCCCACTCCCTTCAATTAGTCTCCATTTTCACAAATCAGTGCAAATGCTAAGGGTTTTCCTAGCGTTTCATTGGCATTACCTATCACCAAAAGAAATTGAACTCTGTTGTTCTGGAAGCTCCTTTTCCCAGGCTGAGAACAATAGAAAGTGCATATAATGTGAAGGTCTCACAAACATTTGCTAGGTTGTCCTTTTCAGTGCATGTGCAGGCTGCATCCTATCCTTGTTTTAAGCCAGGGTTTATAAATAAGTAGATTTATATCAGTCTTAATAGAAGTGTATATTTTATGCAAGAATTAAATGCTTTACAACATAAATTATTACCCCACCCCTTGTAAGCTTCGGTGGCAATACAGATTGAAACCCGACAGTTGTCTTGTATTTGCTTCCTAGGTTTCTGCATGCAAGTGGTGATAGGTAGGACTGACAACACACTGCCTTTGACTTCTAGCATTTAGCAGCTGAGAGTTGTAGAGTCAACAAAGCTGTAAGTCTCTTCACTTAACCTGTGATTCTAAAACTATTATCTGAATCTACAGCATCCCACCATGAAATATTTGGTAAATTTATGTTGTGATGTGTTGCAGCATGTAAATAACTATAACTTCTCTGCAATAAAACATTTATATGAAAATTATTGGTGTGTTCATCTATCAAAGTTTGATTATATTTATTCAACTCATTCAAATGAATTATATAAAGGTCTGTGGAATTGGTTCTTTCTCTCTCTCTCTCTCTCTCTCTCTCTCTCTCTCTCTCTTGTGTGTGTGTGTGTGTGTGTGTGTGTGTGTGTGTGTGTGTGTGTGTGTATGTGTATGTGTGTGTGATTTTCTTGTTGCCTATCTTTGGCAGTAAGTAATTAGGCAATTGTGACTACAGATAAAAGGGTGATCATTTCATACCTTAAATGCTCTACCCCTATAATGAAATTGATGAGTACCTTAAATGCCATCCTAGAACCTTTGTCCAGTAGCTGGTGGAAGCAGAAGCAGAGACTCACAGCTAAGCACTGAGCTGAACTCATGGATGAAATACGGTTGTAAGGAAGGAGGAGTGATGATGAGCAAAGGAGTCAAGACCATGCTGAGGAAACCCACAGAAACAGCTGCCCTGAGCAAGTACAAGCTCAGAGATCCCAGCTGGGGAACTAGCATAGGTCAGGGGACTAAGCCCCCTGAACGTGGGTGTCAGTTAAGAGGCCTGAGCAGTCTATCGGACCTCTGGCAGTGGAACCAGTATTTATCCTAGTGCACAAATGGTCCTTGAGAGCCCACTCTCTATGGAGAGATACTCTCTCAGCCTAGATACACATGGGAGGGCCCTAGGCCCTGCCCCAAATGATGTGACAGAGTTTGATGATCCCCCATGGAAGGCCTCATTCTTCCTGGGCAGTGAATGGGTTGTGGGAGGGGGGTTGTGGGGGGTGCATGGGAGGATCAAAGGGAGAGGGAACTGAAATTGATATGTAAAATAAGATTGTATCTAATTTAAATAAAAATTTATAATGAAAATTCCATAAATCTGGTTGTTCTGATTTTGAAAAGTTTGTATCATTCAGTTAGACTTATCTGTTTACCCAATATGCACACCAGTCTGTCTGCTAAGATGTGATGCTATAAAGGTAAATGAAATTTCTAAGAACATTCAGCTAATAAGACTATCCAGCCATATTCATACATATGGATGAGCATCACTAAGATAAAGGGCCAGGGGAATTCAACTTCTCTGATGCTAAATCCCAGAAAAAACATCAGGCATGAAGGGGATAATGTAAAGCTGAACAGTCATGGTCTTGCAAGACGTGTTTCAATTAAATACTGCTTTTCCCCACTGTACTGGATGCTAACAAAAACTTTAAGCGGGGTATGGTCAAGTCATAGAGTAAAGGGATCATTAAGAACATCTGGGGAATGAACCCCAATGAATGAAGAGAAACAAGAGGCACCTGGACCATTTAGAGAACTAGTCAGAGTGATGGTAAGATGAGGGCCCGGGTTGGAAATGGTAAGACTGTTACTACATGAAACTCACATCTTCAAGTGATATTAATGTTTTGTTATCCTTATGTAAATAAAGAATATAAGTAATTAAACAGTTGTGGCAAGCATCCATATTTGTTGTTGTTTGGGCTATTGTAAGATGCTTTACACACCCTCCCTGAGAGAATCTGTTTGGTCTGCTGTCCATGCTATGGGGATCTTGAAGTACTAGGCTGGAAATGGATGCAGCATTTACAAGCTCCTGTCAGAACAGTCTGTTTCTTACTGGAAGTTCAAAGCAACTCCAGAAAAAGAAGCAAGTGTCAAAAGGGCAGAGAAAGGAGCTGCACCCCCAGCTTATCTTGAAGCTTCTTTTCCTAAATGTGGATCATCTGTTGCCTCTTCCCATCTGTTCACACTGTGTGCATTCCATATTCAATGCCTACTACAAAATAAGTCCAGGGAGTCCATAACCACAGCTCTTCGAACACGCCTATCAAGAGATAACACAAAAGTTAACAAGTGATGAAAATCAACTCTATAGTACATTCTCTTATGGTAAAGGAGATGTATCCATTACAGTTACTGGTGATATCTGTGTTTTTTTCATATGTACATTCATAGCCCTGGTCCTGGTTTCTTTGTTCTAAAGTTGGAGCATGTTAAAAATTTTTCAGTAAAGTATTCCAATCAACAAAATATGTCATCACACATAAAGCTCTGGAAGAGTGAAAGCTGTCAGGATGTTATGTAGTGTATGTAGTATATGGCATTCTTTCCCCCCCAAGAATGTTTGCAAAGACAGAAATAACATTGCTCCAATTTTGTCTATTTTTCTCCTTAAACATTTGTTTGTTGTAAAGTACAAGGACAAGTTCAGGAACTCTGTGTGTTCAAATTCAGTGTTGACTGTGTAGAAAGCAGATAATGGAATGTCTAAATGGGTTCCTAACATTTCTCTCTTCTTATATGGTGTGAAAGCCATAAAGTCCCACAAACAAACCAATCTAATTAAATAAAAATGGAAGATAAATATAGGATAAAGTCTATGTCACTCAATAGATACAGTCTAGGGAGAAAAGTAAGCGAGGCAAGAATAAAAAGTTTATGACAGTCTGTGTAGAATATACTACTATTTCAATTCAATCAGCAACAGAAAAGATAAATATATTTTGTTGTTGTTGTTGTAGATAAAAGAGAAAAATTATACATCTGTCCTAAGACATAATAGGGACTTATTTCTTCCATGACATTTGTGCCTTTCCTTTGTTCCACTTCAAATTCTCCCTTTTCTTTCTCAGAAACTTTGCTTCAATATGAGTGTGACCTTTATCAGACAATGAAAAACAAGGAGACTACAAATACAGTCTTAAAAATCAGTCTTGGCTAGTAATGTACAGGAAAAATCCCAGGGAACTAGAAGTGCTTGTTTGCTTTCTTGCTCTATTCAAGCAATAGCATACATGTTTCTGAGGACCAGAAAGAGTCCTCTGTCTTATAGGCTTCTTCAAGAAGTCATCTATGTCTCTAACTGTACTCATTGGTCATTTAGTACTCATAGGTAATTTAGTCCAAATTGGCTAAATTAAGGACTCTAGAGATTGTTCTTGTATCCCATTTTCCAGCAGTGTGCTTTCCCATGAATTAAATATATATTTCCCAAAACAATTTGATTTCTAATCATTGTCTAGAATACATGTGAAAGGACAGACAGAACCTGGAGAAACCACATGTTCAGTATTAACAATTCTTCTATGTAAAATCCACCAGGTTTGGGGAATAACTAAGCCTAACCCTAACTCTCTGGTTTTATAAGTACTGGTTTGCCAGCATACAGAAGAAGAAGGCTAAAGCTTAGGCCATGGTCCATGTTTTCAGACTTATAAAAGATATATTTTCACATATTATAAAAAGTTTTTAAAAAGTTATCAGGCTGTAGGAACTAGTTATTAGCAGTTTAATTGCCTGAACACTGGAAAACTGCATCTTGGCTAGCTCTGTATAGAGTATCCGCTGAGAGTCTCATGCTAGGCAACAGACTTCCTAAGAAATGAGATAGCTGAAATAAACATTATAGATAATTGACTGGCTAGAGTTTTCACCCATGTGTCTAAGCTTTGCTATACAGAATTTTATATAGATGTAGTCATAACATACATGCTAGATAGCTATAAATAATGTATGTGTGAGCCTAAACATATAGGTTACATCTAAACATAAATGCACACCCAACTTACTGGCAATAAGAAAAAAATATATTGAAAGCATGAAAATGTTCAACATAGTGCAGATATTAAAAGATCAAGAGAAATAGTTTTCTCCCTTATAAATCTTAAAGACTAACAGCTCTAAACCCATATGCTGAATGATTTGACTTGTGAATTTGACTGTGCTTTTTCCAGGACTTATTACATATAGTAAGTTGAAGAACTTGGATCTATTTTCTTGTCCTCAGACCAAATTTAGTACAAGAAACAGCTCAATAAATTGGGGTGAAGCCAAAGTTAATGAATGTCCCAAAAGAAAAGTACTTCTTGGTATACAAGGAAACTAGAAATAGTTGTATAAGAACACTGAGCTACAGGCTGGAAAGATGGCTCAATGGTTGAGAGCCCTGGTTGCTCTTCCAGTGCTTGGATTCAGTTCCCAGCACCCACATAACAGCTCATCATCTATAACTCCAGTTCCAGATGAACCAGTGCCCTCCTCTTGCCTCTTTTGGGTACTGGGCACAAACATGGTGCACATACATACATACATACATATACATGGTTAAACACCCATACACATAAAATAACAAAACAAACAAGAGCAACAAGTTAAAAAAAAAACAAAAAATCTCAATTTCAGAGCCACTTAATAAAAAAATTAGCCTGGACCCATTTTCTGGAACATTCGGAAGCTAGGTAGGCTGCAACTCAGACACACACAGGCTCTGTCATTCTGATCTCTGATAGTGTTCTGTTTGTACAGTCACTTGTAACCATGTAACATGACCAAGAGTGAAGGCCCAGGAAGCATGGAAAAGTTGGAACAAGGTACACCTATCATCTTGTGTTGATACATGCTATCTTTTGATGTCTAAAGCTTTTAATGACTAAGTTTGATGATAAATTTTAAGGCAAACAGAAATGAGACTTGTGAAGTACTTTTTTGAAAAGCATATATAATTTGGAATATATTTCATAGCTGGCATTTAATGTACACAACTAGGGGTGAATGCTGCTCAGATGAAACAGATGTATGAGACAAATCAGGAGCCCTGGGTCTGTCTTTGGTGTGCTTGACTGAAGAGTCCTTCAATGCACTCCGTGTGTGTATATACATGTATGCATATGCACACACACACACATATATGTGTATGTACCCGTGTGCACAAGTGTGTAGCAGTGTGTAAGTGCATGTCTGTGCCTCTCTCTCTCTCTCTCTCTCTCTCTCTCTCTCTCTCTCTCTCTCTCTCTGTGTGTGTGTGTGTGTGTGTGTGTGTGTGTGTGTGTGTATTTTCATTTCAGAATATATGGCTTTGCTATAATGTATATAGCTAAGCAACTCCTTCCTTATGGCCTAGCAAATATTTTCAAATTTAAAATAAGGTAAATTCTCTCTCTCTCTCTCTCTCTCTCTCTCTCTCTCTCTCTCTCTCTCTCTCTCTCTGTCACACACACACACACACACACACACACACACACGTAAAATGTGATGAGCATTGTCTAGTCCCTTTCAATTTCTTTATATGTTATGACAAGAAATAATGATGGCGCTCCCTGAAGTTTGGAGTGGGGAGTCACGGGAAATGTGCTGCTTCACGAAGCACATGAAGTGGTGTTGGGCCCAAACAGGGAGCAGAGGAAGAGCAGGTGCTTTTCTTGATTCCGTCTGTTCATTGCACTTTCCACTGTGGCTCAGTCTGGGCCTGGAATAGACAGCTTTGAACTGGAGCACTGCAATCGAGGTGAAAAGATGGTTTAAGACCATTTCTTTATATATCTTTTTTCCCTTCTTACTCCTGTGTGGCTGGCCACTGGCATCCTCCTCTTCTCTTTTTCTCACTTCTCCCTCTTCTCTTTTCAAGCCTAGACTTCTCCTCCTACTTATTTTCTCCGTCAGCCCTGCCTATCCTTTCTCCTGTCTTGCTACTGGCTGTTCAGCTCTCTATTAGACCAATCAGGTGTTTTAGACAGGCAAAGCAACACAGCTTCACAGAGTTAAATAAATGCAACATAAAAGAATACAACACACCTTTGCATCATTAAACAAGTATTCCACAGCATAAACAAATGCAACACATCTTAAAATAATATTTCACAAGAGGTGGTTTCCATCTTTGATGGTAAAGTGTGTTTCTTAGAGGTGACAAAAATGTAGATCCTGTTTTCTAATCCAGTCTGCTAGTCTATCTTTTACTGGGGATTTGAGACTGTTAATACTTAGAATTATCACTAAAATTATGTATTAATTCCTGCCATTTTACTGAAATTTGCAGTGTTTTCTTAGACATCCTTTGAATAAGTGCCCTAGTATTCTTTCTTTATCTCTTGTAACCTCTGGGGTGTGTTTATTTTCTCTTTAGTATGAAGTATTAATTTAGTATTTTCTGTAGAGCTGTTTTAGTAATCATAAGTCTCTTTAATGTTTTTTTTAAATCATGGAAAGGTTTTATTTCTTCAATTTTAATATAGAGCTTTGCTAGGTATTATAATGGTCAGTCATGACAACTGTGGTCCTTTGGAACTTGGTATATATCTTTTCAGGCCCTTCAGTCTTTGAAAGTTTCTATTGAATAAGTATATGTAGTCCTGCCTTTAAAAATGACCTGACCCTTCTATCTTTCAACTTTCAATGTTTTTTCTTTATTCTGTGTTTTAAATGTTTTAAGTATACTATATCATGGTGAGTTTCTTTTCTGATCCTGTCTTTTTGCTGTTCTGTAGGCATCTTCCACCTAAATGGGCATCTATCTCTAGGTCTAATTTTTTTCTTAAATGTTTTTGTGGAAAATACTTTGTATGCCCTCATTATGATAATCTTCTCTATCTTCTATACCTGTAATACAAAAGTTAGGTCATTGTGTCCCAAATCTCTCCTTTGTGCTCCTCATATATTCATAAAAATTGCCCTTTGACCTCTAGTGAATAATCCCATTCCTTTATTTTGTCGTCTGTCTTTGGTATTGTGTTCACACTATCCATTCTACTGGTAGAGCTTTCCACTGAGATTTTTGATGAGGCTTGTTGAGTTTTTCACTTCCAGCATTGTTTTTGTTTGGCTTTTTCTTCAGTAGATATGTTTACTGAATTATATTTCCATATCTCAGATTGACTCTTATTTCATTCGTTTTTTTGTGTGTTTGTTCATTATATTGTAATCATGTTTTATAGATTTGGTTGAACAAGGTTATAATCATTGCTTTGCTTTGATTTTTTTTGTCTGAAAGTTCTTTTACATCATTCCCACTGGGGTCTTTTACTATGGGATTAGTAGTTTTTAGAAGAGATATGTTGTCTTAGAGGTGTGTGTGTGTGTGTGTGTGTGTGTGTGTGTGTGTGTTTGTTGTTAGTCTTTCTGTGCTGGTGGTGGAATTTGGATATCTAGAGTTAGTTTGATGGTTAAATCATTATTTCTTTGTTACTTTGATTTTTCTTTTTGCCTTGCCTTCCTCCCTCTTTCCCTTTCTCATTCCCTCCCTTCCTTCTGTTTTTCTTCCAGTTACCTTTCCTCTTTCAATGTAAGCATTTACAATATTCAAGAGGAGCATGAGTTCTAATAGAGTTGAGATTTTATTTTTTTAACATTTTTTATATTTATTTTTTTCTTATTTTACATATTGACCCCAGTTCCCTCTCCCTCCCTCCCATGCTCTGCCGATCCCTCTCCCATCCTATCCCTACCCCACTCCACAGGGAGGGTGATGCCTTCCAGGAGGGATCATCAAATCTGTCAAGTCATTTGGGGGAGGGCCTAGGCCCTCCCTCATGTCTTTATGCTAAGGGAATATCCCTCCATGGGGAGTGTGCTCCTGAAGTCCTTTAGTGTACCAGAGATGCATCCTAGTTCCACTGTCAGAGGTCTCATAAACTGCACAGGCCTCCCAACTGAGACTCATGTTCAGAGGTCTAGGAAAGTCCTATGCTGGTTTCCCAACTATCATTCTGAAGTCCATAAGCTCTACCTTGTTCAGGTCAGCTGTTTCTATGGGTTTTCCAGCCTGGTCTTGCCCCTTTTCTCATCATTCCTCCCTCTCTGAAGCTGAGTTCCAGGAGTTCAGCTCAGTGTTCAGCTGTGGGTATCTGCTTCTGCTTCCATCAGCTACTGGATGAAGGCTCTAGGATCACATATAAAATAGTCATCAATCTCATTATCATGGAAGGACATTTAAGATAGCCTCTTCACTATTGCTTAGGTTTTTAGTTGGGGTCATACTTGTAGGTCTCTAGACATTTCCCTAGTGCCAGATTTCTCTTTAAAGCTATAATGACTCCCTCTATTATGGTATCTCTTTTCTTGCTCTTCTCTATTTTTCCCCAGACTCAATCTTCCTGCTCCCTCATGTTCTCCTTCCTGCTCCTCTTCTCCCCTTCTCTTCCTCCTAACTCCATCTCCCTTCACTCATGCTTTCAATTTGCTCAGGAGATCTTGTCCCTTTCCACTTCTGTAGAGGATCATGTATGTCTTCCTTAGGGTTCTTCTTGTATCCTAGCATATACCCAAAAGATGCACATCCATGCAGCAAAGACATCTGTTCAACTATGTTCATAGCAGCATTATTTGTAATAGCAAGAACCTGGAAACAACCTAGACGCCCCTCAACTGAAGAATGGGTAAATAAAATGTGGTACATTTACACATAAAATGGAGTACTCAGCTGGGGGGGGCAATGTAATCTTAAAATTCACAGGCAAATGGATAGAACTAGAAGAAACCATCCTGAATAACGTAACCCAGTCACAAAAAAGACAAATGTGGTATGTACTCACTCACATATGGATTTTAGACATAGAGCAAAAAAACACCAGCCTACAATTCACACCGCCAGAGAAACTAGGAAACAAGTAGGACCCTAAGAGAGATTTTCTTTTACTCTGTGAGACTGTGTTGAGAGCCACAGGTTCTGTAAACTAAGTGTTTCTCTGAGAGTCAAGTACTGCCTGGTGCCTGAGGCCATTTGGGCTAGCTGCCTGGAGCTAGTTTCCTGAGGCATCTTAGGCAGTCCTAAACTGGAGAAGCTGGATCCCTTCCTTCGTACCTGAGCCTTCTAGAGTGAGTTTATTAAGCTTGGATTTCTATAAAGAAGAAAATATTTGTTCTAGAAAGCTAATATAAGAAGATTAAATTTAGTCTGAAAGTTTTGGGTTTTTTTCTTGCTATTTCTTCATAGTTCCTACCAAAAAAACTCAAGCTTCTGGACCATTTGTTACTGAACCAAAACACATGTGTGTCATCTGTAATAGCATGACTTTTAGAGATTATGAGTTATTGGAGTTGGATTAGATGGATTCTTCCTGTAGACAATTGTGAGGGCCAGATTCATATCCAAGTATCTCAGCTTTTCTCTTAAAAAGTGCTGGCATCCACAGTCAATAGTAGGTACAGCTAACAGCAAGAAGATAAGGGTGACAGGGTTAACAGGAGGTAACAACAAAATTTGACCAAAAAAAAAAATGGAGTACCAAGCTGGAACTTATGTGCTGTCTTGAGTGGTCTTAGAAGCCAGTAAGTTGCACTATCTCTCTCAGACAGTGGCTTCTATGCTACCACATAATAGTTTCTTTGCTTCCCACTGGAGAGAGTGGGTCTGAGTTCACAAGGCAGCTAAGATAATTCAAGTAAGATAAAATTCTAAATTCAGCTTTAAACAATAGCTGTTGTCACCATGGAAAAGCCATATGGCAAAATAAAAATCAATAGAGGCAATTTCATTTCACATAGTTTTGGGCTTTGACATTTTTCCTCTCTGTTCCCATCTAATTGTATTGTGGGGATGGTGGGTTGCACTCAGTTTTATTTCTCACTTCTTGATAATTTAATCTTAGAAATTTGGTTGAACACATAGTACCCTGAAATAAACACTATTTTTTTCTTCTGAGCATAGACAGATGACTAAGGTTCTACTAAATATGATGGAAGAAAAATGCCTTTTGTGACTTCCATGAAGAGTCCTTAAAGGTGGCTAAGCATACCTGTTAGTCTACCTTTTCTTATAATTCCTGGAAAGGGAAATTCATCTTTTGTCATCTGGCCTTTTATTGCACTCCTCTGATGTACTCTCCTGAAGAGTTTGAATCCACGAGATCAAAACGAAGTTGTATTTTCAAATGACAATGACTTTGCTTCAACTTTCTCTACGCAAAACTTCATTTTAATGATTTCATCTGTAAATCCAGGATTTACTGGGACCTTAGCCACACACGCATCCTTCCTTCTGAATGCCTCGCTTCTTATTCAATAAGAGGGATTTTTTTCACTTTATTTTGGTTCCTTCGGTGCATTACAATAACACATTTCTGTTCTGTTGTGTTCAGTAAATCTATGGAGACTTTCTTTTAGAACTATACTTTCTGATAATCTGTTGAATAATGCATTATTTGCCATTTAGTTCCTCCCACTTAGTGATTTAAGAAGAAAAATGTTTAGCAGGGAATATTAGATTCCGATTTCATATTTTATTAATGTTTCTATGGTTAGGTATGCCAGTGTATACTATTGTTACCACTTAGGGACCACCCTCCTTGGAAATGATGCCCTTTGCTTTTGATGTGTGACTCAGGCTGACTCCGGTCCTGGGAATGCTTCTCAGCACATAGCAATGTCTATGTGATTGTCTCTAAACAATGTGTGATCAGTAGTAATACTTCACCTATCTGAGCAAAAGTGCCAATAGTTTCTCTAATAGTCCATTTCCTTCATCACAAGAAAGCAGATCTGGGATAGATTGGCTGTGTACTGCTCCATGCACACTGTGCATAGATGCAAACTGAATTTACTCATATTTTTTTCTTATTAGTATTGCTTCTCTATCATGGATTCCAGTCAAGAAATAGTAGTAGAGCTGAGCAGCATGGCCAACATGTGGCAGACAGAATGTACCCAAAGGAAAACCGCTTTCATTGGAAGGCATGGGAATACATGCATTGTTTATTGTGCCATAATCTAAAGAAAACTGACTGATTCACAAAATAGTACCAGCAGTTAAAAATGCAAACCTACTTGAGCCCAGGCAGTAATGGTCAAGAAATTAATACTGAAGCTGACTAGTTTACATGGCAAAATAGTTGTCTGGAAAAAACAAACAAACACTTAGTAGGCAGACAATGCCTTTGATGAACATGAACTTGTGAGTTGAAACACACTCACACTCAATGGTTGGAATTACAAGCTGTAAGTGAGTGGATGAAGGTGACAAGATTCTACAATAAAGAAACAATCTCAGAAAAGAATTGGCTACTTTGTAAGCAATTAGAGAGAGGACAATGGACCCAGAAATTCTCAAATGCACAGAGCTCTGAAGTAGAACTATTTCTCAACTTCCACAGGTAAAATAAAAAGCTCTAGTCTCCAAGGCAAGTTCATGCTCATTTGGTGGGCAAAGATCTAAATGGAGTTGTTACAAATTAATCCCTTCATATAAATGAAAAGGATGGTGCAAAACTAAAAAAAAAAAAAAAAAAAAAGATATAGCCTTCTAGGAAGATCAGCATACCACCCAATCTAGAGAACTGATAAGTGGTTAGGTTATTTAGCCAGGGAAATAACAGGCATGAAAAACTGGAAAAGCTAGATGAAGCTTTGAAAAATAATACAGAATGAAAATTATTTTGCATAAAGCATCAATCAGGCTTTTAAGATAGGGAAAAGCATCACTAATCCACTAATCTTACTGGAGCAGCAACCACAAGCCAGAGCTTCCTGGAAATCTGGTCCATGTCATTTCCAAAGTGAGAGTCTGCATCAGCTTGAAGTGTTAAGTGACCTTTGGGTGTCCAGCCTTTGATATTGAAGAAGAAATATCTACCTCCCTGTACTTTATAATCTTTTCAAAAGCCATATTCAGATGTGAACAAGGAGGGTCACAGGAAGAGGACTACATAGAAAGCCAAAGAGCAGAATGCATGTGAGACGGGATTCTGCCTCTGGTTTCTAGTATCTCAAGCATGGGAAGATGCTGTTCTCAATAGCTAATCAATGGTATCCCATACCTCCCTATGACTAGTGCACCACACCTCACTGCCTCGCCCTCCTGTGCATACTCCTTCTTTCAGGGTGTCCACCATTGCCCACATGCCTTTCTACTCCACCCCTGTTTCTTTGTGAGTGTGGGAGCAGGAGGAGGCAGTGATGTCCCTTTTTACTTCATAGAGCTGCATATTAAAAGTTGGGCCAGGTAAAGTGACTATTGTGAGATGCAGGCTTTGACTGTGAGCTTAACAAAGTTCTCCATAGAGGTCAGGAGGTCTTCCTGGAAGAGAGGGGGAGATTGAGGGGGAAGAAAAAGAGGGAGGGAGGAAGGGAGAGAGGGAGGAAGAGAGGGAGAGAGGGAGGGAGAGAGGGAGGGAGGGAGGGAGGGAGGAGGGAGGAAGAGAGGGAAAATTACCCCTTTCAATAATCAACCTTTCTTGTATGGTAATCATTCCTGAAGATTTGCACATTGGCATGTAATTTAAGACAGTCCTGGAGAGGAAAACAGTCCTTTCTCTACTGGCCCCAGATTTACTAAGGTCCCATGAGCTCTCTAAGTCTTCATATGGTTGTGGCATAGTTGCTCTGTTTTCTTCTGTAAGAATAACAAATTGTAAATTGAGTCTTCTGCTTTGACCTAGATCTGAGGATAAAAAAAGCACATAAGCAAACTCAAGCAGTGCCCAGAAAACTCACAGCTGCTCCTCCTCCAATGCTGAACATTAACAAAAAATAAAATTTGATTTGGGGCACCTCAGAGAGTTTAGGATTCTGTGTTTCTATAGCATATTCTGGTAAAAAGCTGACCACTGCTGGATTTATGGCCAATCTATTGGCCAAACTGGGTGGGACTTACATCCATATGCAGGGTGGGGATAGCAATGCCATAAATAGAATGATTGTTGCAAAGATATTGTGCCTTTGAAATCATTAGAAAACACCCTGTTAATGAGAAATCCGTTCTTTGGGGGCCGTAAATCATGGCTCCATTCTTCTCGTTGATTTATAACCAGAGGGTGCATCTCCAGCATAACTTTCTGTCTGCTCTTGTTGTGTACCTGGTATGGCACATGCCATGGAGTTCAGAAACAGAAGATGTCAGAAGTGCCTTTGAGTGAGTTTCATAAGGAAAGGCTTCAGGCTCAAAGAATGCTTGAGTTTTATAGGAACACAGGAGGAAAAAGTAAGTTAAAAAGTGAAGTGATTTTCTTCTCACGATAAAGTTTATGCTGAGGTAATACCCAGATTGCTGGTCACTGAACAGAAATTTCCAACCAGCTTTAACCAACTCGCCCGACCCCTAAAGTCTCCTAAAAAATGGCATTGTATGAAGACGGCTGTCTTAGTTTCTTTCCCCATTGTTTTGATAAAAAATACCTGACAATAGCAACTAAAAGAAGGGGGAGTTTATTGTTTCTCACAGTCCAGGGTGTATTTCCCCATAATAGGAAGGCCAAGACAGCAGGATCTTGAGAGATCTGCTTATATGCATCTATAGTTCAGAAGCAGAGTACATTGAGTTAATTCTGCTGTTCACCTCTTCTTCTGTTTATATAATCCAGGATCCCAACTGAAGAACGGGCGTACCACCCACAGTGAGAGGAGGTTCCACCTCAATTAGTGTGATCAAAGTGTTTCTCCACAGACATGCTTGAGGCTCATCTCCCAGGTTATTTGGTATCTTGTTACTTTGACAATTGACACTAACCATCATAATGGATGATAACCATCATACACTGTAAATAATGGGAAAGGACAAATTTTGGATACTAGCTTTCTGTGGGGTTTAGCCATTCATCCAAGATGATCACTGCATGTTTAGGTTTTGCTGTGAGGCAATGATTAGCATAGCCACTTGAGTGAGACAATGTACCACACCTCCTTGGTAGCTGGTGACATGAGCTGTGTTGCTTCTTGAGGAAAGCTCTGGAAGTTTGTTATTTGTCAAGAAATTTGTTCTCAAATTTTTCCTGATTTACTCCATTTGTAATTTACACAATCAAGAATCTGAGTTGATCCAGGTGTGGAGGTGTACACCTGAAGCCCTAGCACATGAGGTTGAGGCAATATGGTAGTGAGTTCAAAGCCAGCCTGCACTACATAGTGAGGCCCTGTCTCAAAATGAACAAAAACAGGCTAATCTGAGATTCAGAAAAAAACTGAAAAGAACTTGCTGTAATTACACAGAGGTATTTTTCCTAGGAATGGTTATTTAAGATTAACCTCGGAATTCGGTAACCCCATGTTATCCAAAGAGATTATATCCAATATTAAATTCAGGCCAGAAGATACTGAATTGCATTATATTCTTGAGTACCCATTTCTCTGTAATTCCCAGTTCAGTTCTGCACTTGCAATTAACATTGCCTTCAAGCTTGGTCTGTCCAGCATCCTATCCATGGTACTTTCTCTGATTTGATAAAAGAGCTTTAGAGAATACAGCCTCTACCTCTAAAACCCTAAATATGCCTTCTGAATCCAGGACCCATGTGTGCCAAAAAGCAGAAATATGTCCATGAGTGAGGTTTTAGATCCTCTAGAGATGAAGTTTATAAGTATTAAAATTCTAAATGTGATATTAATATTTTGACACCAACTTTCAATTCTTGTCTGGCCCCTGGTAAGCTTCCTCCAGATGATGAGTCTGGCCCACAAAGAGCTAGAAACATTTGCTTTTCTCAGATCCTGTTTTCTTTGACTAATGCTTGACCTTTGGGAAGCATCTTAACTATGGAGGCTATAAAAATAACCTGGCATTTACGTAGCACCTTTCTCCCACTCTGTTCCATGGCCTATTGTTTCATGGATTCTCAGGGGCGTTTCATCCACCACATCTCCTCCTGAAGGCACAGTGTAAGAACTAATTTTACTTATTCTCATTTTCTTTTTTGTATCGAGAATTTATAAATGTGTTTCCAAGTTCACTTAAAACAGAAAAATTCCAATAAATCCCTTTATAATCATGCAGAATCTGACTCCAAGTATAATGTTCAGTCTCTGGTAGCAGCATTCTGGGGCGAGCTTTTTCAACTTAAAAAAAATCTCTTTTGAGCTGATCTTAGAAATATTTTAGTTAAATCTTATTGATATTCTTGGCATTAAAGTGTTCATAGTTTCCAGGTGTGACAAGTCAAATAGCATCAGGTTCAGGAACATCCCCAAACTCATAAGCGAAAGTTTGGATCTGAAATGTCTCCCATAGGCTGATAAACATTTGGTCCCCAGCTGGGACCTATAAGAGTTGGAGGCTTACTGAATGAAGTGTACAGTTTGGCAGGGCCTTGATATTTTATAACCCAGCCCCTCTCTTGTCTCTCTGCTGCCTGACTGATGACAACATGACCAGTCACCACATGCTCTTGCCACCATGCTGTGACTTTCATGATGGGCTGTTAGCCTCTCAAAGCCATAAGATAAAAGAAAACCCCTCCTTCCTTAAAGTGCATCTTGTAGAGTGTTTGGTCATAGCAACAAGAAAAGGAGAGAGCTCAGTACTTAATAGTTACCAGTTACCAGAATGGTCAAGAAACGCTGAAATGGCAGAAAGCCCAGAAGACCTAGGGTAAAAGGCAGAGCCTAGTAGAACAGGATGAGCCCTAAAGACAGTGACATCATACTGAGATGTATCAGGAAGGGAACAGAAGGAAAAAGGAGCAGTTGCAGGAGAGATGGGAAGGCAGTTAACAGGGGAAGAGGCTGAAGCTGCTGACAGCACAGACAATAACAGATTCACAGTAGTGGGTTTGCCAGGTGCACACCAAGTGTGTTCAGTGCCAACTGGCCCCTATGAACAGGCAGACTAAGATCCCCCGTATGCAGCCTCCACCACACACACACACACACACACACACACACACACACACACAAAAGAGACAGTGGCAGAGAAAGCTGCATATCATGATGCTTTGATTCAATGATTAGACAAAGCTTGCATTGTGGTTACCATAAAAGTGCCTACTCACCAAAAGAATGATGCATTCTTCTGTTTTCAGTTTATAATTCCATACACAGAGAACAAATGGAAATTAAAAGAAAATTAATCTCCCTAATGTTAACTTACTGATTTAAATGGGAAGGACAATATGGGTGGTAGGTCAGATGAGGAAGGAAAAGAGGTATATCTAACACTAAGGATGTTTGAGGTGGAATAAAACATACAACAATCTACTATTTTTACAAGCTTACTGAAAGTATGTACTTGAAAATTAATTTAATTGGAGTCATCATAAATAGATGAACAATACTCCTCTCAGAAACCACAGACTAGTAAACAAAATCCTCCTGACAAGTATGGGATACTCCCCAAGGCTGGGATACTCCCCAAGCGTGGGACACTTCCCAAGTGTGGGATACTCTGTGTAATGTTGTTAGTCAGGAGAGTCATATAGAGCCCCCAGAGGAATCCTGGCTACTGCCATTGCTCTTGGCTATTGCTAAAGAAACCACACACTTTGGTCGCAGTACAGGAAAAATTACAATAGTACCAACTAGGAGGCTTCCTTCCAGCTGGTTAGTTGTCATAGTATCAGCAGGTGATATATAGGTAGCTAGAGTTTTTTTGTTTGTTTTGTTTTTTGCCACCAATAATCTTACCCTATGAAGAACAATAATTACAACAATGGTTGTCTCATCAAGATATGCCCATTGGTACAAATGTTGTGGAGGTAACTAACAGCTTTATAATTGGATTTAAGTCCTACTCCACAGGAGGGGACCCATTACTGATACTGTAAACCTCATAGCTGGAGAGACCATAGACCCTATGACTATTATGTGGTTAAAGTAACAGTTATCAGAATATCCTAAAAATATGTATCTCTATATCCATAGATTACTGCATCTCTGGGTCATTATCAGAGACATGGTGGTTAATACAGAGACTCAGACTGGTCAAAGTGCAGAGAATAAATAAGTGTGATGGACTCAATCCTAAATGGATGTCTTTAAAAACCACCCAGTCCAACAATCAAGGGACATCATGAAAAAGTAGGGTAGGAAGATTGTAAGAACTATAAGTTGGGGAGGATTTCTGGAAAATAATGTCTTCTAGGCATGATGGGGACATTGTACTCATGAACTATGCAGCTGTTATTACTAGCACAAGATGAAGCCAGTCAACATTCTCGAGTGAATGAATATCGAGATGGACAGAAAATGTTTTCCTATCCTCGTCACTTCCTTGGTCTCTGGGAGACAGGATAACCAAACTTTGCCATTTTATTATGGAAATATTTGGGTTTCATCTCTTTTCTGCAGGCATGTTTCTGTTATAAACATTGACCCTTTTTGAATACTTTGAAACTGTCTTTGATAAGATGAATTTATGTGCATGACATCATTTTTCATCCTTCTTTTCTTTCCCCAGGCATTTGGGTGCGAGAGGTCTTCAGCAGGTTCTCATGGTGCTGGAAGAAGCCAGGGGTCTGCTTACTCTGGAGCATCAGGGTCACTGTCCATCATATGGCCTGGTGGTTTGTTCAGGAGTGCATTTTAGGGAGACAATCAACCTCCATCTGCTGTTTTGTGCGCTGGGCTGTTGCCATCTCTGGAGCCTGTTCTCCCAGGAACGTGGCCCATGTTTAAATCCCTGGCACTGTGCTCCATTGTTACCCTTAGTGACTCCACATGTCATCACAGCACACCATTACCTGGGTATCCTACATACCTAGAAGGGGGATGGGGGTCTTGCTGTGCTTCTGTATATGTGCTTTGCCCTCTCCATCTCACACCAGAGCTTCCTTCATTACTCACAGCCTTGTTTTGCACCATTTGTCCTTTGAAGACCTGTGCCAAGTATGAAGTATTCTTAGTCCTGTGTCCCTCTGGTTTCCTAAAGCCAAGTCAGACTGGGGAAAGGGCTGGTGTCCCTAGTGTCTAACTTTGTGCTTCCTCATAATCTCCTCAGAGCAGAAGGGCAGAATTCAACACTCTTTCATTTTCTACATCATACTTTTTTCACACTCACTTTAAACAGAAAACATTTTTGGTATTTGAAGAATAAACTTGATGAATCAAGGCCTTCCAGCCTAAAGTAATTTTGAGAACCCTCCTTTTATGTATAAAGTTAAGCATACATTTTCTCTGAATCCCCATGGGCAGTCCTCACCTAGACCCCCATTTTTGGGAAAAAAAAGCTGTATCAGAGTAACTATGGAAATGATAACTTTCAAAATATGAAAACAAGAAAAACACCAAAACCCCATTTCCTAAATATTGAAAACATGCTAGAAACATTCTAGTTAAGAACCCCCTTAGTAGATGACCCTGACAACACAGGCCTATAATTCCAGCCATTTAGGAGGCTGAGACAAGAGGATCATATATTCAAGACCGGCTTGGGTATCTTAGCAAGACTCAAGATAAAAATGTGGCACAGGCCTGTGTTGCCCCCAAAGGCCACATAGAAGCCCCAGATCTGGGCCACAACTTGTGGCCTTGTTGCCTAGGTCCTTGGGCCATGCCCCTTCCAGAGCAATGTTGATCTGAGTGAACTATGCTGCCACCAGAGCCATGGTGTCTTCCAAACCCCAGCTGCTGCCGAGGGTCATGTGTAGGTCTGTGGTCCTGCTGCAGTTGGGGTCTGTGTTGATGACTGTGGCTGGTGTTACCACAGGGGGCCAGAGGAATCATATTGGATGAAATCAGAGGGCCATGCCTGAGCCAGCCCCACCCTTCCCTGACTCATGGATAGCTGGCCCAGCCCCTCGCTGGACATTGCAGCAAGAAAGCTGGCCCTGACCTTCATAGAAGAGCTGCTCTCTGAACTCTGGAGAGATGGCCCCATCCCTCACCACAGACATTGAAGAACTGACATGGGCTTAGAAGATCTGTCTCTGAACCCCACACCTGAGTGGAGAGGCATCCCTAGTGGCCAGTACTGACCAGCTCAGCTGCCACACAGGCCCATAGCCAGGGTCTTGGGTTGGTCCACATCTACCCCATCAGTGTCCTGATGGAGAGTGTGAAGGGACTAGTCCTGTGGTACAACATCTGTGGGATTTCCACGATTCAGGGCAGCCACTGGATATCTGAGAGGAGTTTCAGTGAGGGCCAAGTGACGATGGTGTGCCAGAAACCAGAGGCTTTGAACCAGCCTAATGCCTTATTGCAATAAACTTTCATTTGCAAGTAAGGCTGACTGGACAAAGGGGTATACTGTGTGACACACTGTAGCTCCTAATGCCACTAGGATGAATGAAGAGGTGTTGGAGAGGTGGGAAAGAAGGATTTTTGTTGTTGTTGGTTGGTTTGCTTTGGTTTTAATACTTTTAATTTTATTTTGGGGGGGGTGATGCTATAAGAGTGAGGGGCAGGTATGGGATATCTGGGTGGACTGGGAGATGATGTGAAATTCCCAAAAAATCAATAAAGACATTGTATTTTAAAATGTGGCACAGAAAAGGATGAGGGTACTGCTCCATGGTGGACTGTCCAGTTTGTATTCATGAAGCTCTCATCCTGGGTTCAATTCCAGTCCTGAAAATAAAGAAAGTGGGTAAATGGTAGTAGGTTCAGGATATACAGCCAAGTACATCAATCTTTGTTTGTCTGACAATGAAAAGGAGAGGAATGGAGAGGGACCCTTTGCTCTCCTGTCTCCTAGGTCCTCTGCCTTGGAGAGGCTCAGCTTCTGGACCAGGATCCCACTATTTTGGGACAGGGGAGCTGGATTTGACATAGCCAAGACCTTCTGATAACGCTTCCTCTTTTTTTGCCCCAAAGAAGGCTTTGCTTCCTCAATGATCTGGCCCTCTGCATGCTTCCCTCTTCTAAATATATACAAGATTTCTCCTGTCTCTTGGCACTTACATCCTTTGTTTGTAACTTGCTGCAAAGTACTTGGGTGGTGTAGATAAAAGCAATTATATTGTCCCCCCCAAAATGTTCACACCTTAGTCTTAAAATCTGTGTTTATATCAAATTATATAACAAAGAAGTATCGGGGTTGCATAAGGAACTAAGGTTTCTAATTAGACTTCACTAAAATAGAGTCATTAGCTCCAAGTCTTCATATTTAAGTATAGACCCTGGAATAACTACAGAAATAAGGAAAGTAAGGGGGACTGTTTTGCAGTGCTAGGAAGGGGAATAGCTGGATAGAGGTGGTCATGAAGGAGGGGATGGGAAAGTGGGCTTTAAGTGGGGAGAGGGAATGAGGATAATATGAGAAGAGGAATAAATAACACTAAGGATGTTTGGAAACTCCATAGGTTTTCATATTATTTCATATTTACCTAGAATTACACACACACACACACACACACACACACACACACACACCACTTTGTGTGATAATTCTTTCCCAAGAGCTATAGACTATTTAACAAAAACAAAACAAAACAAAAAAAAAACCAGTGCTAGATATGAGAACCCCCTTTTCAAGTTGTTACTGTAAAGGATATACTTGAGGATGTGGGTAGGCTTCATGTGGTCAGTTGTTGACCTAAGACCAGTGACCAATTCTGTTGCAGATCTATAATACAAAGTTTTGTTAGGATCCTCATAGACTGGCTGCCCCACATTCCTTAAAATTTTATATCTATATTAATCAATTGTCTCTTTTGTCACTTGTCCACTGTCTTTTGGGAGGTGGTTATGGAGATTGGATCTCATACTGTAGTGTAATATGACCTGGAACTCATGATGTAGCCCAGGCTGGCCTTGACTTTGAAGCAATTCTCCTGCCTCAATATTATGAGCCACTGTGCTTCACTATTTTGTTGTTATAATAAAATACTTGAGACTAAATATCTCATAATTATAAGTGCTAGATGACCAGGAAGTCTGCTGTGAGATGGTGCCTTCTATCTACAACAAGGGAAACTACTCCCATGAAATTTCAACTACAACATGATACCTAAAAAGACCTAAACAATTCCAATACCAATTAGCATCCCAGATTGAATGGAGGGATTCTCTCTGGAGTCCACCTCTTAATAAAGAGCTACAAGCAATTAACAGATGTGGAGACAGGGAGAATAGTCTTACCTAGGGATAAACTTCTAAACTTTTATCCCTAAAAACATATACACATACCAACACATGAGCCTTTGGAGACATACCATGTGCAAACTGTAATACCTCCTATATATATTTGTCTACCTACAATCTTTTTGTGTATCTTCTTGGTTCCACGTCTCTGAAGAACTTTGATAATGGTTTGGAACTAAAAATGATCCTTGAGAAACAGAACATTGAGGAAAAGAATGTTGAGCTGACTCTCAGGTTCTGTGATTGGTTCTCTAATTAAAATGGATTTAAGATATTGAGTGAAAAGGGTGAAACTAAAAAATCCAGATATAATGTGATTTACAAAATAATATACTACTGAATGCTACAAGCAATTATGTGAAGTGAGGTTCTGCAATAAATGTCTTCACTAATACCTTACAGTGTTTTGTCAAACTATCACATACAATGAAGTTGGCTCTTCATTCATCACTGGTCTGGGCAAAGCAAGAAAAGAGAAGGAAGAATTCAAAGATTCAAAATTTAAGATCCAGTTACTATAGAAATAGCCTGAAAATGTATGTATCTGCCCCCAAAAGAACCCCTGTTTTTTGTAAGCACAAAATTGGCATTTATGGAAACCAAATTTGGAGCCTAATCCAGTATATCACAGAACTACAGTACACGTTAATTACCAACTTTACAGGGTGTCTAAGTAGCTTTGGTTGGGAAGGAATGAGATCTGAAAATCAGAAAATGTATAACCAGATCCTGATGAGTCTGGGAACACTGAGCTCAACTTGTAAGTTCCGTTGAATCTTCTTTAGCAAAGGGAGCAGACTCTTCCCCCATTTGAGGGATTTTTTTTCCCTGCTTTTCCCAATGAAATCGCAATGGTATCACCTGGGGAGCCTGCCTCCCAGCTATCATTCCACATGACCTCACCACTAGCCATAACTAGTTGTTGGTGTGAGTCCACATTCAATGGGGCACTGTAGTCTGATGTTCATGTGCAACAAAACCAAAACAAACAAAAGGCACCTGTACAAGGCAAAGCAAGCTCACAGGTCCAACTGACTTCCTTCTTCTTCCACAGTTACTTCCAGTGGAGCCCTCAGCCTGGCGATTGCTGCCTTCCATATTTACAACATGGGTCCTTCTTCTCACTTCTCAGTTTTCTGACCCACAGACTAGTTGTTTTCAGAAACAGCTACTTAGATACACTTGAATGTATGCATGGTTCATTAGTTTCCTAGGAGATTTAGTCCAGTCAAGCTGACCATGAAGATTCCCTGCACACTGCAGTTGTGTGTGTGTTTCTCTCTTTTTCTTAATTGTTCCATATATGTGAGTAATATCTATTATGCATATGTATGCATATATATATATGTATATGCATGTAAATATAATATTACTGGTTGTATTTGTCTGGGAAGCCCTGACTGTCACAAATCATAACTTCACTTCATTGGCTTACCATAAGAATTAAACAAAATAACTAGTTCTTCTATAAAGATTTTCCATTTGTTCTCTAACCTCGTGTGAACCTTATAGGGGTTTTTTAGATGCTCTTTTACTGTTAAGCAAGCTTCAACAAGGACAACAAAGGTCATTTCAAGTTCTTCCCTTGATAGTCACAATGAGAAAATGGTGATCTCTGCACTACATTGCTTTTGTAAAACAAGAGCCATTATTCTCCCTGGACAAACATGGGTAAGGCACAGGTATGGAAAAGGTGAGTGAGACAACCCAATCAGTGGTGTGACAGGTGACTACGAAATATATTCAGCTCAGATCCTGGCACCTTGAAGAACTGCAATGGACAGTGCAACACAAATTACAATTAGGTGCATATGGAGGAGAAAGTCAACACTTGGAGTTCTTCAGCGGCCAGCTTCCCATAGACAGCAGAAACCTCACTAGTCACTCTCACTGGGAAATGTTAACAGAATTAACATGTGGCAACTAATGAACTTCTGAGGGAGGAGAAGAGAATCTTGATAAGAAACAGTACAGTGACTTCCTTTCTTGCTGAGAGATAATGGCCACAGGAAAGTTGCATTTAGAAAGTCTCCACTCAGTGGCTCTGGCAGGCAAGAACATAGAAAGCCTTGTGTACCACAAGCCTGGTATGCCTCTCCTGTGCTACACATGCATCCCCTTCCTATAAGTGCACATGGCAACTGATAGGCCCCACACCAAACAATGCAGTGAAGTGGACGGCCCTGTAGTAATGCTCCATTTACATTTAAACATGCATAACCTGAAACTGTAAGACTAGTAAGCAAGGGCACAAGCCAGCCTGAACTGGCTTTGGGTAAACTGTCCCCTCAGTGAACTTATCCATCTTCTGCCTGTGCAAACTTATGTGTGCATATGATTTGAAGTCACGTGCATCATGGGAAATGACATTCACAGTAAAGAAAAGTTTGCATAACACAAGTCTCATCAACAAAAACAGTCATACCCCTCCCTTAACAATCAACTTCTCCTCCTTTTGGACCTCCCAGAAGGAAGTCTCAACAAAAAATGATGCCCTTGAGAACTCTTAACTTAAGCAGCCCTCTACTTTCTTGCCATATATCTGGTCTGTAGTATTATTTTTCTACTGAATGAAGTCACATTTTAATCTGTGTTCACCTCTTCGGTTCTTTGAACAAGACTCCAGAAATCTGGAAACACCCAGACCTTCACTACAGATATCTCATCCCATTTGCAAGAAAGTCACCATATCAAAAGTAAGTCACCCACTGGCAGTCATGGCTGTGTGGTAAGAGCAAGCATAAGGCACCAGTAAATGAATTTTTTTTTGTCTTGCAGGGTCTCCCTGTGGTCTCACACACCCTGCGACTCTGTGCCAGCTGAGGGGAAATACTTCAGATCCATTTACAGCAGCACAAAGCAGGGCAGAGGGAGGTATAGGAGCCGAGACATTGGTAAATGCTACAAATACAATGTAGATAAAAGTGAAATTTTGGTAACTGTCATGCTTATGACTCCTGCAGGGAATAGGGACTGCCTAGGGGTAGACTGTAAGTTTAATGCCTCTTGGAATGAGCTGGCTTGTAAGTCTGCAACTACAAGCTCTCTTGGGTTGCCCCTATCTGCCATCTAAAAGAAATACAATGCTCTGGCACCCCATTTGTCTTAGCACATTGGACTAGGACCTAATGAGATGCCTGCAGCTTCGTGCCTGTTACTACTAACTTCTCAGAGCATGGGCTGGAACAGAAAAAGGGATATTTGGAATAAACCTTGACTACAGAAGCATAGAAACACAATTTGAATGTTTTAAATTTTAATTAACTGTTTGTATGAATCATATGACTAAATTTCCCAAATAATCCAGTCAACAGTCAAAGTGATTGTTGCAACTTGATTTTATTTCCTGGCCTGCACTCATGTGATGGGTACAGTTGGAAGACCTGCGAGATGCCAGGAAATCCTAGATGATGAAATATTGAAGAACAAAATTGTATCAACTGGTGTCTCAAAGGACTTAATTTAAGTGTAATAACTTCTTGTTTCTCTTTCTGCTGCTGAAATGTGGGGAGCCTACTGTTGGCTAATTGGAGCTGCACACAGAGATCCACCCACATGACCAGAATGAACCTCTAAATTAGGCTCAGGGCTGGACATATCTCATTTATCATCTTTGGGGTTAGACTATTCATTTATTTATGGCCAGTGAGCTTATTTTCCTGAACCAAAACATTAACCTACTGCCTATATAGCTGTGTGTGTGTGTGTGTGTGTGTGTGTGTGTGTGTGTGTGTGTGTGTGTGTGTGTGTGTGTGTGTGTGCATGTGTGTGTTGTTTGTGGTAGCACACACACGTGTGTGTAGGAGCCCAGAGTTAACATTGAGTACCTTCCTTCCTTTATTGCTCTTTACCTTAATCACCGAGGCAGGGTCTCTCAGTTTAAATCAGTTCCTGCTGATTCCAGGAATCTTCTGTGGCTACCTTCTAAGCACTGGAATTACAGGCAGCTGTCATGCCCATCCAGCATTTATGTGGGTTCTGGGGATCCAAACACCAGCACTCACACTTCTGTAACAAGCACTTTTCCCACTTGGCCATCTTCCCAAATGTTCAAAGGAGTGGGCAGTGGTGACACATGGTGCATGCCTTTAATCCCAGCACTTGGGCAGTCAGGAGGATCTCTGTGAGTTTGGAGCCAGCTTGATCTACAGCGAGAGTTCCAGAACAGCCAGTGCCATTACACAGAAACCCCTGTTTCAGAAAGGAAGAAAGAAAGAAAGAAAGAAAGAAAAGAAAGAAAGAAAGGAAGGAAGGAAGGAAGGAAGGAAGGAAGGAAGGAAGGAAGGAAGGGAAAGAACACATGTTTAAAGGAGAAATAATCTGGCAAGCACATAAAAATATATGGAAGTTACAAAGAGCTAAGCAGGGAGATTTTACGGTTCAGATTTTAACTACAGGAGATATTTACAGAGAAAGAACATCTGAGTGCCCTTGTAAACCTTGGACAGGAGTTCTGACAAAGATAGACCCATCTCTTTGATACTATGTCTCACATTGGAATGAAGTGGTAGTCACTAGTAGAGGCAAGGTGAGATAACATAAATCCTAGGTACTATTTCTGGTTAGTTCCATTTAACAGTTAGTTCTGTATCTTAAGACAAAGCATTAAACAAACCCTCAGTCTCATTATTGCAATGAGAACAATAATGGATGTTCTGCCCATTCCAAATGCAGCTGTGTGGGAGTGTTCCATCGAGTTAATTATTAGGAAGGTGTGCTTTTCCTGGTTACAAATCATTATGGTCACCTTTGAAAGGAGTTGAGTTTTAATGAGTCTGAAAGGAAAGCCATCTTCAGCTGCATAGTTCACCTGCATGAAGACAGCTGCAGAGGAGGCACTACTGGGCTCCTACAGTCTGTTTTGTTGTTCTTTATTTTAACCTGAAAAATATAGTGATTCCTTTTGAGCCATAAGTTACCATGCCAAGTGCCCAGGTTGCTTTGGTGGATAAGAGCTAAGAGTCCAGAATGAGTTGAAGGCTCTATTTATAGTTTTTAGTCAAAGGATAAAAATCAGACCTTCCTGTGGGAATCATCTATTCTGAGTCACACAATGCCACTGGGCCAGGACAAAATAGCTCTCCAACCCAAAGTACTCATTACTTAGGAAACAAAGAAAGAGAAACAACAGTTGCAAAGATTCCTCAGGGTGTCTGGTATTCTGTGGGAAGAGTACTTTGGCCTAAGTCTGTACAAATGAGTATGAAATACATTCTGCAGATTAGTGGGAAAAGAGAGGGAGTGTTCTTCAACAATTTAGTGTGACACAGAAATCAGACATGACTCAAGTCCAAAGCAAGGACAAAAGAACCTAGTCACTCTAAATATTTTTCAACAACCAGTTTAAAAATACCCAAGCTTTCTACACAATATGAGTGCAAAGTCTGTTTTGTTGCCAAGAAGAAGACACAAAATGATTGGTTCCTCTGAGAATATGCAAGATGTCATCACAAGCAGACTATTAAGTATTGTTCCAGAATATAGGCTCATAGAAACAACGTGTGACAGAAATCTCTTCCATTTGGAAGTGGCTGGGACACACAGAACTGAGACAACTTGCTCAACCAACTAATTAATCATGAATTAAGAGCTAGAATGCACAAGGCAGAAATACACAGACTGTGAACAATCAAATTCCCTATTCCCATCCAAATCAGGGGAGAGAGTACATTGCAAGAACTGTCGACAACACAATGAAGGGCACTCAGCTTCATAGCAGGGTGGTACAATATCTCTATTGACTTCTGACACACTTGTGTCCCAGATGAAACAGGATACACCAGAGACAAGTGTTTGCCTGTCACCATCAGCTAGCTAATGACAGCAGAAGGCTTCCACCCCAGACTCCTGATTTTTGTTCAGGAATCTCTACTTCATCAACATTGGAAGTCTTCTTGAGAAAAATTCTAGACTTCAATATTAAACAGAAGACTTGGGAGCATTTCAATAGAGAAAGCAATTATTAGCAGCCATCTTGGGTTCAGTTAGAACAACCACACAAGGATCCCATCATTTCTTATTTTGATACACTTACAAGCAATAAGACACACTGATGTTATTGCAACATGCCAAAATGGCAGGACATCAGTAGAATCGAGGTGACCTCTGTTTCCTCAGACTAAGGTTGTAGGTACCACATCTTGGCTTATATTTTCCACCTTCTTGCTTTCCTGATTATTCTCAACCTAAGACACTCTTGAAACCTAAGTACAACTGACATGTTTTAACTTATCCTAAACATAGATGTCTGGTTTATATAACTAGAGATTTTCCTGGTGATTACTAAGTACTGGAGAAGACACATAAACCTGGAGTCCTTAGTAGGAATATTTAGGGAGTTTTTTCATTTCATGGGCCATTTCTATGAAGCTACTAGAAAAAAGACCACACATTGGAAATGCTGAAAGTCCAACAAAGGAAGCTGGCATGGCTAGATGGGATGTGCAGAGGTACATCTCAATTTATGATGTAATGAAGTTAGCAAGCTATTCTACTGATCATTTGGGTATCTATCATTGTGTAACATTGAGGATAGTTAAAAAATATTTTTACAGCAGAAGAAAGTTTTCTTCTAAAACTTATCAAATCTCTACCTATATGAACTTTTATTCAGCTTTTTCCACTCCTAGTAGACTAGAGCTCAACATAAAGAAAGCACTTTCAGATGAGTGAGGGTAAGCAGGTGTGGTAGCAGATTACATACTGTAGCCTGGCTTCTAAAAGTAGTGCCAGAGACCTATGTGGTCTTCTCATTATGCACTGCAACCAGTTTTTATGACACGGTATGCACCAACCGACAGCTGTCCTGTTCCCTATGCTCTCTTCTTATCTCTTTAGAGTTCAGATGATCTAGATAGAAACTACTCCATTTGCTAATAAAATAACCAAATATTTTGGTTTGATTTCCTTTCTAATAACTAATAATGTGCAGAGATTCTAAAGCCATGGGAAGAAATTGGTTGGCAACACTGGATATGGTGAGATAGAGACTAGGTGAAGTTTGGTGGAGACACAGACATGGAAATTTAATTTGTCTTTGGAGGTCTCTGTGCTAAATATTCTTTAAATTCCCTTTTCATTTTGTGATTCAATCATTGCGAAGTAGAGTTTGTGCACTCTGAAAGTCAAAGGTCTACTATTTAGTAACAGTTATAGAAATAAATGTTGTTTCTTGTCTGTTACCCTCTCAATGCTTGCCTGTGCAAGGTCATACAGACCATATGGGCTTGGTATGCTCAAGACCTAGATGAATAGCTCAGAGAAACCAGGAGTCTGTAGGAGCCTCCAGGTACCATGGGTAACAGAGTCACAGACAGATGCGAAGTTATATTTGCATCACAATGTGATGCTGAGATGAGAAAAATAATTCAAGAGAAAATGACCTGTTAGTTCTTATGCACTTGTCTGGCAAACATATTGCTCAATGTCAGAAACTGATCCTAAAATACACTTTTATTTTATACCAACTAACTCATGAGGTGACATTTCCTGACCTGTTTTAGGTGGAAATCTCCAGGATCCTTCCAGACAAAGACACAGCAAGAGAAACTCTCTTCATGTAGATTTTATGGAGGAATCGAAGTGGTCCTGCTGGACCATCCCATTCACATATCAGTGTGGTTTTTTGGAGGGTCAGAATCTTCATGCCCGGCTTAGTCTCAATCACTCAGAAAGGATTTTACAACATCCTTCTGGCTTTCCACATGCAAAACAACATGACCAGGCACAATTAAAAGATGTCTGTATAATTAATGTCACAGTCATAAATGGAGAAATGTATATGAAAGGTAAGTTAATACAAGCTATGAGAAAGTGAAGAGAACAAAATCTTGGAAGAACAGGGCTTTGCCCAAGCTCTGCTCTGTCTTACCTGTAGCTTTTTTCTGAGTCTCACATTCTCCATCAATCCTGATTTGAGGGCAAGGATTCTTGAAGGTTGAAACATTTGAACCGAAGCCTGAAGGGTGTCAAGAATTTAGCCATATGAACAGGTGTTTGGGAAGTGTCTACAGCAGGTGCAAGGATCCCCAGGGAAGGCAGAGCCTTAGTCTTTTTCCAAGCAGCTTAAAGGAGGCTGGCATGGCTGTGAGTGAGAGGGACAGACAGATAGGTGAGTCTGAAGGAACCAGATCATGCACAACTTTTGTGCTACCATAAAATTTATTTCAAGCACTCTAGAAAACAATGAAGGATTTAAGTAGCAGTTAAATAAGCAGTCTGTTTTAAAGAATTCTAAAGTTGTCATATAGAGAACAGGTTGGAACAGTATGGTGAATGCAAGACACTGTAAGGCTACTATTCTGATAACAAGTGAAGTTGTCTAGGCAAGAATCGTAATGGTTTCAATGGAATGGGGGATGGCTGAGGGGTTTTTGTAAGTATAGCTGAGAGGATTTATAGCTAATGGCTGAGATAATGCTATATGGGAAAGTGATTTGAGAAATTCAATGTCCATGCAGATGTAAGATCCCATTGGCAATTTAGCAATGTCAGTTCAGAGTGTGAGTAAGACCATGAAACCTCTTGGTAGACATTCATTTTAAACTACTCCTGAACACAAAGGAAAGCCTCACATACAGATATTTACCCACCAGGAAGCTGAAGAGCCCTGGTGAGTCCTCTTGGTTGGCAGCTCAGAAAATCATCAGCAATGATTAGTGACTCAGTTCCTTCTCACTGTTCATCTATCAACGCCAGAACAAAATTCTTCCTTTTGAGATAAAGTCATTCTTCTACCCCAGGGCACCATCTTGAACTTAACAGTGATGTGCATGCCCATGACTGGTTTGTAAGAAAGATATTCCTGTCTTCTCTCTAGTACAGCAACCTTGATGGCCTTTCTAGTTTTACAGGGTATTGGGGACTGCAAAAGATGCATCCACAAAGTAAAAGTAGCTATATGAAAAAACTTCCTTTATTGCCATGACCATTATCCAACAGGAAGCAACTTAGTGGAGGGAGAGTTTGTTTGGATTGCAGTTTAGGGGTGTAGTTCATCAAGAAAGAAAGGTATGGAGACAGAAGCAGCTCTCAGCTGTGACAGCCTGAGCTTGGGTGACTGTTCTTCCTTAGTTTATCTTCCTTGGATATATCCTCATAGACACAACCAAAGTTGAACCTCACTAATACCCTAATCAGTTCTTAAAATTAATAACCACACTATGCAATTTTGCAAGCAAGCTTCAAATCAAACTCATGACACTGTATAGAAAAAAATTAATGGTTTATTGGCTGAAATTTTTATGTTTTGGCTGTAAGCATGGATGCTTTTTAGACATATCACTTTTCCATAAAGGGTTTAGGGCCACCCTAACTCTGAAAGATGCTATATAAAACTTGGTTCTATTTCCAAGGCTGCCATAGAGCCAAAATAAGTCCTCAGCAGTCTGTACATTCATTTATACATACATACTGTACCTTCCATAACTGAAAAGAGTTCACAGCACAGATTGAATTCAATATGCTTTCCCTGAAGATGTTATTTTGAAGAGCAGAAGTGTTATTACCTAAAATTAAAACAGATAAGAATATTAATTGCACAATGATTTCATTGCTACATGTTATCAGCACTGATGATTCTCTTAGCCTTTCCAATTATAACCCTATCCAAATTAAGTATGTTAGTTTAATTAGAAAAATGTGGACAAGTCCTTACTTGGGAATGTTGTGTCCCCAAATCAGAATGTGCCCGTTATTGTCTAGAGGAAGCATCTTTGCGGGGTACTCCAAGGCTTCCTAGGCTTCCTATTTTCTTCCTAGACAATACAAAGCAGAAAACAGATGCTGGTATGAAGAGGGCAAGATGGCATTCCCTTCATTTGCATAGTGATATCATTCTATTAAAAGAGGTAATTTGAAATGATATTTGTTAAAGCTGGCAATTACTGGAAGCATTATAATCATTGTAGTCAACCACCACGCCAGCCCCAAATAACACAGACTCTGTATTTGATATTAATGCTGTTAGCCAGTTACTAGTTTCTTATCAGCTAGCTCTGTCTTAAATATTAACCCATTTCTATTAATCTAAGAACTGCCACGTGGTCTTATCTTACTGGCCAGAGGGGCTGGTGTTCTACCTCTCTGGTCTCTCCATGTTGACTCTCTCCTTCCTACTTCCTCTTTTCTCCTTCTCTCCTAGTCCCTCCTATCTTCCTTTCCTATTGGCCAACAGTGCTTTATTCATTAACCAATAAGAGGAACATATTTACAGAATGACATCTCCCATCATCTCCTCTTTTCTGTCTAAAATAAAAAGAAGGATTTTAACATTGGCATAGCAAAATATATCACACAACAGTTATCAAATAAGAATCACAGTTAACAATATTTAGTCCATTAACATTTAGCAAGATTAAAAAAAATATTCTATCATCTATCCTATCTTTGTGAGTCTAAGGTCTTATATGTAATTTATCTTTAATCCTAACTAAGAAAAACTATAACCATAACTATCTGTCTTCAACTCCTTCAAAGACCACAGAAGGATAATATATAAACTCTAAAAATGATAGAGACAACTCATTGCCTGGTCAGTCACCCAAAGTTCTTCTGTAATGTTCCATCTTCAGCATATATGCCATAATGTGTCTCTTGTAGACTCCTCAGCAAAGCAGGAAACTTAAACTGTCCACCTGTATTGGCAGTTTGTCAGTCACTTTTCTCTGTGTCCGGCAGAATGTCTGGCAGATTCTTTCATGAAGCAGGAACTCTGTAGCAATGCCCATCTTGCATCAGCAGTCACTTTCCTGTGGGTCCTGCATGTCCAGTTTATACCACATAAAGTCAAGCAGTCCAGACAAGAGCAGTATCTTGTCCAAATGGCTAGTCTTGCCATATTGGAAGTAAACTTTATAATGTGTTTCTTCAATGTCCATCTTCCTTTCTGATGCAAGTGGTGTTGGCAGGAGCAGTTATGTCTCACTGTCAAGAAAAACCCTAAACCATTTTAAATTTATATTCTGTAGGTCTTTGAAAGGTTTGAAGAATGCCTATTCATCTTAAATGCATCTCTGTATATTTAGAAATCCTAACTAACATAACTCTAAGCTTTGACTAACATAGGTAATTATCTGTAATATGTACTACATTATACATTACATTTCTAAATGACCTATATAAACACAATACCTAAACAAGAGGAGAAGTATACTTATCACACAATTGACCTTAAATGTGTATCAATAAATAAAAATCCATTCCAAAACAAAGTATTCATATCTATACCACAATCCCCTTTTTACCATTAAAAGGAGATTGTTTGTGATAATTAACCAGTTAAAGCCAACCCCTTTTAATGAAAACAAACATTTATAAACAATATTTAGGAATTTGGGCATCGATCTTTCCAAACTGCTTCCTGCTGGTAGGGAGCGCTGTCATGGGGAATCCTAAGAAGACACAGAAATCCTGGCTGTAGTGGTCTACAAGGCTGCATTGTCCCATTGACATTGCTTCAGGGGGTCTTGCTTGATCAAACCACATTGGAAGGAATCCACAGCTTTTTCTCTGGAAACAAAATTAGAAATCCTTTTCCCCAGTAACTTGTCCTTAGACTTAAATTTTGGAGTCAAAGCATTTTTAAAATATATAAATTGAATTAATCCAGCAGCATTTAACATACTCATTACAATCTCCAGTGATGACGAATTGATAAAATTATTGTGTAACCACATAGCTGATATTCTGACACTTAAAAAATTATGATTTAAAGTCTACATTCTAGCTTGAATAGTGTTAACTATATGATATTCAGTAATGAATTATGCTTTATAATTATTTGAACAAGTGAGTGTCTCATGTGAAGTCATTAATTAGACTGATAAACAGAACCAAAAGAAGTAATGCAGACTGAGGCATTCATCGTGGGGCTTACTTGACTGCTTGGTAATGGCTGGTGTGGCTGTCTGCACAATGTGGTATTCCTACATTCTTGTTGAAGCTAAGCCATTAAAGAAGAGCCTGATCAGAAATTGGGAAATGAAGCTGATCCACTGAGGATACGAGAGCAAGGTGTGAGTAGAAGGACAAGCAAGTACCAGTGCTATGACTGGATTCCTGTTTCTTGCAATCAAATAGAAAATAGTGAATCTATCTTGGCTTTGCAACAAATCTGATTGCTTTGTTCAGACACAGCCCTGGCCCCATCTTGCAATAAAATTTTGGAATTGAATGACTGACAGCCCACTCCATAGACCACTGGGCAGGAGCTTAGCTGAACTGGGAAGAACAAAAAGACTATAAACTGAAGAACTACATGGAGGAGAAAATAAGAATAGGGTCATTGGTTTGAAAGGCAGACATCACGGTTGCTGGGGAACTTGAGAATGAGTTAAGAAGTGAAGAAGCCCTCTCCACCTCAAAAGATTACAAAATAGAAACCTCAAGCCCTGGGTGAGGAGTTCAGAATCTTTCCTTCAGTCCGAAGATAGACATGAAGATACATTAAGGCTGAACATGAACTGCTATGGTTCACTCTACTGGGCTGACATGCCTCTAATTCATACTTACATGGAAACTCCTAGACAAGAAAACAGAACAGAGAAACTTTGGGAAAGCCAAAGCAATGTGTATGTCATGGCTTCCCACCTTCACATCCAGTTGTAAATGGTCAATAACAGACATCTGTGCCTCTAACATATGATCCTATGGAATTCATCATCTGTCATATTAAACAGTTGGTGACAATGACCCATTACTATTACTCTGTCTTAAAGTATTGTTATTGAGTGGCCCTCTAGGGTGGATTTCCTTTCATTCCAGTTCCCAACCTCCTTGAAGCATCCTTGTTCCATAAGTCTCTTATTAGAGCATTGTTCTTCCTTATAATATCAACTGTTAGACCAGTGCTGGGCCTCAGACCCCTGTCTCTGCACCCTTGCTCTGTGCCTGTCTAGGCTGGAGAAGTAAACCCGGGGTATAATTGAAGCCACCCCAGAGATCACATGGCTTCACAACTTATTTCTGTCATTTGGGAATGACCTTGAAAGACTTAAATTGTTATAAATAAAAAGAATTAGTGGGAGTCTGGCATGCCTTTAATCCAAGTACTCAGGAAGCAGAGGCAGGCAGATCTGTGTGAGCTCAAAGCCAGCCTGGTCTACAAAGCAAGTTCCAGGACAGCCAAGATTGTTACACAAAAAAGCTTTGAAAAAAATTTAGTGGAAGCTTACTAAAGGACAATGGAATTAAAGAAAGAAATGAGTCAATCAGAACAAAGTGAAATAAGTAGCTCCTAGAGTAAGGATACTACCCCTAATGTATTTTTAATGTCCTGAGAAACAGATAACCTTCTGGCTTATCTATCACAGCACAAATGGAGAATTGAGGGTTAGCACTAACATTTCTCACCTAGAGATATTTGGGGAGGGGTTTTAATGGGAAATGGAGGGATGAAGTTGTCTTCTCACTACTCATTGCTCAAATTGAGTAACACAGAGGCTTGGTACCTGACAGCAGCTTCAGGAAATGTTTCCTTGGATGTTAGCTCCAGTAGTAACCTGGTGACCCTGTAGGGATGAAAATAACTACTGGCTGTGATGATCGTGCTCATTATCAACTTCATCAGGATCCAGAATCACCTGGGAGACAGACCCAGGCACCTAAGAGGTATTATCTAGGGTTCAGTCAACCTCCAAACATGCCTTGAGAGACCACCCTGATAGGGTTAATTGAGATGCGAAGACCCATCCAGTGTGAGGGGCTCCATTCCCTGGGCCTAAATCCTGGAGGGTAAAACGAGAGGAGGCAAGCTGAACTCAAGCCCACATTGGTGTCTTCTTCTTTACTATGAACGTGATGTGATCAGCTGCCTCAAGCTCCTGTTACTGCCATATCCCCACAACGACAGACTGTACTCTCAAACTGAGAGCCAAATCAAAATCCTCTTTCTGAGGTTGCTTTTAGCTGCTAATATTCCTGCCTTGAACATTTCTGTTGATGTCAGTATCATTCAGAACACAGGTTAAAATTAGCCACCTCACAAGCCCACTTTTACACGGACTCACCTGCTCAGTGAAGGAAGTGTCCCACAAACGTTCCCAAGAACCTCTGCACGGTGTGCCTCTTGGTCACATAGGAACCAAGGCTTTACGATCACAATGTTCCATCTGGTTAATAAGCTAGCATTGCTGGCACCACAGATTGTGTTTAAGAATAGCTGGTGGTTTCTCCTGAGTCATAGACTCCATGCTATGGAGGCTTAACGGATGTAATAAACCAGCCCCATTTGTATTGTACTGTTGGCGAGTTTTTGACTTAACTGTCCTCAATGGGGTATATATTGGCTGTGTGGAAGGCAGAGCCTGGAGTGAAGAGCTAGAGTCTCCAATTCTGCAGTCAAAATGGGGAGCCCTTACCATCTTCACCTATTATTCTCTGCCCTATTCCCTTAAAAGTCTTTTTCACTAAACCAGAAGTCACCTCAGCAAGCTCCTAGGATCTACCTGTCTCAACTCCCCAGTCCTGGGATGAGGATTTGAACTTGGGTCATTCTGCTTGTAAAGCAAATGTTCTTATTCACAGAATCATCTCCTCTGTAATCTTCCTTTATCCATCATATACCAAATAATGTTTTTTGTTTGTTTGTTTGTTTTCCGAGAGTCAAATTAGTTGTAACAGCAGGTTTATATCATTGCTGATTAGACTGTCTCATGATTCTGCCATTTCTGGTCTCTTAAGGGAAGGGCTCATCAGGTGACTGAGTCCCTAGATTTGGAGCTGAGATGGAGACAGAACAAGGGCAGATGAGAACAGAACATTCAGAATGGGAGGAGGAGAAAGGATGCAGGAGTGGGGCCCCTTAAGAACAAGAGTGCTGCAGAGGAAAACAGTGTGACAGGGGTATGATGGACAGAAGATACTGGGGCTGAGAAAGAGCTCCATACAAAGAGAGGGGTGAATGCTGCGATAAGAATGAAAAGGATGAAGTCTGACAGAGAAGACAAAACACTGCAGTAGAAAAGCTTCTGGCTAGAAGATGCAGCATAAATTTCATGGTAAAGAAACTCAAGAAGGCCATTGAAAAGGTATCACCACAAAGCCTACGATGCTGTTGCTATAGACATCCACACCCAAGGCAAGGGGGCAGAGCCACAGTGGCACAGCAGTGGTTTCTCCCACGTCAGGGCTAGAGACTGAGAAGGACCTTCCTGACCCAGGTCCTATGGGGTTGAGTGGGCAGCTGAATGAGAGAAGCTGGAGGGATGTCTTCATGGCTCCCAGGTCATGGACCACAGTAAAGTGATAGGAATAGGCAGACAAATCCTGATCTCTTCCCAGTCACTATAGTTAGTATTGCCTTTGCTGGAATTTTACATAAGTAAAGTTATATAATGCTTGTTTTAAATTCAGCTGTTTTTGAGACTCAGTTGCCATTCCATTATTTTCATGGCTTAGTAATTGTCCATCATACAATATACCTTCAGTGTTTACCCATGGATATCTAAATTGTTTCAATTTTAAGCTATTATGAGTTAAGCCATTATTAATGTTAGTGCCTTTCTTATTTAGGGTTACTATTACTATGGTGAAGTACCATGATCAAAAGCAATTTGGGGAGGAAAGGGTTTATTGGCATATACTTCCATATTGCTGTTCATCAAAGGAAGTCAGAAAATGAATTCAAATAGGGCAAGAACCTGAAGGCTGGAGTTGATGTATAGGTCATGGAGGGGTGCTGCTTACCAGCTTTCTCATCATTACTTGCTGAGCCTGCTTTCCTATAGAACCCAGGGTCACTAGCCCAGAGAGAGCTACATTCAACATGGGCTGGGCCCTTTCCCATCAATAATAAAATGCCTTACTGCTGGGTCTTTATAGGCATTTTCTCAATTGATGTTCCCTCCTTTCAAATAACTCCAGTTGTGTTAAGTTGACATAAAACTATCCCAGACTGTGCCCTTGTATTTTTGTGTACATTCATTCTAATTTTTTTCTTGCTAAACATAAAGGGTGGAACTATATTTTTAACTTTATAAGCAAAAGCCCACTGCTTCCCATTTTGGCTTTACCTCTTCATTTCTCCAGCAGCAACTCCTAAGGCATCAAGTTACCCCTCAAGAGAGCCACTGGAATAATGGGGAATGGTGTCTGGTGACCTTAAACGCATTTTCCTAATGACTCCGAATCTAATGGGTAATTGTTCTATGCTTTGTGAGGAGTCAATAATAATCTCTTCCTAAAAATTCCCTAAGAGTCCCAAGTGAAGACACCAAGATGTGGCATTGTCTTTAGCAGATATTAAGACTCTTCAACTTTCCTGTTTCTTCTGACATTAAGGTTTTTATTTATTTTTTTCATTCTTTAGTCTCTCATTAGACAAGCTCTGAGGCCACATCTACAGCTGTACACACTTGCCCATGAGCACCAAGACCTAAGGCTGAAGGGAGCAATGAGCAGAGATTCCCAACTGTAGGCCATTCAGAAGGTCCTCTGCTGCCTGTCTGATGGAGGACGTGACGCCATCACTGTTTCCATACTGAACTTCTGGGTTGAGGAGAGTGAATGTTCTCTACTTAGGTTTCTCCTGCTGTCTGAACTGTGATGGGCAGTCAGCATCTGTCTTCCTCCAACTCTGCAGACCTGGACCAAACTCCAGATATGTTGATTTAGGGCCACCCTGGGGCATCAGATCCTGTGGGGGAGAGAGACATTAGCCAGGCATTCAGTAAAGGTACAAGGATGGGTCTGCCTTGATAATTTAAGAAAATTTCCATTCGACACAAGTTGTCAAGTTTGTTAGTGTAAAGTGATTAATAGCCCACATAACACAAGAGGCACTGTAGTGATTGCTGCAGTCTTTGTTAGTCTTTGTCACCTCAGTTTTAAACCATTGTGCACTTTTCACTGCATCAACATTGCTCTGTTTGGGTTTCATTGGTTTTGGGTGCTTGTCATCCTCTCTTCCTTTCACACAGCTTAATGCTGTTCACATCAATGCAACTCTGCAGACAAGTATGCCCAGAGTGTGTTTCTTTCCCTCCATGCCCTGGGTCAGCTGCATCTACAGTTAGCTTTCCTTCCCTTATATTTAGTGATTTAAAGACTTTTCTGATTTCACTTTCTGGTTGCTTTATTAGCCTGCAAACCCACACTTTGAAGTGTATTGTTCATGTCTGGATATTTGGGATTTTCAAGAAACACTTCAGTTTCTGACTTCTGGTTGTCATCAGAGTGTGTGCTTGCCATAGTTTAAGCTCCTGTATTCACATTAAGGCTTTTTTTTAAACCTCTGAGTGGAAGGCTTACCCCAGTCAGTATTATAGATATGTTTTAAAAACATTGGTTTCTGACTTTGTTCATTAGGTTTGACTGAAATTTTGTTCTAGGCATCTAGCTTGTTGATTTTCTCTCTTCAGTGTCAGAATGTCTTAACATTCATGGCTGATGAGAGGCATTTCGCCACCCTTTAGACTCTATTCACTTTCTCTGGATGCACTGGAAGCTCTTCTTTCAGGCGCATACACACTTGGGAAGGGGATGTTCCTCTGCCTCCTTTGGAGGTAGCATTTCACTTCCATCAGTAGTTTCATCAAGTCTATTTGACTGACACTGACTTAGTCACTCTGCCGTTCACATTATACATGTTTGTATGGTAAATATTTATGATCCCTTCCTTCTAGTCTTTCTGTGGGAGTGGAGGGTGGCCAGGGTGCATGTCACAGGGGAAAAAGGGGAAGAGGGAGGGAGGGAGGGAGGGGAAACTGAGATCGACATGTACAATTTTTAAATTATATTATTAATAAAAATATTAGCCTTATAGTAGGAGGTTCCCTGAACAAATTGGTCTAGGAGACCACTTCCTGAACATAACTCAAGTAGCACAGACACTGAGATCAACAATTAATAATTGGGACCTCCTCAAACTGAGAATATTCTGTAAAGCAAAGAACACAGTTGACAAGACCAAACGGCATCCCACAGACTGGGAAAAAATTTTTACCAATCCTACATCTGACAAAGGGCTGAGCTCCAAAATATACAAAGAACTCAAGAAACTAATCAACAAAACACCAAATAGCCCTATTGAAAAATGGGGTACAGAATTGAATAAAGAATTCTCAATAGAGGAAATCAAAGAGGCTAAAAGACACTTAAGAAAGTGCTCAACATCCTTAGCTATCAGGGAAATGCAAATGAAAACAACTTTGAGATACCATCTTACTCCTGCCAGAATGGCTAAAATTAGAAACACCAATGACAACTTATGCTGGAGAGGATGTGGAGAAAGGGGAACACTCCTTCACTGCTGGTGGGAGTGCAAACTCGTACAGCCATTTTGGAGATCAGTATAGCGGTTCCTCAGGAAAATGGGAATTAGCTTACCACAGGACCCAGCAATTCCACTCTTAGGTATATACCCAAATGACCCACATCCATGCAACAAAGACATGTGCTCAACTATGTTCATAGCAGCATTATTTGTAATAGCAAGAACCTGGAAGCAACCTAGATGCCCATTAATTAAAGAATGGATAAAGAAGTTGTGGCACATCTACACAAAAAGAGGGAAAGAGGGAGGGAGGGTTGGAGGGAAAAAAAGAATGGACTTAGAAATTTAAAATAATTTTAAAAAATATATTAGCCTTTCTGTGTCTTTATTTCAAGCTCATTTCCTACAGTTTTGTTTCTTCCTAGAGACTGAAGATGTCAGCTTTCAGTGAGCTCTTAGATCCATGTGTATTTACTGAGCATCCTGATAATGCCAGCATTCATGCTACATCTGTGTCACCTCTACCTTCTTCCCCTTGTCCTTCAATCTTTGGTATTATACATTTTTAGTATTTGTTCTCAGTCTGTGTATTGGCTTATTAAGTATACACCAGATTCAGTTTTTTGGAATAATTGCTGGAGGGCTTCCAATAAGTATGTTTTATTGAATTCTAATTTCAAATAACTGTAGGCTGCTCACTGTGTAACACAACAGACTCACAGAACCATGCCTCAGTTCCTTCTGAACTCTGTGTCTTGCTACACATTTTATTTTAATGTTACAAAATGAATAATCCCATGTTCATGTTTTGTGCTAATTACTCAATATTTTAAGTTAAAAAAAAGATTAAAAGTGATGCCACTTTTTTAAGGCAGGATCCCGTTAAACAGCCCAGGCTCACCTGAAATTCTCTCAATCCTGCCTCAGACTCCCTAGTGCAGAGATAACAGGCACCAGTCACTAAACTTAACACTGTGTTTTTGATGATTTTTTTCAAAAATCATCATGTATGAAAGTTGTACTTTAGTTTCTTTATGTACTTGTGTTTCTCCACACTTGAAGGCACGCTCCATTGTCCCTTGGCTAGTGTTGAGATGCCCATTACCATCTTTGCCTGCATGGTCCCCTCCATCCCAGCAACTTGCTGTGCTACTTCCTCCTACACGGTTTGTTTTTAAACAGTTTTACCGGGGCATGTGACTGTTCAGTTTTCAGTGGGTCTTCAAGATGCATGAGGTCTGTTTAGCTCCGTACATCTGTAGCTGCTAACCAAATTTGGATATTCACAGATGTAACATTTTATCTTGCTCCATTCTCCTCTGTCTTATGAGTCTGAAATAAAATATTTTCTCTACTTAATATTGTCAAGTCACTGAGAATCTTGCCTCTTTGTTTTCCTTTTTATTCTCTCCAGAGTAATATCTGGGGAGATTATAAAGATTTGTATTCAGCTTCTCTGCCCTTTTCATTGGTAGTGACTATAGTCTGTACTGTGTTGAAATAATCTTACCTAAAAATTTGATTTTCCCATTACCTACAAATTCAATTAGATTCTTCTATAATGTATTTTGCATCTTACTTCATGGTGTTTGTGCTTTACTATATGTCCTTTAGTGAATTTATTTTAAATATTTAATTTTTATCGCTAGCTTTATCATCTCTCCTTTGGGGGCTCTGACATATTCTTTCCAAATGACCAATGCACTGTGCTATTCCTTTATGAGCTTGAGTTTTCAGAGGAAATGATACCACACCTATTTTAAGGTTTCTACAAGGCTGGTGTATTGATTGGCATTTCCTCGATTTTGGAGAGCTGGAATGTTGCAGGTTCCAGGGACAGTCATCCTGGGCTACTTTGAGGCTTCATAGCAGCACCTAGTCCATCTATATCCAACCTAGCATCTTTCTCACTATCACACAAAATGTACGAACACATCCCCAACTTCTCCCCACTCAAAAGCTAAGGATGTCATCAGAGAAAGAACATCAAGACTGTGACAGAAAGACCTCAGCACTTCACTCTGATGATGTGCTTGACAAGAACCCTACCTTGTGACTCCTTTTGTACTGCTACCTCAAACACTTCACTAAACTGCATGATGAAACATGTTTTGTGGATAACCTGAAGCTGTGTTTGGGGGGCTGTTGTCACTCATATTAGCTCCAGAACAAGCTTTTTCTTACTCTGTTTCCTATGACACCTTCACCCACATCATAGCTATCCATTAGAAGCAGGACTGTAATTATTCTGTTTGAGTGCTAGATTTGTTGTCATCTCAAACATGTTGGGCTTTGTTCTCAAATGTGCTGAAATTATGTGTGAATCAATTGAGCTTTTGGGAGCTTGTTTTGAATCCATGTCTGGGCTTTTGCCAAACACTAATCTGTGACCTTTCTGGGACTCTGCTCATGCCATTCTTGTGAGAGCTGACCACCTCCCAGCCCTATGAACTGTGGCTGTTATCCAGAACCCCTGTACCCATCTTCCATGAGTTTTGTGGAATACTCTCCACGTGTATGGTTTACCATTCCATAATTCCAAGGTGACCTCCATCCACACACCTGTGATGACCTATTTTTCTGCACACACTTCCTCCTCTCTGGATCTCTACTCATTCTAGCTACCTCAAACCTTGCAGATTTGTTTCTTTGTCATCTTCCCAAGACCAGGCTCTTCTCCTGCCTGAATGACTGCTCAGCCAAATGCATAAAGCTAGGATGAAAGGGAGCTTCTCTTCCTGTTTCTTTTCTCTCAGAGAGTTGGTCTTTCACTGTATTTTATCTCAGGTCTGGAAACAGCTTTCTGTTTGTGGCAGGACACCAGATCCTGTGCCTTCATCATGGTTTGAGTGAAGCATATTTCAAAAACAAAAAATATTAAGTCACATAATGATATAGGTGATGTGGTTTGCAATCACTTGAACTCTTTTCAATAGTATTAAAGTTGATTTTTATCCTACAACTGTTTGTTTCTACAAATATACTTTCATTAGACATTCCCTCAAAACATGGGTAAAGGAATTAATTAACTTTAATAGAAGTTAAAGATATTTCTATTGAAATTTTGCATATTTTCAACTTAAGAAATTGTATGTTGTCATAAGTTATTGTACCACTTAAGGACAGACTTTATTTATCTATTTTCTAATGGACAGAAGAGCACTGAGTCCCCAGCAGATGATTATAAGGAGAAAGCTTCTGCTCTATCATTGCTTCTTTCCTTTCCACCCTATTAATCTTTAATGAGTATTTCCAGGTCCAACTCAACCCCATTTCTCCTGGGATTCTTACCCAACAATTTCATCCTTATTTTAGTTATGATGAAGCTAAACAGCTGCCAAGAGGAAGACCATAAAAGTCAGAGCCTTGAAGTAAAAGGAAATTCTCTGTCAGCTAGAAGTTTCAAAACAAAGCAGGGCAGTGCCTCCCAAGGTTTCTCTCTTCTTTGGGTCAGGACCCCTCATGCATCCTCTGAGTAGTCCAAGCCAAATTCTCACCACTATCTGTTCTAAGAGAAAGTTCAATGGATAAGTTACCCGTGGGTGGATTAGTCACAAACTCACAGGGCCATTGCTATGGTAAGACAGGTTGAAGTGTGCAATCTAGCTGGATGGTGAGATTTTGAGAGGATGGAGAAGTGGATTGGATGAACAGCTAGCATTCTCCTCGTTCAATCTTCCCTTCTCAACTCTATTTTCAGATCTAGCAATGCAATCAGCCTGTTTATCAGACAGGAGAGAAGAGATGTTCAAAGTTTCATATGTTTTCTTGGCCAGACAAAGAGAAATATTATTTACCCTTGTTTAAATATGTACTTTCTACATAGTGAACTGGACTCTTCTTTTGGTGTTTTCAGTACTCCTTATAGTCACCAAGTTTTAAGTGAGACTTCTTCCAGTCCAGTCTCTTTCTTGGTGCTCACTTCACCACAGCTTTGAGGCCCACCAGGGCCCAGTGTTATCTTGGTTTGGCCATTATCCAGCTTTGTGCCTGGTGAGTAATTTAACTCCTTTGAGTTTTTGTTTCCTAGAAGAGTAATAGCATCTGCTTTTCAGGGTTAAATAGAATAGCAAGAGTTAAATAGTCACCATTTGTAAATACTATTTAAGTCTGAGAACCAGGCTATCGCCTGAGAAACTCCAAAAGTCCCCACTTGTTTCCATTCTCTCTTCCCCACTCACTCTTTTCAATAGCATTTCAGCCCTCAAAATTGTGTTCCTAAAAGGCATGGATGCAGTTTATTCTGTCCATCACAAAAGTACAGAATTCTACTCTGGAACAGCTGTTCTTCCAAGTACACACCCAACATTCCATTGAGAAACAATCACTGGCTACACTTAGACAATTCAGCCATGACAGTCAGAAAAGAACATTGTTTTTTTTTCCTTTTTATTATTTGTTTTTTAAGTGAAAGAATCTCTCTGGGAATCCAGAAACTAATATATAATGGTAAGGTCACCTGTCTGGACATCTCCATGTTAACCTAAATGTCTAAATTCTTTCACAGATATCTATGTGGTCTACAATAAAGCACCCAGTCATCAGGATCTTAAAAAACTGATTATTGTAGCCTGTGTGGGTGTCTGTGCCTGTGGTACCACACAAGTAGTTTTGTGTTTCATTTCCTAATCAAGGCTGGAAGAACATCAGTAGTTTGTCAAATATTTCTGAGACTCAAAGTGGTTTTAATCCCAATCTATTTTATACACAAGTCTTGCTTTTGACTAAATCTGGAGAGCAGAGTTGCCTATCATTCAGGCTAGATAGAGCTCAAAGATTCAATGACTGTGAATCTGGGTCAGGGGAAGTCAAAGCAAAACCAGTTACCTAGAAGACACCACTGGAAGTTATTCTTTAAAATGAGCACATGTGCAGCTTGGCTGTGCTGCTTAGCACTTTTGAGATGTAGAGATCTGAAATACCACACATACATGTGCATACACATACATCCTTACACAGAGAGAGAGAGAGGCAGGCAGGCAGGCAGGCAAGCAAGTAGGCATGCAGGTAGACAGAGAACTGTTCCCTTTGCCTTGCTCTCATAGACCAGGACACTTGGAATGAAGGAGAGATTCCATGGAAGGGCCATGATTAGGGAATTCTGACAGAACTGCTCTTTCCATCACTATCCATCACTGTCTAAGATGATACCATTTACACATATTTGTTAATGTGCCCAGTTATATTCCAATCTATCATCTGCATTTTCCTTGGAGAGGGACCCATGCTTTTTAGCCTTCCCCAAGGACAACAATGCATATTTCTTTGTTGATTTATGTTTCCTCTACACTATATATACCCTCCATGATCTGTCTTGGCATTGTCACTGACTCCCACATTATAGCCCTGCATTTTATTGGAGTGTGTGCTTGTGTTTTATCATAAATATTCACAGAAAGACAACACTGATCCCCAAGCATCACACATAACACTGACTCTTGCATCTGCTCAGCTAAAACAGTCTATTTGCTATTGTTTATTTTACTTTCACATTCCTATGTACCACAAATGTCATGAGGTTTTACATTTTCTGTCCTGTTGATCCTAAGAACTGGATGCAGTAGATATCACCTGATCTTGGGGCTGTTTTCCTTCATTTATGTCCATCTTAGGCTTACTTGCCAACTTTAAATACAGGTTTCAAAGCTTCTACAATATAGGGACAGCAAAATGGCTGAGTGGGTAAAGTGCTTTCCATCAAGCATGAGGAATTATGTTGAGAATTATATTTGAGACCTACAGAGTGCAAAAAATGAATCAATACTTAACTATTGTCCCCATTGTCCCCATCCATGTGCTATGGCATGAGTATACACACACACACACACACACACACACACACACACACACACACACACCAAAATGTAATTTAAGCTTTTTAAAAAGCTTCTAAGATTTTGCCCTTCACTTGACTTGCAATGTATTATATTCAGAAAATTACTGTAAACACAACTGGTGAAAACCTAAATAGGTTTAAATCCTACAGTAGCAGCATAAGAAAAACAACAGAACTCAAATAAAGAAAAAAGAAAAGGCCATGCCTGTAGGTTTTCTGCAGTTCATTGGATCTAGAACCATAGACATACTGACAGATGAGGTACATGTGGTGGAAATGAACCCCAAGTGAGTATGATTGTCTTAATGTCTGATATGCAGGAATCACTGTGTGTGGGTTTTAAAATTCACAATTAGCACATAGCCCCCTCATAACACCACCCAGCTTGACATTCCCAGTACCTAAGCCTTGGGGAGGAGAATATCAGTGTAGCTCAGTGGTTCAATACAGAGTTCAGTATCCAAAGCCTAAATGTATGAACAGATAGAAAGAAACAAATATAAACATTAAAGAAAGTAGGAGCCATGATGACATCGTGCATGCTAATGAAACCATCATTTGGAGGGGTTGCTGCTCAGAAAACCTGCAACTCTGAGCTGAGTCCCAGGAGGGTACACCCTGGCCATAGAGCACTTGAATAGACAGGAACCAAGTCTGTTTCTCATAATACCTCGGTTGACATTTGAACATGAGCCCTACTAGTGAATGCTACTTTAAATTTCCCTTGTCAGGAAATTTACACAGTGCTTTCTAACTTATGAAATATAGCCACTTTTGGTATCGAATATATTTCATATACTTAGCCATGTCTATTACTTAAGGAGGAGGGCTCTGCTCATGGTCATTGTAATAATACAACAGTCATTCAAACTCTTGGCTGTGAAGACATTATGCATGTAAGTGATGTTTACTGAGAAGTGCTGTCAGTGAAATCATACAATTATGGGTATTGAAGCTACATAGGCTACAGGAATATGAGACGTCACCCAGCTCCTAGGTTCTCTCCATGTTCCAATTTACCTGTCTCATATTCAATTTCACAAAAGTTTCCAAGCAACACAGTGTTCTCTGTTAAATAGAAAAGTAGAACCCAAAACAGATTAACTATCCATGAAGAAGCAGGTTGAAGATTCAACCAGAACTCTGACACTTTGGCTTAGAAACCAAAGAAAATCCTTTAAGTACTTTAAGACTTGAAATAACTTTCTCAGGTATAGCTTAAAATAAACACGGAGTGACTTGTTCATCACTTCCTTCCATAAATGCAATGGCCTGAGTGTGAGTTCTTTCTTCCACCACGCATGACCTCAAAAATCCTGTGTATCTAAGGCTTCATCCCCAGCCTGGGTCTATCAGAAGGTGGTAGAAACATTGCATGGAACCCAGTAGGGGTCCTTTTGGTTATAGAGCCATGCTCTCAGAAGGACCTATGAGCCCCAGACCTTTCATCTTCCTTACCCCCTCCCCCATGCCTTGGCCATCATAGGCCTAAAACAATGAGGCTAAGCAGTCATGAACTGAAAGCAAAGTTGTGATCTTAAAAATTCCTTTTGATTGTCCCAAGTGTTTTGCTATACAATGGGAAACCAACTAATATATCCTGAAAGCAAGCCAGAGTCCTGTTGCCAAACTTAAATAGGCTGGGTAGTCAAAGTCCTTCTGGTGGGATGTCTCGTGTTTTCAGTTTTACATAGGGGCAAATTGTAGTATTCCTGGACGAATCATGCTTTTCAATTTTTACATAAGTAACAGAGACTTCTTTGGAAACTTGATGAAAGGCTAAACTGTTGACAAGTCAAGATTACTTGCCCAGGGAAGGTGGAGATGTGTGATAAACACATAAAAGCATGGGCTTTTAAGGCAATGCCATCTGCTGATAGCACATTTTGGGAAACCAGAAGCTGCTAACCAGACTTGTCCAGTGAACAGGTGGGCATCCCATCTCCCCCTCCCCCACCAAGGCAAGTAGATCCCATTTTCCTACCAAATACACTTATAGACCTTGCACAGACACCATGTGAATAACAGCAGGTTTAGAGCTGGTACATGTCACTTCAACTTCAGAAGTGAATGCCTTGCTTGATGGAAGTACAAATTCTCCCTCTTCTGAGCCTGTAGGATCTGTGATCATCAGTCTTGATTGAGTCTGGAATCAATCAAGAGACAAGCTGTTCTACACATCCACGAGGCATCTTCTTAATGGGACTATTTCAAGTGGTGCCTTCTCATGGCAGATAGGAGAAGGAAGTTTTGCTTTTTGCTTCACTGACTTCACCTCTAACTGATGAGTTCGTCTACTCTGCTGCTGCTGCTGCTACTGCTACTATCTGAACCCTGCTTTTTCAAGCTTGCAACACCAAAAGAAGACCAATGGCATTCTAGGAATCCTCTAGGCCTTTAGCACCAAGTTAGGACTACTGAGACGTTTGGCTCTGTGGACTGAACCACTACCAGCTTGTTGGCCTCTAGTGTGAGGACAGTCATGGTTGGACTGCCCAGATCATATTGTGTAAGCCAATCTAATAAATCCCCTTTTGATATATAGTCTCTCAGTTTTCTTCCTGTGGAGAATCCTGACTCATTCAGAGTCTCCTACCAAGCATCAGTCCTCAAAAAGGGGACCAGTTACAGCTCCTGATCTCTTCTCTGCCAGCCTATGTAATCTTCCTGCAGGAACCAAGAGCATTCCACCTCTTGATATAACAAAGTCCACCTCCCAAGGCTCTTAACTCTTCAGTTTGTTACCAAGAGCAGCCTCAGACTGGGTCTAGTGGCCCTAAAGTTAGACCCTTCAACTTTAAAAATGAATTGGTTGCCTTCTTTACCTGCCAAAAGGCATGTTCAGAGCAGAGATGGTATCTGACCTCCCATGGCTCTGTGTGCATTCTCCTATCTTTCCCACCTGAGGTAAAGAAATTGGCTGGAAGGCTCTAATACTTTCACCATGCTTGATATTTCCCTTCCTCTTTGATTTCTCTTTTCCTCCATTTTTTTTTGCATAACTGATTTTTCATTAATGAACAGTTCTTTTTTCCATCAACGTGTTTTCAAAGCCTGAACATTGGAATCACCTAGAATCCTTGAGAAAATGTGGATTCCTGGAACACACCTATCAGAATATCTGAATGCAGTCCCTGACCTTGGCATTTCTAACATCCTCCTTGGTAATGTTGTGGTACTTTGAAGATGCTGGTCTGGACACTGACAACATAAGAGCAGCTATGTCAATGAGTGGGTTTCATCCTTGTGTCCATCTCTATCATATATTAAGTGAGAGACTGCTAGATTAGCAGCCCAAGGACAGCTACTGTGTGCCGTAATTGCTGCTCCTGTCTTAATGAGACACTTTGTCTTTGTTCATTGGTAGAGATTCCTATTGTCTTAAACTCTCCCACCTGACATTGTTGCACATCTAAAAATAGATCCCACCTGCACACAACATAGCTAAATGGGGCTATCTTCCTTGTGGTGCTAGGATCCAGGAACATTGTACTAGAACATTTGTTGTCAGTTGTTTTTATTGTGAAGTGACACATGTGTTCAGACAGCAAGCAATGTGACCTCCTTTTTGGTGAAAGAACTTACGTGGGGGAAAAAAACAGCGAAATGGTATTTGCAGCCACACCCCTTGCTATTGTGTCATGGCATACTTGGTTTTCTACTTTCTTGAAGTATTTAGTTTCATAATCTATGCAAAATAATTTTATGATTATTAAATATTACTGGATGTACACAGGGACCCTCTCAATTTATTTGACCTCTGTGGCATGCCCTCCTCCACCCAATAAACGACTATATGTGATAAAAAAGTAGTATCTCAGGCTCTACAGAATATTACTTAAACAACTTTGTAGAAGTGAAATCCATTATATTTCCTGAAATAAAATTCATAGAGTATGTTATCACAGACACTTCCCTGAAGTCCCATATATTAGCTAATTGTTCTTAGCACAATATTACTAGGTAGGTGTATGTTATTATGCTGTTCATTTCACACAGGGAGACTTCTAAACAGAGAAGTAAGTTATCCAAGGCTATAAAGTTGTTTACATATGAGAACTTACCTGGGTCGTGGGGTGCTCAGATTAAACAGTTTTAGGGTGTGGCTGTGTCTATAAGGGCATTGCTGAGGAAATTAGCATACGAGTTATGGGAAGTGGATGGGCTTTCCTGTGGCTTCCATCATCCCATCTATCAGGGGCCTGACTAAAACAAAGGGCTGCAGGGAGAAGGTTTCCTTATGCTTCCTCCAGGCATCTGGAACATCTGATCTTATTTTCTTGTATTTGGATTGGGGTTAGCACCAATAGCTTCTATGTTCTCAAGCTTCAGACCTGAACTGACCCAAGCTATCCTATCCTACCATGGAGACAAGATAATTGATAGAAGTAGGGCTGATTCCTGGAGGTTGACACAGCCGCTCTCACATAAGCTGAAGTCTATGTCAGCATCCACAAAGTACCACAGAAGTGATGTAAGGGGACACAAGTTTATTTGTACACTTGGATTCGAAGAAATCTCAGTCCATGGAGCCAGGGAAGCCTGGCTGTGCAAAGGCTGCATTGACAATGTTTGTTCATTCACTCAGCCAGAGTAGAAAGCTGAGGGCAGACCAGGACGAGAAGTTCCTTTAAGCTCCAAAGGCCCACAAGTCTTGACCTACATCTCCAGGTAGACCCACTCTTAAAAGATTCTACAGCCTCCATGATAGCAGGCCAGCAAGTGCTCCCATGAGCTTGTGGGGAAAATCTAGATTGAAGCTGTAACACTGGATCTTATAGCACTCTTCTCTGCTGTGATGTATGGATGATTCTTATGTACACATTGATATTGACTTTAATCCACTTTAATATATATATTTCTGAAAAGCTTAAGGTTGAGCGCCTTTAAATATCCTTCTCCAGTTGTTTCAGCATCAAATCTCAAGTTGTTGGTGGCAAGTGCCTTTATTTGCCAAAATGTCTTGTCAGTTCAGAATCTACATTTTAAATAAGTATATCCAATTGTCTGAAGTCATAGCTTGTGGACATCCATTAAGAGATAGTGATAGAAGTCCGTGACTTTCAGGGAACAGTAAACTGGTCCCCAAACCACCATGAAGGTTAAGAGGGGAATTTTGTGTGCTGTCTCTATTTGTCATCTCTGTTTGAAAATAAGAAATTTGTGATAATGTTTTAATTACTCATTGGTCCTGTAGCCTTGTTGGCCTACCTGGTTTGGATGCTGTGTAAGGCCAATAGGAGCCTCTGAGGATAGGGATTGATGGTGGTCCTCATGGCTGGTTCAGAAGATAGAGGCTGACTATAGCCCATCACAGATGATTTAGGAGATTGGGATTGACAACGTCCCTCATGGTTGGTTCAATTAATCGAGACTGGCAGGTTCCTTCACAGGTCATTTATATTCTATGTTTTGTGATCAGCTTCAAGTTAGATTCACACTACAGAAAATAAATTCACAGACTTCACATGTATCTTTACAAAAGTATTGAAAAGATATTTGCTTAGAAATATTCATTGATGTTAATAATAACATTTTTAGTGAGAATGAAGAAGAAGAAAACGGCAGTTGACTTTCATACAGTCCCTCAGACTGTTGCAGCTCCAAAAAAAAAACCAAAAACAAAAACAATTTACCTATGCTCCACCTTCACACAGAGATACCCCAAAATTCACATTTACCAAAATTTCTGTTTAACACTTACTTTTATTTTCACTAATGCTTGCATTACTCCCAAGTCCATACCATGCCTGTGTATACATAGGAATGGCACCAATGAAGCTAGAAATTTGGAGTATACTCCAATGACTTCCAAGATTGTATCATATTTGTCAACTAGTAAATGCCCATAGTAAGGTCAGTGGGCCAGAAAGATGGATCAGCAGGGGAAGGAGACTGCCAGCAAGCCTGACAACTGGAAGTCTATTTCACATGGTAAAAGGAAGAACTGACTCTTGCAAACTGTCATCTGACCTCTATACATGTACCGTCGCATGTGTGTAAATATATATGCATGTGTATGTGCACATAAACAAATGTGTGTATGCACATATACAAATGTGTGTGTATGTGCTCAGAAATACATGAATACATAATTAGCAAAATAAAAAGGAAATTGCCTTTTTTTTCAAGTTTGGAAAAGGAATGATCATCCATTAGAAACTCACAAGTATGGTATACAGTCTCAAAGGTCCCAGGCATTTTAGGTTAAATTGCTTCCTTGGAGCATAAAATAAAATTAAAACCAATTACTCAGTCTGAGCTCAGATGCAATTGACTTCTCTTTCTGTTTCTCCTTAAGATGCTTTTATAATGAAACTACTTGATGAGGGACTTGAGTATATTTTCGGGAGGCACAGTTGATTTCTCCTCTGCCTTGGGAGATGACTCAACAAAAGAGAATATGGGATAGGAAAAAGTTAAATAGGAAACACATTTTTAAAAAATTGTGATCGATGCCTCACTAGATGCTGAAAAGATGTTTTTTGCAGACCAAATGCTTTTGAAAAGCAGTTACTACTATGTGTAGTTCTCTGCAATTGTATCAAGGGAGCCTTTCACTTTGTACCTAATTCAAGTTCATCATCAGGAAAAAACTGGCTTCTAGTCTCTCGCTGTGAAGAGGACAGGCTAGAGAGGATGCCTAAGCCTCTCATATTCTTTGGTAGAACAAATACCTTGCTCCTCACTACTCAGACATTTAAGGAGTACAGGTAAGCTACCCTGGACCAGAGCTTCAGAATTTGCATTCCATGACATTTACTGAAAATTCCAGGCATGCTCTGAATCTCTGAACTTCCAAGTACTTTGTGTACCTTCTGTTGCCCTGGTATTACCCCTAGCTACAGTTACTTGCCTATCAAAATCAAATATTGGTTCATGTCTTATAATTACAAGCATAAGCCTAAGGCAGCAGAGCTTAAAATTAAGTTGAAGCACATGAATTGCCAGTTTTAGAAATCAGAAATGGTTCTCTCTCTCTCTCTCTCTCTCTCTCTCTCTCTCTCTCTCTCTCTCTCACTCTCTCTCTCTCTTTCTCTCTCATCGAGTCTTAGAGCTGTGGAGATAGTTCAGTGAAGTGCTCTCCTTGCAGCCATCTAGTCTTGCCTACTTGGCAATTTCAAGTCAAGAAGAGACCCTGTCTCACCAGAAGAGAAAGAAAAAAGTAGACAGTACCTGGGCACCAAGGTCATCCTCTATGTTCATGTGTAGCACAAAAATAAAAAGAAAATGAGAGAGAGAGAGAGAGAGAGAGAGAGAGAGAGAGAGAACCAACCCTAGTCAAGCATGAATTAGGTTGGACTTGGAATGCTGATGAGTGATCCTGATTGGATTCCTGACCCCTACATCCCGAGTGTCATACACTAGTAATGGCAACCTCATGCTCAGGCCTCTAACACTGAACTGAATCACAGGAGAAAACTTGGCAAAAAGAACGTGAGCCCTGCCTTTTGAAACATTTTACACAAAGTGCATTCAGTTCCAGAGGACATCTCTGCTTATCAAGGTCCAGATATTTGTGAATTGGGGGAAATTAAATAGATGTATGAACAGATGGACCTCTGCATCATCAAACTCAAGAGCTCCTCTAGATGACCTCTGTAGGAGTGTATGTGTTTGCCCTCTATCATGGTTTAATAAGGATCCGGAAAAATAGATAGGCTGAATAGATGTTTATTCAGGGAGAAATAACTTACACACAGACACATGAACACCAGCAGGTTCCTGATCCCAAGGATACCGCCAGATGCTTTCCATCCCAGTCCAGCAAGCAAGAGAGTGCTTGGGGTCAGGGGGCTTCCCCAGACCTAGTTCCCCCCAGGTCACATCCACCCCTGTCCCCACCCCCAATGGGCGTGGTCAGTTCCACAGGTACAAACAAAGTGAATATCTCACTACAATTTCCCTTTTAGTCTAAAGAAAAAATTTAGTCTTGATGCAAAACTATATACAAAACAGTGAATAACAAGTGTGCTCCACGAAAAGGAAAATCAAGAACATAAAAACTTAAAACCTACATATCTAGTCCTAGGGTAGAGGCAAAACAGAGTTTACAATAGAGTAAAAGCTGGAAAGCTTAAGTCTAGTACCTAATATATCTAACTAGAGAGAATAATAATTGTGATAGTCTAATCTTGAACCTCATCAAAGACCTGAGAAGGAAGATAACAATACCAGTGTAGGCAGGAAGTACAGGTGGGCAACTTCCAAACATTGCACCAATGACAGAAACAGCAGGCGGCATTTTGTAAATATGTTTCTCTTATTGGTTAATTGATGGGAAATGTTATTCTGTATTTATGTTTCTCATACTTGTTAATTAATAAAGCACAGTTGGGCCAATGAGATAGCAAGATAGGCAGGGCTAGGAGACAAGAAGGAAAGAGGAAGTAGGAGGGAGGGGTCGAGATGTAGACCTGAAAGAAAGAAGATGCTGGCTGCGGCTCCCGGATAAGATAACCATGTGGAAATACTTAGATAAATAGAAATGGGTTAATAATTAAGGCAGAGCTAGCCCATAAACAATAATGGTAATTGGCCAACAGGATTATATCAAATACAGAGTCTCAGAGTGTTAATTGGGGCTCACGTGGTGGCGGGACCATGGCTGCAGGACCCGCTGCAGCCGGCGGGAAGAACCTGCTGTAACAGTTAATGAATAAAGAAAGCCCTATTGGCCAAAAGGAAAGCAAGATAGGTGGGACTAGGAGACAAGGAGGATTCAGGGAATAGTGAGAAGATTTAAGATGTAGAGACTTGAGAGACCAGAGGTCCAGATCTTCTCTCCTGTAAGATAAGACCACATAGAAATACTTAGATTGATAGAAATGGGTTAATATTTAAGACAGAGCTAGCCAGTAAGAAACGCTAGTAATGGGCCAACAGCTTTATATCTAATACAGAGTCTCTGTGTGTTTTTTAGGGCTGACACTGCTGTGGAACCAGGCCGGCAGGAAAACTGCTTGTAACAGCTTTCCACACAGGTTATTATCTAAATGTGGCTGCAACAACTCTTGACAGGACCCTGAAATAATACTGGCAAGAATACCCTCAAACACTGGCAGTCATGCCTCTGAAGCCTCCCAACAGGGCATCACCTATATCAATACTGTCTGTACCAGCAGCGCCATCTGTCTTAACAGTGATAGAGCCTTGAGAAGCATGTCTGTTCTGTTAAGTATAAAGGAAAATTTCCTAGAGAAGCTTTGGGGTGAGTGAAAGTATTTCCTAGTTAGCTAAAAAAGAAATGGAAATATCATTCTGTGGGTGTAATTGGATTTGGGTATTTGTATTTTCCCTACACTGTTGGCCTAAGAAACACTTAAATTCTATTTTGTGGTTTTGTAGACATTCTCCAAAGTTTGAATTTGAAGGGGTGAAAAGTCCTGTGTGTCCTGTGTGTCTGTGTATTCTGAGCGTTTTGTATTGGAAGATTTTTCCCATATAGAGGATGGTGAGAAGTGCCCTTCCACAGGGACCTGCTGAAAAATAGTCGGTGAGCCCTTCTTTATTTCTTTTCTTTCCAGTAGTGAGCTCTATGAGTACTCTATGTTCTATCAGTAACTCTATGAGTGATCTACGCTTGGTGAGAGGCCAAGAGCACAAGACACAGCCTCTCATAAACAGTCCCTCACCCCAGACCTTTTGGTATGATTCCCATGAAATTAGCAGGCTACCCAGCAGCTCAGTGTCTTCGGTATGTTTCTCATGAAGTTAGTGTGCAGTCTGGGATCTCAGTGCCAGAAACTGGGGTGGGCTCATTTTAGAAGTACTTCTTACCCATAGGCATCTATTTGGAACAATCTCTATACAAATAACAGTCTCCTGATTCTGTCTTTTGAGGACCTACAAACTAAGCACCGGCCAATTAGATTTAGCATCATTTTTTAAAACACTGTTTTTATTTATTGTTTGAAAAATTCAAACACATACACAGTATCTTGATTATATCTGCCCCAACTCTGTATGTCTCAATGCACCTCCCTCACACCTTCATCTCTTCTTTGTTATAGCAAGCACTGAGTCTAATTGGTTATGCCCTTGTGTGCATGGATATTGGACCAGCCACTTGGCATGAGCAAACTATCAATGGCAACACTCCAAAGAGTGATACTTCATGTCTGACCAACCACCAACCTTCAGTAGCTTCTCAGTTAGGTGTGGGGCTTCAGGAGTCCCAAAAAGTCTACACTGAAACTAGTATGCAGGTAACCATAGATACTATATGTAAATTCCTGAGTGCAACAGCCATGCCATATCTAAAAGATATATGGAATAGACTTCAAATCCAATCAGAAAGTAATTGGTTATCTCTATAACACTCTTGCCACTATTACACGAGTGGGCACATCTTTCCTGGCAAGCAGGAATTGTAGCATACGGGGGCGAATGCTGGGTAAGATCACTCATGTATTTTCTCACCCAGAAGCCTGTATAGCAACTTTTAGTGTTGTGATAGCTACTCAGCATGTAGGGAGTTTCTGTTGAGTTTCAGCTTGGTTTCTCTATTACCTATAACCAACAAATATGGTGCCTTCATACCACATGAGCAATGGCAGGATTTTGTGTTATTTTGGAGGCTCTGGGGCTTCCTTGATCAGTAACTCAACTCATAAGGAAGTAACCTGTGCCCAGCCCTGAAATTTTCATTTAATAAACCACATATACTTTGAGAAGCATTGTCTGTCTATATAGAACATCTCTATTCAAACTCCCTTTTAAGACTATTTTTAAATTGGCCTACAAACTAGTAAATTTTTCATAGGCTTCTTCATACACCCTTAGTTTTGCTTAGCCCTCTAGCTTCCTTAATATTGGGGGTTGGGGATAATGTTAGTTTTTATTAAAGCCAGAGTAAAGAGATCCATAAGTTTCTTGGAGATCACCCGTGTCCCTGGCCACATACATTAGAAATTATAAGATGGCCTCTATCCCCATGGCAACATGATTTGATTATTAAGAACAAGAAAGATGGAATGAGAACCAATAGGTCAGCAAATATGCCCAGAATGCACATCTCTTAAAAGTATGGCAACCGATACTGAGAGCACACTTACAGATGGATGCATCTTATGTGGAGATGCTATGTTAAAAAAAAAATGCTGACAATTGATAACAAATGTACTATTTTTAGAGGACATGAGCTAAAACAATGTTGGGGTATGGGACAAGATGCTCTAAGAATGCAGTACTAACCACCTTGGATTGCTTTAGGGCCATGCTCCAGTACTGGCAGGCCAAAGATTAATAAACAGCAAATTCCTGATCACTTCCTGCTGTCTAAAGATCATCTTTCTGTGTCCTGGTGTTGTGAAGATTTTCATCTATTCCACTGACCCTTGACAAACACTGCTGATAGCAAATGGTTTCTGGTTGGATCCTGTATTTTTACACTCTCATCAAGTTTTTTTCCTTGTTTTGTGTACCAATCTACCAGTTTCCATTTGGGGACCCCAGTTAGAACTTGTTGTTTCATGAATTACTTCTCTTCCAACCCCAGATCCCAGGGGAGCCCAAAGATGCCCATAGTCAGATTTCTGAATTACAGCACAATAGCAAAGACTATGCCTTGATATATACTGCTAATGGCTTTCTCTTTCCTTCTTTCTTTCTCTTTCTTCCTTTCTTTCTTTCTTTCTTTCTCTTTCTTCTTACTTCCTTCCTGTCTGTCTTTTTCGCTTTCATCTTTTGTGTGTATGTGTAAGTATTGTGTGTGTGCATATATGATGTATCTGTGGATATGTTGTACAAATGTGTATACACATTCAGGAAATGCAGATGAACCATGTGCTATATAGCATAGAGGTCAGAGGACAACTTTGGGTCTTCATCTTCTACCCTCTTTGAATCTCTCTCTGTATCTGTTCTCATATTCCACCATATTGAATCTCTGTGTATATGTGTCTCTGTTTCTCTTTCTCTGTCTCTCTTTATATCTCTCTGTCTCTGTCTCCCTCTGTCTCTTGTGTGTGTGCGTGTCTGTCTCTCTGTGTTTCTCTATTGCTATCTCTGTCTCTCTGTATCTCTGAGTGTGTGTGTGTGTGTGTGTGTGTGTGTGTGTGTGTGTGTGTTGTTACTATTCCTATACAGAATTCTGTTGCCTCTGCCTTTAGCAGCACTTAGATGGCAGACCTGTGCTAATACACTTGACTTACATTAGTTCTGGAGAGTCAAACCAAAGTCTTCATGTCGTGCATGGAGCACTTTGCCCACTTAACAGATCTTGCCAGCCTGAACATTAAAATCCCAACCACAGCCAAGTGGCTACCTGCCTCATCTAGACATCAGAAAGCCTTCTTATGGGGAGTAGGAAAAAAAAAACCAAAACAGAAAAGCCAATTTGGTTCTCTTGGCCATGCATTTCTGTAACATTTTTTGCAATGACTGTAAAATAAGAGGCATTTTGAGATCAAATAGGTTTACCTTTGAAAGCATTTTTCTTCCCTACCAGGTTTGGGGCCAGTCTTTGGTGCAAGATCTATGCTGTTATGATACTGCAATCTACTGGTATAAAAATAACTTATGATGTCAAGCCATCGGCCCAGGAGTGCTGCCCTCAAGAGAGGAGCATCCGAGAGCCCAGAGCCCGGGAGGCAGAGGGGGCCAAGCCCAGAGCTCCGCAGAGGCAAAAATAGAGCACTAATGGCCTGCAGTGACATGGGCGAGAGTGGGAAGCAGACAGCTATATTTATAAAGACAAAAACAGCTGTGATCATCTTCTAAGTCCCCATTCTTTTCCTTTTTTTTCCTCCCAGGTCTATTTCTGGCTCTGTCCCCAGCATAGGGAGCCCCTCCAAATGTAGATCCCTTTTCCTGCCTGCTCTGACCTCCAGCCGAGCTCTGAGAAGCCAGCAGAGTAGGATTGCTCTGAGTCTAGAGTTCTAATTAAGCCTCACTCCTGCTCATGTCCGCTAAGGGCTGGATCTCATCTAATCTTTCTCAACTTTCCGTTTTGTTTCTACTTGGCAGAACTCTGTACCACAGCGTCGCCTAGTGGCATTATCTTAGAACTGCAAGGGAACGGAGGCTGTGGCTTCAAACCCAAACGCATGGGAAGTTCCCAGATGTCAAACCTTTGCAATCCTTTCTGGTCCAGGTAGTTGAAACTAGCTTATCCCTTTTGTGTTGATCCCTTAACCCACAGTTGGCAGAGTACTCGGGATCATGGGGTGACATCATTTGAGTGTCCCATGACACAACGGAATGAAAAAGAAGAAATAAAAAAGGAAAGGACATGAGAGCTCCTAGGTATGAGAAAGCTTATCGTAGGTAAAAGTGAGGATATAGCCAGAAGCAGAGATATTTGGGAAAGTCCTGAGTGGACATGACCTTGAGTAGAGTCATTTGAGGACTGGAGGGAGGGTAGAGAGGAAAGGGGCCAGACTAAGAGGCCAGGAAGGTAAAGGATAGTCCTAAGGGGCCAAAAAAGACCCACATAGCAAAATGGCTGGATTATATTTGGAAGGACCCTGGAGTAAGGGCAGCCCAGCCCCTGAACTGGAGAAGTCGAGGGTAGGGTCCAGGTGTGCCAGCCATGCCCTGTAATAGGTAGGGACTGAGGAATGCTGGAAGATCCTGATGGCCAGCGCTGCTTTGTTTGTTACATAAGCATCTTGGCCATTTACACTGGGTGTGAGACCTAACAATAATAAATATCCACCAGGGGATTAAATACTGCCTGTGGTTTTGTAACTTCCATCCAGAAGTAGAAAAATTCAGTGAACACAGTGTTTCTAACATCTTAAAAATTAGCCCCAGTTCCTTTTTTCAAATTTAGTTTTGAGATGGAGTCTTGTTAAGTGGCTCAGGCTAGACTTGAACTTGTCATCCTAAGCCTCCCAGCACCCAGGATTACAGACCTGCACTACCTGACCCAGCTCAGGGAAGGTTTTGTTTTTACAAAGTAAACTCTATCTGGAAAATATGCTAATGTATCCAACAGTGCATGACAGCACTTACAAACACTAATCATTATAATTTATCACTCTAAATATCTCAGAGTAAACTCATCAATCAAGATTTCAGATTTCTTCTTTCTTCTACTAAATTTCCTATGAAAACAATATGACGTCATAGAAACAAATATTTGAGTCTGCCTGTTGTGGCTGAGAAAGTAAATATGCTCAGGACTCTTCACACCTTCTTCTTACTCTAAATCTTCATGCAGCCAGAAAAAGGGAAGCTTGTCTCTCCTCCCAATACACTATGCAATGCGTAGCAAACCTCCTCAGCCCTTCTCATTGCAAATTGTGATGCATCTTTCCTAGGAGTGCTTCCTCTGTTAGAGACTGGTATGCAATCCAGATCTCTAAACACAGAAAATCCGAGACTGCAAGATATAGGTCCACCAAGAGGAGAGTAAGCCAGGAGACATGACACTATGTCTAAATCTACCTCTAAGGAGTCTTTGTCTCTGGGGAGAATAAATGTCCTATGCTTTGTGTCTGAAAATCAGAATACCTGACTATACAATTCAGTTATTTTTTAAGGAATCATTTTATTTTTTTAATCATGTGTATATGTGTGTCTGTGTGAATATATGTCACCAGTGGGCTACCATCAGAGGTGGAAAGCATTGGTGGTTGCCCTGAAGTTGGAGCAACAGGCGTTGTGAGCTAACTGGTATGAAAATCAAACTCATCTCTCCTCTGCAAGAGTAAAACAATCTCTTAACTGCTATCAGTGTTTCCACCCACAGCTGGTTCATTTATGAGGAAAGGAAATTTGTTAGCTCACAGTTCTAGAGGCTGGGGAGTCTAACATCAAAGAACCCAACAAAGGCCTTGGCATTGTGGGGGCTTGAATAGGGATGTTCCCCATAGACTCCTGTGTTTGAATACTTGGTCCACAGGAAGTTGCACTATTGGGAGGTGTGACCTTGTTGGAAGAAGTCTGTCACTGTGGGGGTGGGCTTTAGGTCTCATATATGTTCAAGCCACACCCAGTGTGGCCGTCTCTCCTGCCATTTGCAGATCAGGGTGGAGAGCCCTCAGCTCCTCCAGCACCATGTCTGCCTACATGCTTCTCACTATGATGGTAATGAACTAAACCACTGAACTGTAAGCCAGCACTGAACTGTAAGCCAGCTCCAGTTAAATGATTTCCTTTGTACGAGTTGCCATGGTCATGGTGGCTCTTCACAGCCATAGAGACCCTAACGAGGACAGATATTTTATCACATCATCATATGGCAGAAAGCAGAAAAATGACAGAAGGGAAGAGGGGACAAAAATTTAACTATTTTATAAATGTCGTCCCATCCATGAGCATAGGGCCCTCCTGGTCCAGTCACCCCATAAACATCTACATTTTAATCTTGTTGCCATGACAATTACATTTCAATATTTGATTCTGGAGAAGACAGTTTTTCGAAGCAGCACCAAGGAAGAGGATGGCTCCCAGGGAGAATAAGTGAACATTTACAACTCTTGATCTCAATTCTTCCACTTCAGATCAACGGGTTGAACTTGCCGCTGACTAAAGAATAAGCAGAGAGAAGCTGTGAAGGGGTTTCCAAATAAGGCCTCTCCTAGTTACATCTGAAGTGACTCTAAAATAGCACAACCTATCCAATTTTGATCCTACAACTCTAGCATTTAGGAGGCTGAGGTAGGAGATCATGAGTTCTTAGCCAACCTAAGTTACATAGCAAAATATGGACCCAGCCTTAGCTATTAATCAAAACACTGTATCAAAAACTATTTGAATGAGCATATATATGTGTTTTGTATATGCATGTGTGTGTGTAACGGTGCATATATGCCTGCATGTGTATGAATCTGTGCAGTAGTGCAGGCAAGTATGTGTTCTGTGTGTGTGTGTGTGTGTGTGTGTGTGTGTGTGTGTGTGTGTGAGGTCCCAGGGATCTTCTGTCTCTCAGAACAGATATATTCATAGCATTTGAGACACTGAACTCAAAATATACAGACTTCAAAATGTACAGTTAGCAAAAATGAAACTGCTAAAATGAACTTGAAATATTTTTTCTGCCTTTTTCCTATGTGTATGAAAGCTACCTGGAAAGAGAAATTACAATGAGAAAATGGTTCGGTACTCACAGAGTGAAAATGTTGGTCCGTGATAGGAGCAGGAGAGATCCGAATGGCTCCTTAGAATCACTGAGTGGTAATGATCTGCCTTGACCATCTGGATCTTTTGCCTCCAGACACTCTAGATGTCTGCTGTCTGAGGTCGGATTTCCCTGAAGCAGACAGACTTGGAGGCTAGGATTTATATGAGTGTGAGTTTGTTTTCCTATAGAATGTTTTTATAAGAAAACCCGTTGTGCTGGCTCATTTAATGTCAACATGATAAGCTAGAGTCATTTGAGAGGAAGGACCCTCAACTAAGAAAATGCCTCCATAAGATCAGGCTGTAGGCAAGTCTGTAGGTCATTTCCTAAATCAGTGATTGACGGGGGAGGCTCAGTCCATTATGGGTGATACCACCCTAGACTGGTGGTCTTGGGTATTATAAGAAAGCAGGCTGCGCGAACCATGAAGAGCAAGTGTCCAGTAAGTTGCACCCCTCCATGGTCTTTGCATCAGCTCCTGCCTCTGGGATGCTGCCCTGTTAGAGTTCCTGTCCTGACTTCCTTCAGTGATGAACAGCAATGTTCAAATGTAAGCCAAATAAACCCTTTCCTCCCAAGGTGCTTTTGGTCACAGTTTTTCATCACAGCAACAGTAATCCTAGTTAAGTCACTAGACAAGTGAGGCAATGGAACAGATATGAGAAGTAAGCTAAACCAGGCTGAGCTGCTAAATCCAGGTTCAGCTCCCCTGCCAAACTGTACCAAACATCTATACCCAGTGAATGAGAAAGCTGGAGTATTCAAGCACCTCCACCCAGGGTCACTGCCTAAGAGAAGCCAGCGGTGTAGCAAAGCAGGCTCTGGCCTGAGCAGCAGCCAGCCTTAGCCTAACTCCAGCATCCACAGTGGCAGGCTGGCTGTTGGAAGTAGAAGTGTACTGGAGATTGAGCGTGCAGTGGAATGAGGCTCCAGGAATGCAGCATTGCTTGGTTGACTGATACTGTCACCTCCCTGAACATCAGGGCACTTGACTCCAGACTGTGGAAGGGAAGCTTGCTGCCTCACAGGCTTACTCTCCAATGTTCCAAATTGTCTCTAAATTTAGGCAGCCACACCTACACCCATTATTTTATCAAATTTAAATTAAGGTGATCTTGTCTATGTACATACCGGGCCTTTCTTCTTTGCATATTTGTATACCTTCACTCAGTCCCAAGAAAAACAATGTCAGTTGCTGTGGTCTGCTTGAGGGCTTCCCCATAGATCTGTGTGTCAAATGCTTGGTCCCCAGCATGGTACAAATGGGAGGCAGTAGAATCTTAGGAGGCAGAACCTCCTGACAGTTCCAGCATTCATTTGTGGAGTGCCCTCAGAAAGTGTTGTGTGGAATCCTGGATTGCTCTTTTCTTCTTGGTTCATGTGGCAAGCAACCAGCCCCACCATGATAATGCTTCTTCGACCAGAGGCCCAAAACAAAGGAGACTTGATCTTAGATGAAGCCTCCAAAACCAAGATCCACTGTAAACTTTTTCTCTATAACTAAATTACCTTGAGCATTTTATTATGATGAGATGAAGCTGGCTGTCATCCCATGCATTTACAGCCTACACTGCATAAGGTGGGACGGGAGGTGAAGGATGAGAACTACCCAGTCAACATAGGCTGCATCAGACTTTCCCATATAAGTCCTGAATTATGTGATCAGGGATTATAGTTGCTGAACCAAAGAAGCCAAAACATTCCATGTATCTTCCTCTTCACTCAGAAGACACTTAGCAATTCTAAATTGTTCATCTTTGCTTTTGATAGACCATGAAGGAAACTATTACCGATAAAAAGCCTATGCAAGGCCAGAGTTAATGATATGGAACTTCCCTAAAACCTTCTGCTTGTGTGTGCTAGGGCTTGGAGCCCTATATAAATAGACCCATATTTGTCAAATTCATGTTGCTACAGCCTCAGATTCAGAGAGTAACTCTATAATATTTCACCCAATACTTTTCCTTTCCCAACACATTTTGTTTCTACTCTGGAGCTTCCCCACCCCCAAGCATTCCCTGTCTTCACCCCACATCTACTTTCTCTGTGTGTAGAATTCTATTGTTTTATCTCCAGGGGGAAAAATGATCTCTCTAAGAAGTGCTAAGTTGAAGTAGTTACTCTTTCTGTTTTCTCAGCCCAGCTATCCCCAACACCCTCATGCCGGGGAGTGGAAAGTCCCCTAACTATTGGTCTTATACAGTCAATTTCTCCCCAGCTTCCATAAAGCAAGGGGCAGAATTGAGCTGTTATCAGAAGACATAATACTTCTATGTTTCAGTTAGAAGATGAAGTTAGGAGACAAGGAAAACCAGTCAGTTGTGAGCTTCCACACTTTTGGGTAAACAAACTGTCAGGAGAGGGTACAGTGACCCTGACCCTGGGCCCTCTGAGCCAGTCTGAGCCCTACTCACAGGAGACTTAGAGGCACTGCCGTCTGTGTACATACAATTTGGAATTGCACAGGAGAATTCTGGGTGGACTCTGCTGTTGAGTAGGTATTTGACAGTATATGGTTCCTACTTTTTAATGAAATCTGATTCCCATACTTTGTAGACGGTGCCTCAGAGACTTGAGATTGGGAGGTAGTGTATGGGTAAATAGACCAGCTTAGTATTCAAGAGGAAACTCTACTCCAGCCAAGTGGGCTACACCTGAAAACCCTGAATGTTGGTAAGTATGAGTGCTCAGACCCTAGTAACCACTGGGTTCTAGTGGAGATGTTATCCTGCCAGCAATGTTCCACCCTCCTCTCCCAGCCCACTCTTCACACCCCATCACCAAATCTTTTTATTATTTTTTTATTTTATATATGGATCCCAGTTCCCTCTCCCTCCCATCCTCCCATGCTCCTGGTTCCCCCTCCCATCCCATTCCCCACCCACTCCACAGGGAGGATGAGGCCTTCCAGGAGGGATCCAGTCTATAATTCATATAAAATTGTTCATACCCAACTCAAATATTCACCCATTCATAATTCCCCCATTGAAAACTTTTCATCCTTGGATCCACAGTAATTTAAAGTGATTTTCTACACCTTTTTTTCTGTTATGTATCTGTCTTGACTCAACATTATAACTCAGCATGAAGGCACAAAGCACCTTGTCTCATGATCATCTGTGCATTGAGTAGATGGGAACAGTATGCATTCCACTGAGTCACTGTGAGGATGAGATGAATGCCCATGGGATTGAATCAGATTTGTCAGACAGAGAACTGCCTATGGCCGTGAGACACACCTCTGTGTGTGCCTGAGACAGTCAGATAACAAGGCTCTGACATTGTAAATGTCTGCTCTATTGAAAGATTCCAAGTTTGAATATATTATTGGGCAGCAGTGGAACTCTGGAAGGGTGGACCTGTTTGGAGGAAGTACATCATCAGAGACATATCATTTAGAGCTGTATCCTGTCTGGCCTCTTCCTGTTATGCCTTAGACCTGTTTTTCAGTCATGACATGCGGTGCTTCTTCTTGCTACCTGTCCACCCTGAGGTGAAAGAATTCCTCAGCAACACATCCTGCTACCATGGTGTTCTCCCCAAATGCACAAGTGCTACACCTCCAAAACACGAGCCAAAGTATATCCTTCCACCGTTAAGTTGTTTAAGTCAGGTATTAGAAACAAAGATGAGAAGCTAAACAAATCGTGATATGTATAGAAGAGAATTAGATATATAGTGTGTGCTCAAACATTTGTAATTATGATACAATGTTTATTATTATCATAATAACCTTGTATAGTCTCTCTGAATGTTTTGGAGTGAATCTGCAGGTACAAAGAACCATCAATTACCCTAAGTATAAATGACTTCAAAACCCAGTCCCAAACACAAGTTCTTTAAGAACCATTTGTCACTGGGTTTTGATGAAGGCTAAGGATTGTCTCTCATTAGAATATGCTGTGGGCTGTAAGTCTTATACAGCATTTGGACAAAACTCCAAAATAAAGTTAAATTAGAGACTCAAGGATGATGGATTCTCAGCAGGGAGGAGAGGTTGACAGCCTCATTGGTTTTACTTGCTTATTGGTTTTGCTTGGGCTGTAGTCTCTGCTGCAGTGGATGTTTTTCAAATCATCTAAATTTGAAAATCATAGAAATGACCAGAAGCTTCCACTTCCTATCAGCCAGGAAGACACAGGACCCCTTGACATTTCCTGCAGAGAGGTGTACCATCATTAACCTCCATCTCTGGTGGGTTCTGTTTGAGTAGCCATCATTAGGCACTGGTGATTTTCTGCATATTGTTCTGTTGTATGTTGTCTGTCTCACAGAAGGCAATAAACTTAGAGAAGAGCATCGGCCTGAAATTGTGTTCAGAACCCATTTCCCAGGCCTTCAAACTCAAGGTTGTCATTGTAAGCAGGTCTCTCACTAATCTGAAGCAGGCATCCCCTGGTCCTGCCATTTAGAAACACTGTCCTCTGCAGATATAGAGGAATTAGAAGACATTGTTCGACTTACATATCATTAAGCCTCCTTGACTCTCTGGCATTAATGCATCCTATTTTTAGGTTTCCAAGAAGCCACCACACTGTTTTTATAATGGTTCTACCCACGCACATTCCCACCCACAGTGTCCAAGTGCTCCCAGTCCTCTAGGTCCTCATCAACACTTGTTATCTCTGGTCATTCTAATCATAGATGTTTTAATGGTGACATAATAGCTCATGGTTTGGGCTTGCATTTCCTTCATGATGAACGATGAAAATGTTGTTCCATGCCTAATGACTGTCCCTAGTTTATCTGGCAAAGATGCCTATTCATGACCTTTTTTTTTTTTTTGTCAGTTAAATTTCTTATTTTTGTTATTTAGTTGTAGAAGGCACCAGGGGCAGGGCGACTCTTTATGTGGAGTGATCAGAGGATATTTCTGAAAAGGGACTATCTGGGGAGGGATCTGAAAGAAGGAATTGTAGGTTCCAGAGTTCCATAGGGGAAAGACTTTCAGGGGACAATAGAAACAGATTTTAGATTGTGGACCTGAATGTGGATGACTGTAAATGGTAAAGAGCAACAAGGACCTAACATGGTTCTCATTCCGTAAGTAAACAAGAAAGTGAAGGAGGCAAAATCAGAGAGATGGCGAGGGCAGGCTCATGACACACAGGCCATGTTGGAAGGACTTAAATTTGACTCTGAGCAGAGAAACCACAGGAATAGAACAGCAGGACCATTCAGTGAGTTATAGACCTTGATGTATAAGAGGAAAAACATGCAAGGGCCACAAAACACCCTGATTGCATCCCCAAAATACTAAAGAATGTGAACAAATGTCTACTTACCTCATGTCCAAAGGAAAATATAATAATATCTCATGTGTAGAGAGCGGAGATGATTGGAAAGCGTGTATCAGGGGTGAGGTGAAAATTCATCATAACATCAAGGTGGATTTAAAATCTTTGGTTAAGTTAAAATCTGCATCAAAACTCTTGTGTGCTATGGTTGCCATTCAGTAGGGCAGAGGCCTTATTAATGTGTGGGGTGACTCGTGACCAGAACACATGGATGGACAGACATAGCCACCTGCTGGCTGTGCCTGACATTCAGCTTGCTACCACTGGGGCTAGTCTCATGTGGTTGCCAGAGCCTGGTGGGATGGAAATCTGATCACAGAATCTATATCTCTGTGTCCATTTCTGTATCTGTCTCTGTTTCTTACTCTCTCTCTCGGTCTCCCTTTCTCTCCCTTTTCTCTTTCTCATAAACTGCCTCATTATTTTTGGAGAAAAAAACAAACACCCTCTGAAGAATCTAAACAGTCTCCAAAGTGCTGAAGACATCATTTTTAAGAAGCTTCCACATGAAAACAATTACGATTATTATCAGCTCTGCACACATAAACAGGTGGCTGCTTCCCATCCTGAAGGGCGTGGTTCTGAGTCTGTTTATTTTTTTTTTTTTCTTATTAGGTTAAAATCAGGATGTGTCTGAGGCTGCAGTCCCTGCAAGAGACAGAGAAAAGATGCTTGCTTTCTTGCTTTCTGTAGAGGCTTCCTATTTTCCTTGGGTTATGGCTGCCTCTTCCTTTATCTTTAAAGCCAGACACAGCATTTCTCTGGCAAGGATCTAAGTCACATATCTTTCTCTGGTTATAACTACTTCATGGAAGAAGTATCTTGTAAAGGACTGTACTGTGTTGGATACACACTAGCAATCTGGAAAATATGCCCAGCTCCAAATCCTTAATCTTACATCTTTATGTAAATTATGACAGTGATGAGTTCTGGGAATTGGGACATGGGCATCACTGGAAGGAGACAATATTCTGCCTACCACTTAAAATAACCACACACACACACACACACACACACACACACACACACACACACACACACAGATACATATATATATATACATATATATACATACACACATATATACACATATATATGTATATATGTATACACACACATTGTTTAAAATGTTTCAGTTACACTCTAAATTGATGTATTTTCTAAGTATAGAAGGGAGAGCTCTTTTAATCTCACTGTTGTTTCGTTCTTCCTGAGGATAAATGAACACATGTCTACACCTCAGATAAGGGACCAACAGCATAGCAAAGCAACAATTCCACCTCTGCCTGGCTTGGTGAGCCAGTGAGCATATTGGACTTACTAACAGAAGTATGAAGAAGGGGTTACTGACTAGACTTTGGGTGACCCAAAAGCATTTGCATCATCAATAAGTCCCACCCCATGTTAGCTGACAACCTAATGGAACCTTATCATAGAGTCTGACTACTGGTAAATATCTGCCTCCTATATACTCTAGTCTAAAACTTCCCTAGATCCCTTGAAGCTGAGGGGCATGAAGGATTAAGGCTTGTAATACCAGGGAAGGGTCCTCTGATGCCTCTATCCCTTACACTTCCTTGTTATTACTATAGACCTAGCTATGACTATGTTGGTACATTCACTTCACGGTCATGATTACTGGGGCCAAAGTTATGTATGTTCCCTGGTGGTGACAGGAGGGGCATGATTTGTTTTTATTTTTGGTGTTGCTGCTGTTGTTATTGTTTTTACAAGACAGGGTTTTTCTGTGTAGCTTTAGAGCCTGTCCTGGAACTAGTTCTGTAGACCAGGCTGGCCTCAAACTCACAGAAATCTGCCTGTTTCTGTCTCCTGAGTGCTGACATTAAAGGCATGCACTACCACTGCCCAGCTTGGATGGTCATGATTTGTGCAGAAGAAAAACTATGCTACAATACCAGCTACAGTATGCTCAATATCAAACACAAATACAGAAATTTGAAAGGCTTAGATGAGGTGCCAAATTTCTGCAGGGCAACAATTAAGGTACTCGAATCTATTCACCAAGGACTTAAACCCATGAGATTTGAACTCCCACTGGAGAAATTGCCAGAGATGGCTTTGTGTCTTCCTGAGTCAGGAACTCAACTGTTTCATGTACTTCCTCTCCAACAAAGTATTTGGAATTAAAAAATAAACAAGATGCCCTGATTTGAAATATCAACTAGTTTATTTAAATTATTATTTTCTTTTATCTCTGGGCTCTATCACCTCCACTCACAATAATAGACAAGTTGTATTTTAATGCAGTTTTAACTTTGTAGTTGTCATCACTTAAACCTGATGGAAATGGGAAGGAGCTGGGATAAATGAAAATGTGTGAGTAATAATATCTTCTATTGCTATTTTGTCTTTCCACTCCCTCCTCCTTGAGGAGAGGAAACCCTACAAATGCATGGCATTTGTCTCCCTGAAGGGAATGGAAGGCCCTGTCAGCCCAGCCCCAACTCAGCTCCCAGCCTACCGCCATCAGCAGCTAGCAGCAGCATCCAACAGCCAGCAGACAGACAGCTCAGTAAGGTCATTTTGAACTTCCCCAACATTTCAGGACTCCAGCCAACCATGTGAAACAGAAAAGCTACAGGTGGGACTTTATATATTGTTACTGACTCGTGCCATCGAGCTAGTGTGTGGTTTGACCTATGTACCAGGCTTTTTCTTTTGGGGGCCACCAACAAGCTCCCAAATCATGACACAGAGGCTTCTTATTAGTTATGAATGCTCAGCTTAGCTTAGGTTTATTTCTGACTAGCTCTTTTAACTTAAATTAACCTGTTTTTTTTTCTACTGTTTGCCTCCGGGCTTTTTACTTTTCTTTCCATATAACTGATTTTCCCTGCTTCTCGTGTTTGGTTAGCTGGCAGCTGCCTGGCTTCTGGCCCTGGGTGTGTCTCTTTCTCCCTCGTTCTCTTCTTTTTCCTCTCTCTCTCTCTCTCTCTCTCTCTCTCTCTCTCTCTCTCTCTCTCTCTCTCTCTCTGTGTGTGTGTGTGTGTGTGTGTGTGTGTGTGTGTGTGTCTCATACCTAGATTACTCTTCCTATTCATCCTCTCTGCCCACCAGCCTGCCTATCATTTCTCTGCCTAGCTATTGGGTGCTCAACTTTTTATTAGACCAATCAGGTACCTTAGGTAGGCAAAGTGAAACAAACACAACACACCTTTACATAATTAAACTAATGCAGCATAAACACAAGTAACACACCCCTACATAGTTAAAGCAATGTTCTGCAGCATAAACAAATGTAACACATCTCTGCCTAGTTAAAGTAATATTCCACAACAGCCATGCATCAGTGAAGCAATTAAAACAGCATGAAGATGCTTGTGAAAATCAAACCCAGGGTTAGTGTGAAGATGCAACCTCAACTCTATAGGCTGGACTGATATCAGTGGACACTGCTTCCCATCATGACTTATTTTCAAACCCAGGGAGAAGATTAGAAAGCCAACCTGTGAGACCTTCAAAAGAAAGCAGTATATGAGATCACTTGGCCAGTGAGAGGTTGGCAGTAGGGACAGCCCTCATCTGCAGGCTCACTTTTGGTTTTTTTGAAACAGGGTTTCTCTGTGTAGCTTTGGAGCCTGTCCTGGAATTCATTCTGTGGATCAGCCTGGCCTCGAACTCACAGAGAGTTGCCTGCTCTGCCTCCCGAGTGCTAGGATTAAAGGCATGAACCACCACCACCTTGCTACACTGGCTCACATTTTAAAATTACCTTTGACTGCTACATGGGCATGCTACCATGCCACAATGGATATTGCCTGATGAATTTGCTATATGGGTGAGTTCTGTTATTGGTTCTATGTTCCTTAGACTTTTCCAGAGACCAGCTTAGACATCTACCTGAGAAAGCAACAGGGTTGAATTCATAAGTTGGTTAGTCACACTTTCAATTTCCATGACCACTTCAGAGGAAATCAAGGCTCCCGAGAATCAGCTAAGGCCTGGGAAGCTGTATCCCCAGAGAATGGTAGAGAAAGGCCAGTACCTCTGTTGAAGGAATAAGGATGGTCAATGGTACAAGACTGGATGGACTTTTGACACAAGCTGACATACAAATGACAAAACACCAGAAAGAAGAATCATGCCTACCACACTGACAAGTGGCCTCTTAATTCTCCACAGCCATTCACACTTCCAAGAAATGTGGCGCCTGAGTAGGTAAAAACTCCTCTCATGCAATTAGGGCTAATTTCCCAACAGTCGACTAGCACCGACTCCCACAGCCATCCCAAACCTCTCACAGCACTGCTGGGCTCCCACATATCCAGGACATAAATCCTTGCTGCAAAATCCATCATTTAGCCTGAGATGCAAAGTGGCATCTGGTGACAACCTGGGTTGGATTCTCCTAATGCAGGAATTCAGCCCTTTTATGTCTTAGGTTTCAAAGTCTTCTCTACTGAGCCCTATCTGAAGGACCAGAGACTTCACCTGCAGACTCAGGTAATCAGAAACAGCTTCCACTGTGTATGTGGGAGAACCAAGCTGGGTCCTCTCAGTGGGGACCTAGAATGGAAGCATGTCTTACCTGATGTAGACCCATCTTCCAAGGACAGCATCAGAATGGCCTATATGCTCAGTGACTCCCTTCCATTTCCAGAAGTGTGTGGTAGCTTTGGAATACTGCAGTGAAACACCTGAGATATCCAGTTTTCAAAGAGGAAAGAGTCATTGGAGGGTCATAGTTTGGGGATGGGGTTCATTATATTACCACTTTGTCATGTTGCTTTGGGCCTGTGACATCACAGTACGGTGTGGTGGGGGGACATGGCAGAGGAAGCTACTTGTCTCAGGGAAGCCAGAAAGTGAAGGACATCAGAGGAAAGAGCTGAGGTCCCAGTGTCCCTTTCAAGAGCTCACCTTTGGTGGCCTAACTTCCTCCCTCTAGACTCCACCTCTTGAAGGTTCCACACCACTCCAATAGCACTATAGACTAGTGACAGATCCCATAGCAGACAGACTGTGTGGGATCATATTACCAAGCAAGAGAAAAAAAACAGCAGGAAGTCTTGTGGCATATAATATGGACATGCAAAACACTTGAACGTCTTTGTCCCCTCTGAATCTGAAGATCTCTTGGACTGTTTCCACCACAGCCCTGAATTAGGCAGCTTTCCAGGATAATAAGGCTCTGTGTTGGATCTCAGCAAGAAAACAAATAGTTCCTACAGCAGAGATGGTGTGGGTGAGCAAGACTGGATCTAGTCTGGGGCTGACTAGCAAGGTGCAGCATTATTAGGTAGAGGAAATCTTTGTCAAGTAAAACATGCTAAACTATTGAAGTTTGGTATAGTGAAATGAACATCCCATGGTTGGCATGTAAGAAAAAGCCTGCTCTACTCTGGGCTGTTTTTAGAATTTGACTGGTAGACAATAGGAAGTAAGCTGTTACATGGGACATAGCTTGAACATAGGAGACCTCAAAGCCTACCTCCATAGTGTCACATCTCCTCCAACAACGTCACACTTCCTAACAATGCCACTTCCTATGACTTTATGGGAGCCAATTACACTCAAACTATCACATTCCACCCCCTGATACCCATAAGCTTATGGCAATATCAAAAAGCAAAATGCACTTAATCCAACTTCAAAAGTCCCCATAGTGTATCACAGTCTAAATAATGTTTAAAAGTCCAAAGTTCAAAGCTTCTTCTGAGATTCATAGAATCTCTTAACTATAATCACCTAAAAAATGAAAATTAAAAAACAAATCACAGACTTCCAACATACAATGGTACAGGATACACATACTATGGGGAGGGGAGCATAATGAGGAAATACTGGACTAAAGCAGGACTGAAAACCAGCTGGGCAAACTCCAAACTCTGCATCTTCATGTCTGATGTTCAAATGCTTTTCAGATCTGCAACTTCTTTCAGTTTTGTTTACTGCAACACACTTCTCTCTCCTGAGTTGGTTCCACTCCCTGTTAGCAACCCTCCTTGGCAGGTGTCCCACAGCTCTGGCATCTCTAATATCTTGAGCTCTCCAAGACAATCCAGGCTTCAGGCTTACAGCTCCAGGCAATGAGCTTTCTAGGCCTCCATTCAGGCACACTCCTTGACTCTAAAGCTAAAACCACGTGGCCAAAGCTGCCAAGTTCTGCTGCTTGCTAGGGCAGGAACATATTCCCCTTGTTTAATTACATCTTTACCAGCTTTTTGTTTTCCATGGTTTCCTTCACTGCCTAAGCGTGGCTGTTCTGGAACTTTCTCTGTAGACCAGGCTGGGTTCAAACTCAGAGATCTGCCAGCTTCTGCCTCCCAAATACTTGAATACTAAGCTTTTCTTTAATTCCTTTCAGCTTACCGGGATGGGATATTGCCCTAAGGTCACCACTCCCTTGTTCCACTTCTTAATCTATTTATCTCCTGGAATACAGGCTTTAGTTCCATTCCACTTCCTGGCACCTTTTCTCCTCAAATTGTACATTTTGTATTTTTTCCTTCCTCAGCCTCTTTCTTTTTGTTGTAAATCTTTATAAGCATAAACACTGGTAACCACCTGACAGAGTCTATGCTAGGACATTTTGAGGTTTCCTCTGCCTGTGGAATTAATCTAAATCTCTTTACTTTAGCCTCAGGCAGACTCTTTGGACAAGGACAAAAAGTAGCCACATTACTTATCAAAACATTACAAGAATTATCTCTAGGCCACACATTAATATTCTCCTCCTCTGAGGCTTCTTAAGTCAGGCCTCCACACTCAACACCTCTGTCCTCCATGCTCCTACTAGTATGGCCCATTAAGCAGCAGTTAAAGCATTTAACTGTTCTTCTAATCCACAGTCCCAAGGTCCACATTCTGTCAAACAAAAGCATGGTCAGACCTATCACAACAATACCCCAGTCCCTGGTACCAACTTAGGGTTCCTATTGCTGTGAAGAGACACCATGACCACAGCAACTCTTATAAAAGAAAACATTTAAATAGGATGATTTACAGTTTCAGATGTTTAGTCCATCGTTATCATGGTGGGGCAAGGCAACATGCAAGCAGACATGGTGCTGGAGAAGGAGCTGAGAATTCTACATCTTTACAGGCAACAGGAAGCAACCTGAGACACTGGGCATGATTTGAGTATATATATCTTAAAGTACACACCTACAGTGACACACTTCCTCCAACAAGGCAATACCTACTTCAACAAGCCACACCTCCTAATAGTTCTACTCCATGAGTTTATTGGGGCCAATTACAATTCAAACTACAACAGTTCTCTACCCTAAATACTTACATTGAACTCCTTAGAATCCAGTACCTCAGGATATGACTGGATTTAAAGATGTGTGAGGGTGGATGCTGACCAAACATGACTTCCATAAAAAGGAAAGAAGGAAAGAAGGAAGGAAGGAAGGAAGGAAGGAAGGAAGGAAGGAAGGAAGGAAGGAAGGAAGGAAGGGAGGGAGGGAGGAAGGAAGAAAGAAAGAAAGGAAGGAAGGAAGAAAGAAAGAAAGAAAGAAAGAAAGAAAGAAAGAAAGAAAAAGAAAGAAGAGACCATAAGGTTGTATGTGCACCTTGGATAAGCTGTGTGAGGTCTTAGTGAGGAAAAATAGGCTTCTACCATCCATGGAGAGAAACCTCAGGAAGCACAAAACTTCCCAATGTTTTTCTCTTGGCCTTACAGCCTCCAGAGCTGTGAGATTATTGAATTTCTGTTTTATCTCTGTCTGTAGTATCTAATTACCAACTTTTATGGGTACAGCATACATTCTGACAACCAATGGAGTCTGACTATCTGTCCAATGTGTAGGTGTGCTTATTTTTCAGGGGGTTGAATGTCTATGTTATGGTTGCCCTCTCTACCGCCAAAGGGGAAAGGAATGGAGACAGGTCAGGAAGAAAACAAATATATCTTAATGTGTAAACAACTTTAAGAACATATCACTGAAAACTGTTCAAGAGTTTTAGTGCCTTGACATCAAAAGCTATTCAAAAGTAAGAAACATAAATAAAAATTAATTTAATTCATTTTTAATGACACACATCCTTCTGCTTCTTCAGCACTATGGACAAAGGGCAGACAGCACTAAGTGAGCTTCCAGACGGAGGACTGAGAGCATCACACAGACACAACAAAAGTACTTAAGCAGATGAATGTTTAAATGACAGATACAATTAAAGGAGGGCAGAGAAGGGGAGGGGTGGAAGATGTTCCCAGCCCCTCCTCCCCCTCCCACATCCTTCACATCTGTACTTTCAGTAAATGACGCAAATGGAGTCTTTGCTGCTTATCTAATTAGACTGCCCAGCTTCTTATCAACAGGTAAATAGCCTAGGAGGCTGAGGTTCCATGTTTCCCAGATCCAATGTGCCCCTTTCCCACATCCCTCTGGCACCTGGGAACCTCAGTTGCCTACCCCACCAGTCTGATGTCCACTTCCAATCACTCTGCCTGCCTATTGCCATTGTGTAAGGTGAAACTGAGGACCAGGAGCATGAAGAGAAGGGGCTGCATGTCTAAGAGCACAGGGCTAGTCCTCCTTTCAGACTGAGAATCTGTCCTTTAATACTAGGGAACTTCTGTTCATTCCATGTTTGTAGCAAGCTGTGCTTGTCAAAATAGGAGGATGGCCTTTATTTCATGTGAGGCAGCATGCTTGATTTGCAGTGCCCCATATTAGGTGCATGGTAATGTGAGCCCCTGTATTGGTCAGCTTTCTGACACTGTGGGAAAATATCCAAGACAAACGAATTCAGAGATGTTTATTTTACCTCACAATTTGAGGAGATTTGGTTCATAGTCACTCTGCCAGGTTGCTTTGGACCCTTGGTAACACTGCACAGCATGGGTAGGATCATGTGATTAGAGGTCTGTTCACTTAGTGACAGCTAGAGAGCTAAGAAGAGACAGGAATGTGCTGGCCTCCCAAAATCACCTTCAAAAACAGTCTCCAGTGGCTTAATTTCCTTCTTCTCTGCCCCCCATCTTTTAAAGGTTCCACAACCTTCAGTAGCATTGTAGGCTGGCAACCAAACCTTGGAGGAATGTTCAAGACTCAAAACTCCACTGCACATACCCAGGGCAGGCTGCTCTTCACCCAGACCTCTCTCCTCGGCTCCTGCCTCTGAAGAAAGCAAGACCACCTTCTGGTGAATCTGAAATCCGTGTATTCATTCCTCCTTGATTTTTTTTATTCTTTTGCCTACATTTGCCATTTTATCCTAAAAGCATTTTACAAAGATATGCTCCATTAAGTTGAGATTTGCAACATTTGTGCTTGATTCACAGGTAGAAAGAGGAAAATGTCGCCTTTCTGTTACTGATTTGACTGTTTGGCATTTGTTTCTCATCCAGTTGCAGCTGCCATGGCAGCTGTGTTTAAATAGAAGCATCTGTATTAGCCTGGATTAATTCAGTGAGTGGCCTTAGGACACCAGCAGGCCCTGTCATTTTCTCAGCTCTGTTGTTTGCAATTTTATGTGCAAGTGATAAGATTTTCCGGCAGGTGGCAGCAGACAACTTATAAGCAGGGGAAAAAATATTTAGATCCCATTAAGTAGACAAGAGAAAGAGCAGGAAGGGAAAAAACAAAAACAGAGAAAGCATAAGACAGTGGAGCTGGGGTGGAGGGGGAGAGGTCTCTACAAAACACTGCACTTCTGTGGGGGAGGGGAATCACATGCCTCTTACAGGGGCTCTCTCTTGTCTCATGCACTTTGTCAGGAGAAATGTTTATATGAGGTGTTACATCAATCATCAATGGCACATGCGTGAGATATGGGGGCTGAGGTGGGGTACTGGAGGTTGGAGCTCAGATTCCTGGGAAGGCCTGGGCTAGCTGCATGACACTGGCCCCTCAGACTTCCCTCTGTGACCTGCTTTCAAAGGCACCCACTTCCCTGCTCCTCCAGGCTATTCTGTATGCATCCCACATACCAGTCTGGCTCCGGGCTCCAAAACTGGACCCCCACCCCCTCCACCTCCTTCCCCAGGCAGCCAATTTAGCCTGCTTGTCCTCCTTGCCTTTCTGGGTTGGCGGTTGCCATGGCAACCCCAAGGCTCTTCGGGCTTTCTTAGTGACTGACCAGGCCTGGAAAACCATTTTGGAATCGACAGTGCTGTATTTGTGGGAAATTTTAATGAAAGAGCAGCCTGACCTAGCTTCAGTGCTGCTCAGTGAAAATGGCAGGGACGTGAGGAGCTGTTGAATTGGAAGGAGCAGCAGCTGCCAGAAAGATGGATGACCTGGGAGAGGCTAGAGGGGGAAGCAGAACGCTGCCCCTGCCCTTTGCAATTGCCTCATCTTCAGGCAGAAGGGCTCCCTGCCACACCTAATGGAGTGGGGCATTTCAGGCCATGCAGACATAGGCAGTTCTTTTTCTAGGTTTTAATAAATGTGTTAACTTAAGCTTGTTTTCATTCATAAAAAGAAGAAAGCAAAGGAAAAATTGCATTTCTCATAGGTAGATGTGGGGGTAACAGTTCGGACAAATTAGACTTGAAGTTCACCTCTATTGCTCATTTTTAACTTTTCCAATTTCCAATGGTTCTGCAGCAGGCAGCCTCTAAGATACCCTCCATGAACCCTGCTCTGAGCATGCCTGTTTGGTGTGTGTCTTTTCCATCAATACAACCTGCATTCATCAGTTTGCTTCTGATGTCCAAAATACTGCCGAAATTATGGTATGTCATATCTGGAAGGAGGTGCAAAAAACAAAAATGGGTTTGCTTTTGGTGTCTCCCTGTCACTAAAAGCCCTGACTGTCACAGCATGAACAAGAGTAGGCAGCTTTGGAAATACCTACGTGGCAAGAATTGAAAGGGGGCTCTGATTCCAATTTTGCATTGGGATGACCCAGTTTCTCTGCTGGTGGCTTCGTTGTTCTCTAATGAAGGAACAAGAGCCAGAGGACCCAGCTGAGCTAGGGCTGGAGCCTCAATCTACAGAGATGGTCAGAGAATAAATTGTCATCACAAGCAAGTACATTTTGGTGGTCTAAAATAAAGAGAAATAGGTAACTATTAGAACTGTTTGTTTTTGCTCTCACTTCCAGGTTTTGGACTGTTGGGAGTGCTCTTTGGACTCTCTCTAGTTGTATTTAATTCCATGCTTATCAGTTGCATCTCTAAGAGACATCGGGTAGGTCACCAACTCTCAAATTTTCAGTTTCCTCGTCTATTAAGACCATATAGACCAAGCAGGTTGATACAGTTGTCCCTTAGTATCTGTGGGAGATACTCCCCAAAACCCCCTATCCTTCAAAAATGTATGATCCTCAAGTACCTAGCATCATATTTGCATATAAGGTGTACATACAATAGAGCCAACCCTGTTAGCACAGGTGTGGGAGAGCCAGCCCAGAAGGTGTCAGCATGGGAAGGCTACGCCCATTTCTCATCTGTCTTGTGGCAGCATGGCCAGGGAAAATAAAAGCCTCCCTCCTTGCCCATCAATGTCTGAGGCAGGTTGGAGAGCAGTCCCTATGGCCATAAGTGGGAGATTTATCCCTAATCACTACCAGCTGCAACACTCAGGGGAGCAGGCTCTGCACCTCGACAGGGAAGCATAATAGATTCAACACTGTCAGGGCAGGTACGGGAGAGCCAGCCCCAAAACTGTGGCCATGAGACAGCTGTCCCCATTACTCCCCATTACTCATCTGTCTTGTGGCAACTGGGACGGGGAAGAAGCCCCTCAGTGCTGGAGGCAGGTGGGAGAGGTGGTACTGTGGTCATAAGAGTGAGAGACCCCCGCCAGCTACAACACTTGGGAGAGCAGGCCCTGCAGCTCTCCATGGCAGCATGATAGAGTCAACACTGTTAGCGAAGGTATAGGTGAGCCAGTCCTGAAATTGTGACCATGGGAGAATTGCCCCCATTTCCCATCTGGCAAACCAACACTACAACTGCTCAAGCCTAGACCCAGTGTTCTGACTTGGCCTGAACCATACATCTACCCCATGTGGATGTGAAGGGACCGGACCCACAGACCCAAAGCTGCAGGTTCTCCACAACACAGCGGCAATGTGATGTCCAAAAAGAGTTCTTGTACAGCCCAGTATCTAATGTGTAATGGAGACCAGGAGCCTTGAACCAGACCAATGACTCTTTGCAATGAACACTTACAAATAGAGATGTATGGAAAAAGGGATATACAGCATGACTTGTTGGGTCACACTGTAGCTTCTATGACAAGATTTTTAATTCCCTCTTTTTTTAAAAAAAAATTCCTTATTTTATTTTTTTCCTTTTTCCCTTGAATTTTGATTTATTTGAGGGGCAGGAGTTACAGGATCAGGGGGCAGATTCAAAGACACAGGGAATGAATGATGTGGAAAACACATAGAATTAAAACTAAATAAAAATAATAAATAAAACTTTTTATCATGAAAAGGGGATGTGCACATTTACACATGAACTTTAAATCACCTCCATGATTTCTTATAGTCAGTATGATGGAAATGCTGCATAAGGAGCTACCAGAGAAATTGTTTAGGGAGTAATGACAAGAATTCTGCACATGCTCACTACAGATGCCACTTTCGTTTAAACTTTCTGTTCCATATTTAAGTGGATCCATGGATGCAAAATGCAGACACTGAGATCTGGCTTTACTTGTAAAGGTGTATGAACATAGTGAATAGAAAATGCTTGATACAGTAGACACATCACCACTGAACACAAGCCACTTCCATATGCAGCTTTTTCAGGAAGTCTACATCAATCATCTATTTCCAGGGACTATGTTGCTGACCAAATCAGCATCAATTAGCCATTGCATATATATCCTGAAGACTCCATGCAGACACATAAACTGGTGCTTTTACAAAGATGCTGTGATCCTTGAATCATCTTAACCCTGTAAAATGTGGCTGTGAAGGCTGTGTACTGAGAAGGTCATTACTTGGATAGCCAGGATGGCCTATAAGCATCAGGGAAAGACTTCTGGAAAGCTGACTATTCTAGGAATAGGCCAGAGAACTATGTCTCTGGTGAGCTTGGAGAGAATGAGGGACCTATTCAACTTCATGAACATTGACTTATCCCTGCTGTTGAAATGTAAATTATACCATACACATACTGCAACACTATGGGCTCAATATTGTAATCCTCTTCAACCTCTGAGCTAAAGTGGGGAATTTTGAGAAAATCTCTGGGGAATTGGGAAGTGGTAGTATTTGCAGAGAAAGTTGGTGGTGCCTTCCACAGATGTTGAATAGCTCACTCTTTTCTACATATGAGTGAACATGGTGTGTGTGTGCGTGTGTGTGTGTGTGTGTGTGTGTGTGTGTGTGTGTGTGTGTGTGTGTGTGTGCACTCATAGACTAGAAGAGAATGTAAGATACCCTGGAACTAGAGTTGCATGTGGGAGCTGGAAACCAAACTCCAATCCTCTGGAAGAGCAGCAAGAACTCTTAACCAATTAACTATTTCTCCAGGCCCCAAATCTGTTTACTCTCAATGTTTGTGTCATGGCTAGGAAAATCAATAGACTTAATGTTTTCCCCATGAATAAAACTAAAAATATATGGAAGTCAAATCACGCACCTAGTTGTGACAGAGCTGGGACATGACTTGTGTCAATCTGTCAGTAGAACCTACATTCTTCTTGGCTACAGGAGACAAACAACTCTCTAGAATATTTTCTAGGATCCAAGCTTTCATACTGCTATGCTGCCACAACTTAACCTCAGACAAGGGAGGTACCACTCGGTTTCTTATGCTTGTTTTTTAATTCACTAAGAGCTTGAGCAGTGCAGTGGAATCCAGGTGGCTGTGGGACCTCTTGTTTGGGGCAACAAACCACACAAGCCATAGCTACTTTGTTCTTCTAAGTTCTGTATAGGACTCAGTTGCTCCAAGATCACTTTGCCACTTGAGAAGCAATGGTCTACAACCCGAGTGTCTGTGTTTGAGAGGCCCTATGAGGCCTTCTTTACAATACAACCTTTACAGAGCCACTCAGTCTGGGCCTGCCCCCTCAGCAATCTTTGGGCAGAGCTGTGAGGAAGCTAGACCTCTAAAACAGTGTTTTGCCATTCTCACTTGGCTGGATGGAAGCAGATGGGTGGGATCAGGGTGGTATGCCATTGGCAGCCAGAACCTGGGATCTGAATGCTTTAATGGCCACTACTCTCACATCCCAGATATATTTAGAGAAGGTTACTACTTCCTGGAATTCCATCTATACCCCAAGAAATCTCACAAGGTCTTTACCTTGGGGATAATTCAAAGAAAACATCATTGAAAGCATTTTGTGGAACAGCTCCTCTGAAGATGTTGGGTAACTAGAACATTTTAAATCTAAAATACATTTTCATTTGATTGTTTGTAACAGTCTCACTTTGTAGCCCAGACTGGCCTGCAACTCATGATCCTCCTGCTTCAGCCTTTCTAGTACTAGGATAGCAAGTCTGCCCAGGCCCTACCTTTAAACCTAAAATACTTCGAAAGGTAATGATTTGTTTGAAAGAGAAAAGAAACTAATGAGAGAAAGTGATGACAAAGAAAGAGAAAATGAAAGGGAGAAGAGAGGGCTCGTTAGTGAAACACTTAACATCACTGTATGGATGCTTTTGCTTTATTGGCTTTTGGGGACCAACACCATCACCAGCACTTCAATGCCATGTACTGCTTGCATCCTCTGAGACTGCATCCTCTGCATCAGAGGATGAGTCCTGGGAATTACATATATCATCTTCAGCCACGCATTCAGAGGTCAGTGACTGGTAGCCCAGGGTGAGATATGCATTCCAGAACAGGCAGTAACTAGTTCACAGCACTTATTTAAAGAGCTCCTAATGTGTCAGGCAAATCGAGGCTGAGTACTCGCTGGGTATGCACATAGTGTTCTGCCTATGCACCTCTAACCCAGCAGGAATTTCAAAGAGGAGTCTTCAGAAGTCACTGAGCTCAGGGTTGATCATCCTGACTCAACTGTTCTTTCCTCAACTAACTCAACCCTCCCTCTGCTCCTGAAGGTAGTATCTCCCCAACAGGCTGATAGAGTTGTCAGATTGCTGTATCCAAAATCAAAGCAGCAAGATTTCTGGCTGTTTTTCCTAAGGAAAGAAAAAATGAAAAGGCTTATAAACCATTTTCCTAATGAGGTAATTCATTTATGCACTGGCAGCCACTAGTGGATCATTATGAATTAATTTACTAAATTAATCAATCAATTTAGTCATATAATCGGATCAAGTAGATCACAGGCCAGCCTGCTCTGGTATGATTAATTAGATGACTTGAAAGATCAGACAATTAGATCACACTAATCGCATGCTTTTACACTCATTTCCCAAATGGAAAATGTAAGCCTTCTGGGGAGTACCATGAGTTGGGCAGCATGGGCCTGTGGTCTGGGCCTGATTCTGCGTTTAGAAGTGCACAATCTGAGATACAGGATTCAGTGAACAAATAATTACAAAATGGTTTAAAATGTCACAAGTTTGTCTTATGTTTCTTTCTTAAATTTTTTTTATTTAATATTTTTTCTTATTTTACATATTGATCCAAATTCCCTCTCCCTGCCATCTTCCCATGCTTCCCACAAACCCCCATCTCATCCTCCATCCACTCCCCAGGGAGAGTGAGGCCTTTCATGAAGGATCATCAAAATCTGTCAAGTCATTTGGGGTAGGGTCTAGGCCCTCCTCTGTGTCTCTAGGTTAGGGGAGTATCCCTCCATGGGGAATGGGCTCCCGAAGTCCTTTCACGCACCAGGGATACATCCTGGTTCCACTGTCAGAGGTCCCATAGGCTGCTCAGGCCTCCTAACTGAGACCCATTTTCAGGGGGTCTGGGTCCATCAGTCAGTCCTATGCTGGATTCCCAGCTATCAGTGTAAGGTCTATGAGTTCCACCTTGTTCTGGTTAGCTGTTTTTGTGGGTTTCTCCAGCCTGGTCTTGACACCTTTGCTCCTCACTTCTCCCTGCCTGCAACTAGATTCCAAGAGTTCGGCTCTGTGTTCAGCTGTGGGTGCCTGCCTTTTCTTCTATCAGCTACTAGATGAAGGCTCTAGGATGGCACATAAGGTAGCCATCAATCTCATTATCAGGGAAGGGCATTAAAGGTAGCCTCTCCACTATTGCTTAGGCTGTTAGTTGGAGTCATCTTTGTAAGTCTCTGGACATTTCCCTAGTGTTAGATTTCTCCTTAAACCTATAATGGCTCCCTCTATTATGGTATCTCTTTTCTTGCTCTCCTCTATCCTAACCCCAACTCAATCTTCCTGCTCCCTCATGTTCTCCTTTCTCCTCCTCTTCTCCCCTTCACTTTCTCCAAACTCCCTCTCCCCTCCCCCCTGCTTCCAAATTGCTCGGGAGATCATGTCCCTTCCCCCTTCTGTCAGGGACCATGCATGTCTCTCTTAGGATCCTCGTTTCCTAGCTTCTCTGGTGGTGTGGATTATAGGCTGGTGATCCTTTGCTTTATGTCTAAAATCCATATATGAGCGAGTACATACCATGATTGTCTTTTTGTGACTGGGTTACCACACTCAGGATGGTTTCTTCCAGTTCCATTCATTTGCCTGGGGATTTAAAGAGTCCATTAGGTTTTGTTTGTTTGTTTGTTTGTTTTCTGTTTTTTTCTGCTGAGCAGTACTCCATTGTGTAAATGCACCACGTTTTCTTTATCCATTCTTTATTTGAGGGGCATCTAGGTTGTTTCCAGGTTCTTGCTATTACAAATAATGCTGCTATGAACATAGTTGAGCACATGTCTTTGTTGCATGAATGTGCATCTTTTAGGTACATGCCTAAGAGTGGAATTGCCTGGTCCTGTGGTAGACTGATTCCCATTTTCCTGAGGAACTGCCACACTGATTTACAAAGTTTGCACTCCCACCAGCAGTGCAGGAGTGTTTCTTTTTCTTCACATCCTCTCCAGCATAAACTGTCATTGATGTTTTTTATTTTAGCCATTCTGATAGGAGTAAGATGATATCTCAGAGTTGTTTTAATTTGCATTTCCCTGATAGCTAAGGGTGTTGAGTACTTTCTTATATTCCTCTATTGAGAATTCTCTATTTAGTCCTGTACACCATTTTTTAACTTGATTATTTAGTGTTTTGGTGACTAGTTTCTTGAGTTCTTTGTATATTTTGGAGATCAGCCCTCTGTCAGACATTGAGTTATTGAATATCTGTTCCCATTATGTGGGCTGCCATTTTTGTCTTGTTGACTGTGTCTTTTGCCTTACAGAAGCTTCTAAGTTTCAGGAGGTCCAATTTATTAATTGTTAATCTCAGTGTCTGTGCCACTGGTATTATATTCAGGAATCAGTCTCCTCTACTAATTCTTTTAAGGGTACCTCCCACTTTCTCTTCTAAGAGGTTCAGTGTGGCAGAAGTTATCTTGATGTCTTTGATCCATTCAGACTTAAGCTTTGTGCATGGTGACAGATATGAATCTATCTGCAGTTTTTTACACAATAGCATAAAATTATGCCAACATCATTTGTTGAAGATGCCCTCTTTTTTCCATTGTATAATTTTAGCTACTTTGTCAAAGATCAGATGTTAATAGGTATATGGGTTAATGTTAAAGTTTTCAATTCAATTGCATTAGTCTACCTGTCTATTTTTGTGCCAATATCAAACTGTTTTCAGGACTGTAACTCTATAATAGAGCTTGAAGTCAGGGATAGTGATGCCTCCGGAAGTTCCTTTATGTACAAGGTTATTTTGGCTATCCTGGATCTTTTGTTTTTCCACATAAAGTTAAGTATTGTCCTTTCAAGGTCTATGAAGAATTGTGCTGGGATTTTGATGGGGATTGCATTGAATCTGTAGATTACTTTAGGCAAGATGGCCATTTTTACTATGTTGATCCTACCTATCCAAGAGCATGGGAGATCTTTCCATTTTCTGGTGTCTTCTTTATCAAATTGTACATAGAACTGAATTCCTTCTGGAGGCACTGGGGAGGATTTTTCCAGCTTCTTGAGGCTACCCAGCTACTCATATTCTTTGGTTCACAATCTCATGACTGTATTCCCTCCTCTGTCATCTGTCACATCTTCTCATGCTAGCACTTCTGTCCCCCTCTTCCTCTCACATGGATGCTTGTGATCACACTAGGCCTACAGAGATGATCAGGACAGCATCCGCCTCAAGTCCCTGATATTAACTCCCTCTGCAAAATCCCTTTTGCCCTGTAAAAGAACCTGCCAAAGGCTCCAGAATTAAGCTATGAGTGTCTTTTGGGGATTGTTATAGCACCTCCCAAAAAACTAAGGCCATGGTCAGATTTCAGAGACTTTCTGTAAGGAACATATGGTCCATTACAAATACCCCCATGCTCAGAGCACTGAAAGTCCCCCTTAGCCAGTCACCCCAAATTCTGATACATCTCCCACTTCTCTTAGATTTAAAGTAAACCTCTACAACATAGCTCAGCCTTCAGAAAAACCTGTGCTACTATAGAAATAAATAACCTGAGAGGTTCAATAACCTGTCTCTTTAACAGCGATCACCTACATAATAGTTATATTAATAATTATATGTGAGAAGATCAGGTAATAATACTTAATGCTCGGGACCTCAAGCCCACTTCCTGACTTCTTCAGAAAAATATTTTTAAAATATGCTACCTAAGGGTGTGTGTGTGTGTGTGTGTGTGTGTGTGTGTGTGTGTGTGTGTGTGTAAAACATATATTATCTTAGATTCTTGGTTATTTTCCTCTCACCAAAATAGAGTGGTTACAATAAGCTCCTCTGCTGGGAACTGGGGCTGACTTCTGTAGAAAAGAGAATAAGAAAGGTTAATATATAGTGTGTGTTAGCCATCAGAGGAGGTGCCTGTTAAAAGTTGGCTGTGTCTTCACTGAAGATGTGCCCCAGAGTGCCACTGGCCAGGTGGCCTGAGACCACAAACCTCCTCACAACTCCAGAGGTGGGGCTTCTGAGCTGAGGGACATGGAAGACTTGACTCTTTGGGTGGCCTCTCTCTGTAGCCTGTCTCTTTTTATCTTCACAAGGCCTTTCTTTGTGTCCACTTACTCTCCTCTTGCTTTAAGGACACCAACCCTCTTGGTCATGGCACACTGTAATGATCTCTTATTTTTGCTAATTCCTCCTTTCCAGGCCCTATCTCCAAACACAGTCATATCATGTGGTGCCAAGAATTAGCCTATGCATTTGAAGGTGAAAATTCAGTCTATAATGGAGGGGTGAGCAAAGCAAAGAAGAGGTTACAACATGTGGAGAAGCAATAAATGCATATATTTGCAGTAAAGAAGGCTCAAGAGCATGCTGTAACTTCCACAAAAGAGTTAGTTCTAAAGAAAGATGTGACAAATGGGTAGTAAGGAGGCACCCAGGCACATCTGAGGCACATCTGCTTTATATCTGCAGGACTCATCAGAAAGCCTCAAGGTTTGGGTCCTCTTCCATCTTTTATATCAAGTGTTGTGTCCGATACTTCGAGTAACAAGAACACAAGTGTTCAAAACTGGCCTAAACCCAGTCTTCAACCTTTTCTCAGGAGTTAGCCATGCAAAATGAAGGATATATGCAATTTTCTCTACTCTGCCTCCTTGGAGGCAGAAAACTCCAACATACAGAGCATTGCACTAAAACCTTTTGGTTCTAACTTCATCGTCATCATCATTATCATCTCCCTCTCTTTTTTAAAAAGACATCTAGAATGATTCCAAGATGTATTATTTACTGAGAATGGAAGCTCAAATCTACTTATGAAACTAGAGAAATTACTTAATTTATGCTGCCTGGGAAATATTAAATTTTAGCTATGGTTACATAGTAGCTAAATATCAAATGAGGATGAACATCAATAAAGAAAGGCATTTTTTTTCAGAACAAGCAATTGATGTGTTATCTTTATTTTATTATTTCAACACTAATAACTTCCTTAAGGCAAATTGCTGCCTATATTAGCTTTCGGGGGATGTACTGATACTGCCTGACATTGGATGGCTTAAATAGCAAAAACCCAATGTCTCATGGTTCTAGGGATGGAAGCATGGCAGGATCGGCTCCTTCTAAGAATGCTGGGAAAGAAGTGGCCCAGGCTCTCTCCTGGCCTTGGGTGGTTCCACAGCTTCTGGCAGTGCCTTAAGTCTCCTTGAGGGATTCCACCTGTACAGGTGGCTGGGTGGCAAGTTGCAAGGCATAGTGTCCTAAGGGCCCAACCACTCATATGCTCTTACCATAAATGATATAGCTTCAAGGACCCCTGTCTTAATTTGTTTTCTACTGCTGTGATGAAATCCCATCACTTAAAAACTTGGGAAAGAAAGAACTTACACAACTTGTTTTATATATAGTTCATTATGAAGGGGAGTCAGGAAAAGAACTGAAGGCAGGAACGTGGAGGCAGGAACTGAAGTGAAGGCTGGAGGAGTGCTGCTTACTGGTGTGCTCTTCGAGGCTTGCTCATCTTGCTCTTTTATGTGACTCAGGACCACCAGACCAGGGTAGCACTACCGCCATGGGCTGGGCCCTGCCACATCCTTCATCAAACAAGAAATTGCCCTACAGACTTGCCTATGGGCAGTCTGATGAAGATTTTCCCCACTTGAGGTAGCTCTTCCCAGATAACTCAAGCATGTGTCAAGTTGAGCAAAAATTGCTGGGGAAAGGATAGACCCTATTTCCAAATTAAGTCACCTTCTAAAGCAGTTAAGGTAGGGACCTCAGTATGTGAATATTTTTCCAGTTTTTCAAGACAGGGTTTCTCTGTATAGCTTTGGAGCCTGTCCTGGAACTAGTTCTGTAGACCAGACTAGCCTGGAACTCAGAGATCCACCAGCCTCTGCCTCCTGAGTGCTGGGACTAAAGGTGTGCACCACCAACATCCGGCCTCAGTATGAGAATTTGGTAGGTGATGTGCATTCACTCATCACACTGACAACTTATAGATTTTTAAAATTAGTATAGATATTTATCTCCCTTACCTTACCCATTTTGAAAGAGAAATTCAAGAATAATCAATATCAACATTCACATTCTTTGTTGACAATTAAAAATCAAGCCAGGCATGGTGGTTCATGCCTTAAATTCTAGCACTTGATAAGCAAAGGCAGGTAGATCTCTATGAATTCAAGCCCAGCCTGTACTACATAGTGAGTTTCAGAACACCCAGTTACAAACCACACACAGAAAGAGAGAGAGATAAAGAGAGAGAGAGAGAGAGAGAGAGATAATAAAAATGAAATCAAAAGAAATTTTTAAAAGAAAATTAAGTAAGTTCCTTCTTCTATAACCAACCTCTCTGGTTGTACAGATTTTAGGTTGGTTATGATTTATTTAATGTCTAGTATCTATAAAGAACTGAGTCCATACCATGTTTATCTTTCTGGGTCTAGGTTATCTTACTCAGGATTTTTTTTAGTACCATTCATTTGCCTGCAAATTTCATGTCATTTTTAATAATACTCCATTATGTACATGTACCAATTTTCTTCATTCATTTCTCTGTTGAAGGACATTTAGGTTGTTTCTAGTTTCTGGCTTTTTGAATAGAGCAGCAATGAACATGGTTGAGCATCCTTGTGGCAAGATGAAGTATCCTTTGGGTAGATACCCAAGAGTGATATAGCTGGATTTTGAGATAGATGTGTTTCCAACTTTCTGAGGAACCATCATATTGAATTCCATAGTGGTTATACAAGTTTGCACTCCCATCAGCTATGTATGAGTATTCCTCTTATTCAACATCCTTGCCAGCATGAGCTGTCACTTGTGTTATTGACTTCAGCCATTCTCAGAGCTATAAGATAGAATCTCAGAGTAGTTTTGATTCGCACTTCCCTGGTGGCTAAGAATGTTGAACATTTAAGTGTTCTTCATTTATCTGTATTTCTTCTATAGGTCTCTCTGGGAGAAGAAATAGAATAAATTTTATGGATGAATTGGGAGCAGGTGGTCACAGAAACAGAAGAATCAGGTGGGGACTGGGAGGGGAGATAGGGTTGGGGGAAGGAATGTAGGGAAATGCAGCTAGAATTGAGAGGCATTTGAAGGATGATATGGAAATCTAGTGCAGTGGAAGCTTCCTAAAATATATGGAAGTATCCTAATAATGTAACCTAATAAAGAGGGATACTAAGTTTTACCTAGCCATCTTTTGTTACCAAATGAGGCTTCCAGTAGCAGGATTGGGTTCCATTCATTTGATAGTTGACCAAGCCCAGGTCCCCTGGAAATTTAAAAAAACAAAAAAAACCAACCTGTTAACCTGTTCCTAAGACAATGAGTTTCTCTCTGCAAAGAGGCCCCATTGCTGAGGACAACACCACATAACTCAATGAACATGAATAAGTCAAGTTGGTACTTACCCAGAGTTTAACCCAACCTTGCTACATTCTAATGGTTCTGGTGCAAAAGAGAAATGTAAGCACCAACCCAGCCACAAAACCTTTGACCTACAATCTGTCCTTCCTGTAAGATATGCTAGAGCAATGTTGGCACCGAACTTGTAAGAGTAGCCAACCAATGTCTAATTTAACTTAAGGTCCACTCCATGAGACAGAACCCATATCCTATACTGCTTGGGTGACCCAGAATCAGAGACTAGATATCTCAGAGACCTAGGGTAAAACTAAACACTACTGGTCTAAAAAAATACTTTGAATGATATTCTGCTATACTCATAGATTAATGTGTTATTCAATCATCATCCGAGAAGCGGCCTTGTACAGAAGATGGGAACAGATGCAGGGACCCACAGCTAGACATCACAGAGAAGAAGGAGGAGTAGGAGGAGAGGGGGGGGGAGGAGAAAGAGAGAAAGAGAGAGAGGGAGAGAGAGAGGGGAGGGAAAGAGAGATTATACAGATGTCATGTGGAAATGGTGGCATTTTCAGACAACTTAAGAATTTGAGGTGGCCACAAGGACTCCCACAATTCAAAAACAGCCGAGTTTTAAAAGATACCAGCACATTTAGCATTTGGAAACACCCTGTTAAGTGTAGTTTGAAGGTCTGCTCCTCCAAACATTTAATATCTGATTACTTGAGGACATAACATTTTAAAACTAGATTTAGAACAAAGATCTCATTAAACATTATCTGGTTAACATTCTCAAAGCAAATCAAATAAAGTAAAAAAAAAAAAAAAGTCTAAGGATATAAAGATATAACCTAGAACTGTGAGGACACCTTGTGGCCATTATGATTAAGTATTCTTAAACGATTATTTTTCTAACTCAGTAAATACAGTTACTGGTTATATTGTTCATAACTGGGCTATAAATAGGGGTTAAAAGGAGTTATCAGAACTAAAAGACAGGGAGCTAGTTAACACAGTCAGATCTCCTTTTATTTATTTATACTTGAGAAATATAGGTGTTGTAATAAAGGAATTACAGTGTATCTGGAAAGGCTGTGGACACAGCTAAATGGTAAGAATGCTCAAGGCCTAGTATTCCATCCCAAGTGTCAGACAGGGCTGGGTACCGATAAAACAAAATCTTGATGGAGCACTGCACATTCCACATCCCAGCTTCCGTTCAAGAGTGCTTGCCTCACTCTTTACCCAGTTCAGGGTAGATTTGGATCCAAATCTCTCCCATCTTCATGTCTGTCATGGGAAGGGAATCTCAATTAGGTCAACACTTTGGGGGTGGAACTTTCTAGTATCTACTGGATAAGAAACAATCTCTCTGTACAGGTTGCTCATCAGCCTGGAGCCACAGGCTGTCAGAACAGAAGTGCAGTGGATCTAAGAATGAGAATGCTGGGAGGAAGCTGGGTGAAGTCTCACACAGAACCTGAGCACCTGGACCCAGTCACACTATCACAGTACATTCAGTAGAAAAGGCTAATACTGCAGCAACAGTGATGGAATTAATTTTAAAAAAATAAATAAACAAAATGAAACAATAGAACAAGAAACCATCAAGTCGTGGAAAACTGTTTACAGCTTTTATACATAAATACATATATCCATGCAAATATATCAACACTTATACAAATAGGTAATAAATGTACTTAAAGGTGGTTATAAAACTGACAAAATATGGAAAGTTTTGCACAAGAATGAATACCACCCTGCCTTGTTCATAGAGCATCATAATTGACATACCAACTCTCATTTGTTGGACACTTGGGAATATTTAGTCCATTAGCAACTTTCATGAACAAACAAATCCTGCAATTATTCATGCTTTAATGAAAAATTGTGATATTATTCCCTTAATTTTATAGGTGTCTGAAAATCCCAGTCTTTAATTCTCCAGTTACAGTTAAACCAACATGAAAATCATATACTCAGATGTTACAGGCAGTTTTCCTACCAGCCTGGTCCCACAGCCGTTTCAGCCCCAAATAACACAGAAAGAAGCTGCATTAGTTGTTGGCCAGTTACTAGTGTTTCTTACTGGCTAGCTCTGTCTTAAATATTAACCCATTTCTATCAATCTAAGTGTTTCCACATGGTCTTATCTTACTGGAGAGAGGGTCTGACCTCTTCTCTCAAGTCCTTACATCTTGAATCTCCCCACTACATCTCCCAGAATCCTCCTTGATTCCTAGTCCCACCTACCTTGCTTTCCTATTGGCCAACAGGGCTTTATTCATTAACCAATAAGAGAAATATATTTATAGAATGACATCTCCCATCACTCAGATGATTTTATTGTGAGACTCAAGACCCATGCTAGCGTTGATTCAAACAGTAAGAATGCCTGCCTCAGTATCAGAGGAACCAGTCTGAGAGTACAGTACCCCAGCTTATGGGTGGCTGGCACTCATATACATTTAAGCACTTTAAAGGTCATCACAAAATAATATTTTACAATATGCATTTTGAAATAAAAGCATAATCACTATTCCAAGATAGAGTCTTCAAATTGTTAAAGCCAAAGAGACTTCCCAGAGCAAGTGCTGGAGGGGACACAGCCATCAGAGCACTCGGAGCTGGCTGTAAATGGTACCATTAGCTTGGAGAGATGGCAGTTGCAGACATCTTTAGTTCTCATGGTGGATCCCAGCCACCTCATGCATATGAATTAACCTAACAGATAAACCTGTATTTCACCACAAAGACTTGTATTTGTAGCATACTTATATATTGACCCACATAATGAAATATGATTCAGCAGTGAAAAGAATAGACTTTGACTTACACACAGCAGGAGCAGACTTCTAAATTACTCCCCTCAGTTAAATAGCTTGCCAAAGGAGAGCCCACACCATATAAGTTCACTATAGAAAGTTCCAGAAAATGAAAGTCCAGAGTGACAGAACAAAGGTCACTGGCTATGCGGGATTGCAGGAAGATTGACTGGAATGTAACATACAGTAATTTTGAAAATCTTCTGAATCTCCATTATGATCCTGTTTGAGTGTGATGTGTGACAGGGTGGTGTGTGTGTGTGTGTGTGTGTGTGTGTGTGTGTGTGTGTGTGTGTGTGTAAACCTACTGGACTGTAGCTGTGAAGTGGAGACAGATCATTATGTATTGTACCCCATAAAACCATAAAAACTCATATGCTGCTTGTGAGCTATATTTCAAGGTTATATATTTCTGAAAGCAAAAGTATAGCAGGGATTTTTTTTGCAGAAACCCTTGTGAAAAGAAAATAGATAAAACAAAATATGGGCCTAGAAAATATGGGCAAAATATGGGAATCGCTATTAAGATAGAAGACTTGGTATTCCAGGAAGTCATAACTATAAATCAGTATTATTATCTACTACCATATCCTCAAATAGAATTTAAAAATGAAATACTCAAATTTGTAATCATACCTAAAGCCTTTTAACAACACTTTACTCAGTAAGTTATTCAACGAGCACAGGGAAAAATTGAGTAAAGTTATCAATGTGAGAGCAAAATTATTAAGATAAGTGGTTTAAGCTAAAGATAGAGTGCTACCAGAAATGTTCATTATTGCCATCTGTTCCCAGAGCAGTTTCAAAATTGGCTATTTGCTAAAGGACAGGACAAGTTCCAGGATAATTCAATGAATTAAAATCATGGAGTGTATGTTATCTGCCTGCAGTTAAATTAAGCTTGAAATATACATATATATTACAAAAAGATCACTGGGCTATTTCCAAATGTTGATAAAATATTTAAAATTAACTCATAAATAAAAGAAGAAATAATAATGACATTAAAAAATAAATTGGGAAGGTTGAGACAGGTATCACTATGTATCCTTGTGTGGCCTGAAACTTTCTAGCCCTGAACTGAAATAACTAAAACAGCATAACGAAACTCTAACTAAATTGAAGTTAAAAAATTGAAATAACCAAAGTAGTACATTTTAATGGGTGACATGGTTAAATGTCTTCAAAGGAATTAAAATATGTGTATTATAAAATAAGAAAGAGCCAGGGGATGTTGGCACGTCTTTACTCTCAGCACTTAAGAGGCAGAGACAGACAGATCTTTGTGAGTTCAAAGTCAGCCTGGCTACAAAGCAAGTTCCAGAACAGCCAGGGCTACAAAGAGAAATCTTGTAAATGGATTATCTTTGGGCCACCAGCTCACAAAAAGAATGACAGAGAAAGTATTAATTATGAAAGCTCAACCTATAGCTTAGGCTTGTTCCATTAGCTCTTAAAACTTACATTAACCCATTTTTATTCATGTACATCTTGCCACATGACTCATGGCTTTTTACCTCTTTTGCTGCATATCTTGCTCTCTCTGTATCTGACTGGTGACTCCTTTCTTCTTTCCAGAGTTCTCTCTGTCCAGAAGTCCCACCTATACCTCCTATCTAGCTATTGGCCATTTAAGTTTTTATTAAACCAATCACAGTGACTCATCTTCACAGCACACAGGAATATTCCACAACAAAACTGTTACTCGAAAGTGATCCCAAGAAGAAGGAAGAGGAGGAGGAGGAGGAGACGACAAAGAAGAGGAAGAAGAAGAAGAAGAAGAAGGAGAAGAAGAAGAAGGAGAAAGGAGAAGAAGAAATGCATAAGCATAATTTGGGGGAATTTAAACTTTCTTCTAAACTTTATTTTTTAATTACAAATAAAAAAAACCACATACCAAATTAACCAGTCCCAAATGCAGTGAACTTCTATACAGCTAGAATGGTCATTCCGTGTGAACTTGGAGTTTCACATTAGACTTTGAACTTTCACTGTCAAATACATTTTTATGCACTTGTCAAGTAATTTAGCCTTAAAAGTTATATATCAGCAAAATAAAACCAAAAACCATTAAAGACAAGAAAACCATACAGAAAAGAGTTAGCTATAAGGATAACAAGCATCAAGAAGCAAATATTACTAACACAGAAAGTCAATTTGTTAGGAAGACTAGTAAAATTAATAAATTCCTGGAAAATACTACCTTTTATTAAAAAGCAATAAATTATTAACCTAAGAAATTGGAAAATATAGTAATAAAGATTACAAATACATTAAGAATCTGAAAATAGCAGGTTACAAAAATATACCAGGAGATCATAAACACAAGCTTATGTTGGTGAGAAAATTATAAATCTGAGCACTAAGTATTGAGTAATATTTAAGGAACTATTTGCTGTAGTTGTAACTGCAAAGTGTCTTATTTTGCAGAGATACCTACCAACATGAAGCCATATGAAATGTATAGTGCTTAGTACATGACCTGGTATCAGGAAGAGGACCTGGAAATGGCAGATCTGTGAAGTAAACAGGCTGGGCTCATGTTACTAGTTGTAGGAGTGGGTAACAGTACATGAGACTCAAAAGCACCACCTGCATCAGGGATACTCAAAATTTTCAATACAAAAACCTTTAAAAGCACTTTGAGAAACTTTATTATTCTAAATTTGAAGATTCGAATAAAATATACCAATTCTTACAAGAATATTATACAAAACTAAATTAAGAAACAGGAAATAGATGCATTCTTAAATGTTAGGGAGACAGAACTTGTGATTCAAAAGTCTTTGGCCTCAAACAGACAGAAAACGAGTTCTGATGACCATGTCATCAGTTCAAAATTCTTCCAACCGTTGACTATTCACTGGCCTCAGAAAGAATGAGAATTGTCCCCAGTTTACCATAATCTCGACAGTAAAAGCCATTAAAGATATTAAAGAAATGCAATAATGCTAGGCAAATGCTGCACATGTATAAATGCAAAAGTTAACAAAAGCACTAAAAATTATAATCTACTAATAATATAAGGTGAGGTAGAGGGAAGGGAGGGGAGAGGAGGGGAGGAGGGGAGAGGAGGGGAATGGAAGGAAAGAAAGGAGAAGGGAAAGGAAGGGAAGGGGTTGTGTTCATTTCAGGAAAGCAAGGTGAGCATTCACTGGAGACTTCCGTAGTGTTATGTAGCTCGACACAATGTCTACTCCACTCCATAAGTGTGTCTCTTATATAATTATTCATCCTTATCTTTTATTGCTGTGTAATAAACTCATTGGTCTTCTATACAATGCTCAATGTCTCATCTGACCACATTCAATGCAGACACAAGGACCTGGGAGCCAAGTAGAGGCTAGAGTAGGATATCAGTAGCATCTTCTGGTGTTCCCTTCTGGTTGCAATGGAATTTTCTTTATCTTCCATGTGATGAGATGTGGAATCCTCTCCCTTTGGTTGAATCCATGGAATTCCATGCTCTTTTCTATTTACTATTCCCTCTAGGGCATGCCCTTCTGTACCTGGCATGAGCTCTTCATTGCTTTTTTATTTGTACTATTGTCTTTTGCTATGTCCATTCTAACCTAATTTGGGTGCCTTTCTTTGAAGGAGGAATGGATACACTAATGTAATGCTTTCTGGGTATCCCTGGTATCATGTAATAAGGTTGTCATGTTCCCTATATCAGATTATGAAGGCAATGCCAGAACCTGAGTGTTGCGTTCTTCTGCTTTAAATATGTATGTATGTATGTATGTATGTATGTATGTATGTATGTACGTACGTACATACGTACGTACGTACATACGTATATAGCTTCAGAATTTCATACACAAATATAATGTATTTGGTCAAATTCACCCCACTCCAATTCCTCCTCTGCCCCCCTCTACCACTTTTACCTCCAAACTTCACATCTCCTCCATCAATTGCCAATAGCTCCTCAGCTAGGCATAAACCTCACGAGTCCCTCCCCATCAGGAAGCCCTGGCTGAGTGAATGTGTGCTATGGATGTGGACACAGTCAACTGTCCTGCAGTAAATACACTGATAAGTGCTGTGTCCATCCTCATACAGGCCCCTGAAAACTGCAACTGTCTAAGTATTATGTGTCCTCATAAGATTCATTTACACAATGTGACAAGACAGGGCACTTGAGTGCTTACTGACTCAAGGATTTAAGGACTCCAGATCTGAGACTTGAGAGTGAGGAAATCCTCAACTGAGCTGCTGTCCAACTCAGCGCCACTATCAGTGGGATGGAGCCTATGGTGGAGATTGGCCTGCTTGAACGTTTGTTCCCCAGTTGTAGACTGTTTAGGAAGGAATAGGAGGCGTGGCCTTGTCAGAGGAGATGGGCATAGGCTTTGAGGTTTCAAAAGTCCATGCCAAGCTGTCTCACTCACTCTGCCTCCAACTTGCAGATCAGATGTGAGCTCTCAGCTGCTGCTCCAGTACCATGCCTGCCTGCTGCCATGTTTCTCATCATGATCATCACGGACTCGCCTTCAGAAACTGTAAGCAATCCTTAATTAAACAATTTCTTTCATAAGTTGCCTTGACCATGATAGCTCTTCACAGCAATAGAACAGAAACTAAAACAGAGTCTTATCCGAATTCTGGCCTTTCAGGCAAAACCAAAAGTTTACTGCTCGATGGTAGAGGTTCCTACTCTGCTCTAATTTCAAGTTCTAGAGGTAGAATTCATATTTCAAAATGCATAGGAGACCCAGTGACCACAGGAAACCAAGTGATGACTGATTTTTTTGAGACAGAGTCTTTCTATCTACCCTTAGCTAGGTTATTCTCCAAGATACAGAAGTCAGCAAGAGTAGAGACTCTAATCCCTTCTGAAGTATCCCAATTCTTGTCTCCAACATGTGGCCAATCCCACTCATGGCCACTAGATGGCTCTCTACTCAAAACTGTAGTTTTTCTTTATTTTCTTTTTCTTTTTTTCTTTTTTTCTTTTTTCTTTCTTTTGCTTTCTTTTTTTTTTTTTTTATCTCCACTGAGCAAAATTTTTGCTTTCTACTCCGGCTCCCAAAATGTACTCAGAATATGTGATTAATAAGAGAACACAGCAGTGCTTTAAGTAAAAGGACTATCAGTTAAAGCTGGAATTTTCTACTGCATCAGGCAGAGCGAGGATCTCAACCATGAGTTCAATAAAAACTAACAGTGCCACTTCTTGGCTTGCCTTCCTAGAGCTCCTCCTGACTCTTGCTGGAGTTTTGGTCCTAGTGTCTCCCACCTGTGTTAAAGGCTTGTCCTGGAGTGGCGGTTCTGGGGAGGGGGTGAAATCAGTGAGGAGGGGACATTGCTAGGTTTGGAGATGCTGCTAGGGTGCGGTCCTTGAAGTGGGCAGTGAAACCCAGTGCACCCCTCCTTCTCCTTTTCACTTTCAGGTTGTCATGAGGTGAGTGGCTTTGGTGACCATATTTTCCCACTATATTTTAATCTGCTGCCTCTCCATAGGCCCCAAAGCAGTAACGCTGATCATTCATGGTTAAAAACTTCCAAACTGTGGAGCCAAAATAAGCCCTTTCTTTCTCTTTTCAAGCTTATTGTTCTCAGATATTCTGTCATTGTAATGCAAAACAGGATAATTCCTCCACATCTCCCTCCTCCTTTTCCTCCCCCTCTCTCTGCTCCTCCCCCTTCCCTCCCTCATCCCCCCTTTCTTTCTCCCTCTCCACATTCCTTCTTTCCCCACTTCCTTTTTTTCTCCTTTTCTTCTTTTCTTTCCTTAACGTTGATAGTGTCTCACAACACGTTACATAACAAATACTGACACTCGGGTGTTTTTGGTTTGTTTTGTTGTTGTTTTATTTCTTCTATTACTTGTTTGTTTATGACAGTGCTGGGAATGGAAACTCATCCTCACCCTTGAGCTACGCCCCCACCGTTCTGATTTCTTTATCTACAGAAAAGCAATTTTAGCCAGCTCAGTTTTTAAGTATTTAATGGGCAGGACATTTAGAATCATACCTAAAACATGGTGGGGGAGTGTGGTCAATAAATGTTGGTACCAATGGTTTCTGCCATCATGAACAGGAGCAAACGTGACACGAAGGAGATTCATCAAGGGGGTGCTTGATTTATGGGAGTTCTTCAACTAAAGGCTTCATGTTATGTCAAAAAATTACCTTTCTTGAGGCTTTCTTGATACAATTCCAGAAATTAAAGATCTACATATGCATAAAACATCCTGCTTTCTGGACCTTAGGGACTTCATCTAATTGTTCTCAGAGACCAACAATGACTCCCTTCTCTGGAGGCTAGCAGATAGTGCTCAGCCCTGTGAAGACCATTATACTTGGAGCTTCTTCCTCTTCTCTTTCTCCTCACCTTCCTTCTTCACCTTCACAAAGACTCAAGTAACCCAAGATGACCTTCTGTGGTGATACATTTTTTATGATTTATTAAAGCTTGCTTGAGGATTCAGAAAGCAAAGTCAGCTTCAAACTATAGAGATAGGGCAGTGGTGGCACACACTTTTAATTTCAGGACTCAGGAGACAAGGGCAGATGGATCTTTCTGAGTTCAAGGCCATCCAGGACTACACCAGATTGAATCAGAATCAGTCTAAAAGAGTAAGAGAGCTCACACTTTTAATCCCAGCACTAGAGAGGTATAAAAGATAGGAGCAGGGTCTTCAGTAGTCAGTCTCAGGAGTCTCTAGCCATGTTGAGGAGAGCATAGCAGTCTGAGTGAATCTGAGGAGCAGCAAAGTTGGGAAGAGTTTGAGGATCACCCCTTTGGTCTGAGCTGAGGTAGAGGTAAGAGCTAGTGGCTGGCTGCTTTGCTTTTCTGATCTTCAGCTTGAAGCTTGAACAAGACACTTCCAAAACAGAAAAGCACAGAAGAACATGAAACAATTCCTAGATGTTTCAATAATGCCAATATCCCCACAAATGACACACTAAATTCAGCCACACATGCTAAGGAGTGGATGTTATTAGCACATAATGGAATATTGTTTGCTATAAATGGGAATGAAATACTGGAACATACTGCAGTACAAGAAAAGTTAGACAGTATGCTACCTGATAGAAGAAAGACACCAAAAATTATTGTATGGCTACAATTGTATAAAATATCCTGAAGAGGCAAATCAGCAGAAATAGAAGACACACTAGCTGTTAGTACTAGGGAATACAGTTAAAACATCAGTGGTTGCTAAGATCCCAAGACATGCTAGCAAGGTGGAATAAGGAACAAGAATTTTTAGGATGTTGAAACTAGGTTATTGTGATGATGAGTATATGACATGTATTTGTTAAAACCTATAGAATTTTATATATAAAAGAATGAACTTAAATTTTTTACTTTGAAAGAAAAATGTATTTAAATAAGGGGGCCCTAGGATGGAGTGCAGAATGTGACAGAAGAATTTAATTCTATTATAAATATATTAAACAAATATACTGAAAGTGATTGGGAAAGGAAGTGACCAAAGTTCTTTTGAAAATGAGTAGCATCTATAACCCTAAAGGCAAAAGTACATCAACACTGTAATTTCTTTGATAGGATTCTTCACTTGGGAATGCAGCTTCAGGATTCTGAAACTATTATGCATGTTTATTAAAATCAGAAATCATGAATGGTGTTGGTAAATGACTGGGAAACAAACTTCTTTCTGTTCAACAGGGGGTTCAAGAAGAAATGAGATCAATTGAAGATATCAATAGAAGCACATGTTTAGCTTACCACCATCAGATGGTTATATAAAAAACCCTTGTTGATTCCTATTTGAATGTGGGTTAGTATGCTCACATGCATTTCCATTGCTCTAGAACAACTTGAAGCAGTGTCAACCAGTAACTGAGTACATCTCACACCCAAAACGTGGGTTTTGATAACATTCTCCACGAAAATGTGCAAGAGCCTTTGATTGTAGAACTGCAATATAAATCTAGAGATGAGCCTGGAGCAATAAGTAAGGAAGTACCCATTCCCAAAACACATTGGGAATGTGTCAGAGAGACACAAGAGTCCACTGAAGGAGCTCTCCATGTATAGTGTGGACAGCTGAACAAAACATGTAATGAAGTTTTGGCATGTAGCTCAAAATGAAAGTGAATACCCATGAGCCTCTGTCAATATAAATTAGTAGGAGGAGGTAGAGAAATTTCTCATTCCAGGTCATTTGTGTAGTTCTTCGCTCCTAAGAAGGTGCCTGAGATATAACTGAGATGCAATAATCAATGGTGAGGAGGGAGAATGAGCACCTCCATGATGGAAAAACCTGACAGCTTCTACCTCAGGGAGTCAATCAATGCTAACATCATCGAAGACTGTTCATGGGATGACACTCTACCTTCACAGTCTTTCCTCATAAAGGCTACAACCTGATGAATGATGAGGACATAAAGCAAATGGAAATTCAAAGACATGGCTCTAAGACCCAGTCATTAACTATTCCTCCTGAGGTCAAGGCCATCTGATTAAGGAAAGTCTGGAAACCCTGGAAGAAGATGGTGGGATCAAGGGAAACCCAAGGACTAACTAAATGTGATGCTGGATACTAGGCAGAGTTGTGAGACAGAAAAAAAAAAAAAAAAAAAAAGACAAATGGGACTATGAATAAAGAATGAGCCTTGAACAATAATATCAAGATACCATCTTGTTAACTATGACAATTGTGCCATAGTATCATGGTAATATCAAAGGGAGTTAGTGTGGATCACATGGGGGCTGGGTACTAGCTTCAAAGTCTTCCACGAACCAAAAACATTTCTAAAACTGACAGTTTGTTTTAGAAAACACATGGACTAGAAACCTTACCCATTGGCAATCATGCCAGACTGACTGATTTACTATGTAATTGACTTGATAGAAATGTGAACTGGTGGGGAAACTCTGCTGGAGATTGCATATAGCACTGGTGCCAGTAAAAGGTGAATTATAACGAGGGGTTAACTGCACAACAATCAAGACTCGAGTGTTACCCAGAAATGAACGTGAGCATCATATTTCACATGGATATAGAGAGCTGAAAGGGTAAGTATCATTCTAGAAACATTGTGAGGAGGAACAAAGTGATGGAAATGATGTCATAGGCAGCATCCTCAGACCCTCTGAGACCATGATTTCCAGCGAGTACCGGTTGTGACACAGCTCTTTAGTATAGCTCGTAAGTGCAGGTGGTATAGATGACTTCCCTGCAAGGTCAAAAGCAAGGGAAACATTTTCAAACATAAATTTGAATCTGTCTGCTAGGAGTCACTAGTGAGTTTCCTTTGTGTGTCTGTGTGAATTTCATTAGTTTCACAGGCATTTTGACAATGTTTAATTTCCAAGATGAATTCAAACAGTACTTTCTTCCTGTACATTTCTCCTTGGGAACTACACAAAGTTTTTCCTTCTAATTTAAATGCTAATAACCTGGGCACTATTGAAAATGTATAATAACCAATTTAATTTTGTATCACTATAATAAACAACTATTCAAAGTTTATATACTGTGTAACAAATCATATTAGGTATTCCTGAAGCCAATTCTCATTGCCTCCCCATCTATTGCAATTGTTCTTAACCTAGGTGCATATCAAATATCCTGCATATCAGATATTTACATCACAATTCATAACAGTAGTAAAATTACAGTTGTAAAGTAGCAATGAAATAGTTTTATGGCTGATGGTCACAACAACATGAGGAATTGTATTACAGGTTTTATTAGAAAGGTTGAAAATCACTGTTCTACTGTCTTGTAGAAGATCCTTCAGCAGAAAACCTTGAAGTTTTCTAACCCTGATTCGAAATTAAGTCCTCAAAAAAAAAGTAGCCATTCCAATATGTTCTCATTGTATGGGTCAGTGTAATATTGAATTATTATAAGTGATTTAGTATCAAATGATTTCTGCTTTTCCAAATATTATTGGGTCTATAATTTGTGAATGTTGGGATTACAATTCTTAAGGGGATATTTTGTTCCTAATAAGCACAACTTGAGAACTGTGAGAACATTGTTTCCATCTAAATTTCAATTCAACTCTCTGGATGTACAAGTGTTACTCAAGTTTCTGCCAGGAATCTATTAGTATCAGCAAACTTGTTTACTACTACTGGAGCAAATATACTTTAAACTCAGGACTTCTATTTACAGATCAAAAGTTTAAGATAATTTTTCAAAATCTAAGTGGTGTTAAGAAATTATAATTGAATTTTAGTGCAAAATTGTTATTTTTAACTTAGCTGAAGACTGTGTTGAAATATGTGTTCTTCTGATAAATTATTGAGTCGACAAAATATATTATTTGGAGGAATCCTCCAGTATTATTAGCTGCTTGGTCACACATTTTAGCATATCCTAATGTTGTTGCTCAATGAAATTTGGATACTTTTTGACCTCAGAGATGTTTATAGAAAGGAAGCTGTCACGGGCACTGGGGACATATGTGGAAGAAGTTAAAGTGGGGATGCCTGGCTCCTTATGAAGTAATGCAGGTCCAGAGAAAGCTGTTTGCTTCTGGACACATTGTTTGATTTAAGGATTGAGTGACTTACACCACATTTAAGACCGGAGGATAATGCTACCTGCTTAATTCCCAAGCTAAACTAGGCCCTTAGATGGTCTGTAGATGTGGCTGATGAGTCTAAAAGATCACTGGTGACATTTAAACTATAATAGCCCAGTTGAGAACTGTGACTAACCAGCCAAACTCACCACTAACTACTTCCACTGACTTCCATCCATCTTTTCTGAAGCAGCCATCTGGTGAAGCTGGAGAATGAACTTGGAAGGAAATCTGAACACTCAGCATCTCATGTTGGAAAGTTGTGCCATGGGAGATTAGCAGGGATAAAGGCAAACTTAGTTTGATTTTAGTTACTGTGGCTGCATTCCACATTCTGAGCAACTTTAATGGATGAGGGTTTAACTCACAGATCTGAAGGTTTGAAAAGTACATCTGTTTTGCCTGTATAGGGAGACTACTTGTTCCACTACCAAATGATCAGACAGAGCAAGTGTGCCAGAGAGAGCTCGTATTTAAAACAAAACCATACTAAGATAACAAACACATTAATACCACTAGCCCATGAATCTGCATCCAGCACTCATAAGAACAGAACCCCCAAGACAATCACCACCCAAACGCTGTGGCTGCAAAGACACAAACTCTCACAGGCAACAGCTGGCTTAGGAACATCTGCTGCCCTCCTCTCTTGTCCTACTGTCAAACTTTGAAAATGACTGAAAATTCACAGGCAGACATGGTGACATGATTGTGTCTCCAAATCTTCCCTTCTTGTTTTACTCTGAGAAATTGATATTTCAGATTTAGAAGTGCAGTGGGGGAAATTATTCAGTCCTTTTTTATTTTTTGTAATGAAGCTAATTCTGAGAAACTGAAGAGCTATTACTCTGAAAGTAATTTGCTGGATCAATTTGCACACCTCTGAGTGCTCAGAGACCAAAATGTGCAGAGAGGGATGCTTGAATCCTGGGTACCAGAAAAAGAAAAATATCTGAAAGGAACAGCAGTAAGGATGGAGATAGCTTTGGCAAGGTTCGGAGAAAAAGGATGGGAGAACAATGTCCAAAGCACCAAATTTTTAAATTTAGGCTAGTTACATACTCATGGAAGATGAAAATCTGGTCCCCATCCCCCTGGGTCCCCCACCTCTTTCCTCCCTCTTCCGCATTCTCCCTCTCCTGTTTTCATTTCCAGTATTTATCCTTTGATGTCAACTCAATCTCAATCAATCAGTTTTGTTATGGGTGCAATAAACAGCCGTGCTCTCATCTAGAGCCATAAAATAAAACTTTATTGGAAAAAAATGGGTTTTGAGTTTCAAAGAAGTAACATGCATGTGAACTTAAGCCCACGTTTCATGGGGAGAGTGTCCTCTCACAAAAATCTGCAAATAATTATCACCCCACTTTTGTGCTTATTCCCTCCCTAGTGACTAATGGTGCCAAAGCAGGTGACCTGTTCTGCACAATGGCCACTTCTGAGCTGGCATTCTGTGACTGGAGATGAGTGAATGACTCACTGAACCTGCACCTGGTGGGAGGGAGGAGGTGGCAGCAAGAACGAGATGTACTTTTTGGGTTTCAAAGGCAAATGCTAAGAGAAATATTAGCAGACTGGGGATGAAAGGAGGGGGTACCTCTTCCCCCAGAATCGAGTTTGCCCACACCTAGAGCAGTCATGACTGGTCTGTTCTTACTGGATTTTCATTTCACTCACCAGGTCAGAAGTGGTTCTTCTGACACTCAATTCTGTTTTGGTTTTTTGTTGTTGTTTTGTTGTTGTTGCTTTCCCATCAATCTTGAACTAAAGCTTAGCTTAAAACTTTCTTGTTTAACATTATGACATTCAGTTAATTAAATAAAGTAAAAAATTAATGCCAATGAAGAGAATAACCCACAAAACAGCTCATTGGTTTCTTTAAGTTAAAATTAGACAAATATAGGCCAGGCAGTGGTGGTGCACACCTTTAATCCAAGCACTTAGGAGGCAGGGACAGGTGAACCTCTGTTAGTTTGGGGTCACCCTCATCTATAAGAGTGAGTTCAGGATAGCTTCCAACGCCAACAGAGAAACCCTGCCTCAAAAGAAAACTTAGACAGATATCACAGAATAATTGAGTCCTTAGATTAGGGGAGTCCATTGTTTCTTAAAACGAGGTGGGTGGTTGCAGACTGTGATATTATAAATTATGTTAATAAATAATTCTTATTGCCAAAGGCAGTGGCTCATGCCTACAATTCCAACACACAGGAGGCTGAGGTAGGAAGACTACCATGAGTCTGAGCCCAGCCTGGGCTACAGAACTTACCTTAAATAAGCAAAACAATAATGTTGATAATCATGCTTGTTAACTAGGATACTTTTGAGCCTAATTAGTTACCTGACTCTTAAGGCAACCTAGGGACAGCTCAGGAAGCAGGTGGGTATGTGGTCAATATATGATTATCCTTAAAGCTACCAAAGAGATTTAAATACAAGTTATTACTATGAACTGGGTGTTTATTGAATATAAATCACATTTATATTGAGGCATCTTGCATTGATAGCATGTGAGAAAATATAGCCATAGCAGTTGCCAATTTATTTATCAATAAAGATATGCTCACATTATGCTAGTGTGAGCAGCCATCAATATAGTTAACGATCCTATCTATGTACGACATCAATTTTAAGGGATTTTATAACATTGTTGCATATATTATAAAATAGATCATGATATTATGGAGACTGAGAAGAACAAAAATGTTCATTCAGCAATCTGGAGATGCTGAGGTGCCAACAATGGTGCAGAAAGAGTACACAGCTGGCTGAGTTCAGTCTGAAGAAGATTGATGTCCCAGTATGAGTACAGTCAGATAGAGAGGGAAATATAACTCTTTTGCTTAGTCTTTTATTCTATTTAGTTCCAGGCACACTGGAAAACACCATTTCAGTCTACTAATTCAATCTACCCTCACAGAGTCACCCACGTCTGGGCATTTGGAAGACCTGTCCTGCTAATGTATACTACACATTCAAAAGGAGACTGTAGGCTACATGGTTCTAGGATTAGAAAATGTGTCTGGGCTGGGGTTTAAATTTTGAAACCATCAATGTATTAATGAGACTGCAGTGTCTGTGGCATGATGTAGATAGAGAAGCCATCTGAAGCCTGAGTCCTGGAGTGCTCTAGCAGGAAGAGTAGAATCCAGAAAATAAGATGAAAGACTGGAAAGCAATAATCCCTCAAGTAGTCAGGGATGAGATGGTGCTGAGCTGCAGAAGCCAGAAGAAAGTAACTCAAGGAGAGGGAGCTTGCTGTGCCAAATGATCCTGAGATGCCTAGGATGTGAGCACCAGAGTCCTTGAGAATTTGGCAGGAGAAATGTGGAAGTCTATGATAGTTTGAATGGTGCACATAGGCTCACAGGGAGTGGCACTATAAGGAGGTATGACCTTGTTGGAGTAGGTGTGGCCTTGTTGAAGGAAGTATGTTACTGGGGGTGGACTTTGAAGTTTCAGATGCTCAAGACCTAGTGGCTTTTTCTCTCTCTGCCTGCTGACTGCTCACAAAGATGTAAAACTCTCAGCTAGCTGTGCAGCACTGTGCATGAGGCCTCTTACCATGATGATAATGGACTAACCCTCTGTGTATAAGCCAAGCCCATGTTGAATGTTTTCCTTTATAAGAGTTGTATCACCGTGGTGTCTCTTCAGAGCAGTGGAAATTTAACTAAGACAAAGGCCAAGTTAGAAACAATTGGTTTGTGTTCAAGACAGCATGAGAAGTAAATGAGTTAGTCAGCTTTGTGTTACTATAATAAAATAGCAGAGACAACTAACGCATAAAGAGAAAACATCTACTTGGCCTACAGTTGGGAACATTGGAAGATATGGTGCCTATATTGGTGGAGTTATGTCAAGGGTAGCAGGCAGGGGTGCTTCATGGACAGCCTGTGTCCAACAATGAACATTCAGTGTCGAATCTCTAGAGACATCTAAGTGGTCTCCAGATCATAGTGATAAGGAATGGTTAAGAAAAGACAGAAAAAATAAAAGGTTTCCAGGAACTTTTTCCATAAAGGGAAACAAATTTGATGGAGCAGTAATGTAAGTGGGAGAGAAGAGGAGTAAGTCCGTCAATTAATTTCTTGAAGGGAGAATAACCACTAAAGAAGGAAGATGGGATCCAGTGCACAGTATAATAATGGACCTGAGAGACAACTGTGACACTGTATCCGTAGCCACAGCAACAAGGCAGAAGAACAGGAACCAGGTTAGCGAATTTAAAGGGAGGAAGGGATGAAAGTTTTCATCTCTTATATCATCCAGGAAAGCAATAAGAGGGGATTGATGTGAGTGAGGAGGGGAGATGAGGATTTTGAGCAGAGGAGAGAAAAATGTCAGAGAAAGAAGTGACCAGAGTCTCTGGAATACTCTGAGGCCACTTGGATTTTAGTTTCAAGAATTCTCTATGGTTATACAACTAGGATGGTTGTGAGTTTGGGCTCCTTAGACACAAGAGTACTGTATGAAGAGGGGTAGGCTGGGTTCAAATACAGCATTTGTGGAGTGTGTATGGTGGAGTGTGTATGGAGGAGTGTGGCTCACCATTTGGTCCTGTATTCGAGGAGCTGGATTGATGCTCATGGAATCCAATCTGAGTTAGAAGAGAAATGAACACTGGAGGGAGATGCAGACAGTTTAAGGACGTGAAGAGACTGGGGTCTTCTACTGGATTCTCACAAATTGCACAGGGAGGTTCAAATGCAAAAGGATCGTTGATATTGCATCTTCCTTTAGTATAAGGGTAAAAGACCGAAAATAACTTTTCTCTTTCCTTTTTTCCCCCAGCCTTCATTTACCCTTCTTCCTCATTTCCTTTTAGAAATTTTGCATGTACCAACACATGCTCTGTGAATAGACCGTCTCTGAGAAAAGCATAAACCCTTCAAAGTGAGAATCTCTGGCAAATGCCTGCAATCTCAGCAAGACTACAGGGAATATTTAATTGGGTGATGTTTTGAAATAAAAGTTATTGCAAATGGGCAAAAATTATTTGTAGAATATCCAGGCAAGTCACACTGGAATGCTATTGAGTCTACTGGTGGCTGTAGTTTTCAGCAAAAGGAAAGATTCACTCAGGCAGAAAGTACCCCATGAGGCCAAGAGCAGATGATCACATTGCTTAAATTCATTTCTATCTCCATATGTGGGCACAGCCCAAGTCACAGCTCACTCCTAAACTGGGTGCTTACAAAGGCAAATTAACTGTCTTGGGTCAGTGGGGTACCACTGTACATTTAGCCCCTGTAATTTTAAAAGTGCTAAAATTCTACAGCATTGCAGTATGCTTCCTAAGCCAGAAGGAACTTACCATGATATAAATAGGGCCCAGTAGTACTCTGTTAAATCAACTGCATCTTAGGAAACATTAGGGCAAAGCAGCCCATGCTGATCATCTGGCTTTCTCTGGATATTTATATGTGGTAAGAAACAGCTTAGAGATGCTCACAAGTGTAGCAGTGCACCTGACCAGGACTGGCCTTACTGATCATTCTTTCTGTCTTTTAGACTCATCTAGTGTACTTAACTTAGCAACATTTTCTGGAGTGAGGGAACCCGATCAGAGACATTTATGGGAGGGAAGTACTATATTCTAAGCTGGTGTTTCAAATTGTGAACTGTATGATCTATAATGTTGTGGAATTCCCCCAGTAGCCTGTGTGTGTCATAAATACTCTCCCTCTCGGAAAATGGATATTCTATTTACCATGGTTGGATTTACATTTATGTATATTAGACCCACACTGTACCCCATAAACTTTTGTAGTTATTTTATGGTGAGGTTTTAACAAATTAACCATAGCACTTGTACTAGGGAAGCAGGTAGACTGACTGGATCTTCACCTCTCCCTCTGTTCCACTAAGTCCAATCTCCCAGGCTCTTCCCCAGCTCTGTAGCAGATCTGGAGCTCCATTCCCAGGGAGCTAAGCATATCTGGTAGAACACCCTGTATTTCTCCCTCTTGTGAATCCCCAAGCCCACCAGCCCATTCCCATCCCTAAGTGTTTGCCATTGGCCAACAGCTTTTATAACAAACAGCTCGGACATGGCTGTAAGACCAGGCTGGTGGGAGAGTGCTTGTAACAGCCACATGTATCAGGAGCCCAGAAGAATTCCCCATCAAGCAACACACAGCCACCTATCATTGCCTGGGGGACCAGGCTCCAGCAGCACAGGGCTCAAAGCGAAGTCCACAGAGTTGGTGTGTGCTAGACATTTTTATTTGAGGGGGTTAAGGGAAAATGACACTCATACTCTCTCTTGATGGTTCCCTTATTCATTCTTCTTTATTCTGTATTCTCTATTCTTTGTATTCCTTCTCTCATTCCTGATGTTATCCTTCTCCTCTATCTTTATTCTTGATATTTTCCTTCTATCTTTCCTACTCTTTATGCTTTCCTTCTAACTCTTTTATTCTTGATATTTTTAACTTGATGTTTTACTTCTACCCATTTTAAATATTTCTTTATTCTTCCCCTTTCCCCCAGGGAAATCTTTTAGGCAATATAAAAATTACAATGTGGTTACATTTTGTTTTTCAAGTGAATAATTACAATGAATACAGGTAAAAGACAGCAAGTTTTCTATACCCCTTACATGATTAAACATTTTACATATTACAGGTGAAAAATAAATCATCCCAGGAACCCATGTATATTCATACACAGCAACTTGTTATAGATTAACTGTGGTGTAGACAAGCAAGATTTTCTTTTCAGTCAGGTCTTTTACTGGCATGCTACATTTTGCAGTTATAAAGAAAGGTCAATTATTTATTTTGAAAGGTAATCTTATAAGGAATCTTAAAGGAATCACAAATCTAAACTTTTATATATGAAAAAGAATCAGTCAGCTTTACTTTAAAGCTTTAGGGTACATACCCATTCCTCAGTGGGTTTTTTTCATATCAGAAGACTAGGGGTAGAAATGGGTATAAGAAGTTAATCATCACCTTTGATCATCAACCAATCCTAACAAGAAAAGTGCATCAGCTGGTAGTAATTGGGTTGCTTTGCTTTTGTTCCCTGACCTTAAAGAGTTGCTCACTCAACTATGTGCCCTTTCTAAAACTTTAGTTTGCCTTCTTGGGTTTTTCACCTCAAAGCTATTATCAAAGCATCTGATCTAACCTGAAGTTACTATAAGGCTTTGTTTCAGGTAATGATGCACACCAAAACCTGTGACTGCATCTTCCAGCATTACGATGAAAGGAATTCAAGCCAGACTGGCTCCTGGAACTCAATTGTTTTTCATAATCATTAACTTGAGCTGTAATCTATGCAGCTCCTTAGGCAAAAGTCATAGGCGCTATCTGTGTAACATTTCCTTGTATATGTTTTTATTTATCAAAACTCTGTATAAACTAACACTATTATTATCAATCAGACAGTACAGCTTAGGAAAGAATCATCTTTGTAATAATCCACAGTAGAATGCCCAGTGGAATGGGATGTTTCCATGAGATAAAAACACTATATTAAAGGCAGTGGGTATCTCCCCATAGCAGAAGCAAAGGATATTCTGGGGCCTGTGGTCTTTGGACCTTTCCTATCTGAGATTTGCCCATCAAGGAGTTTCCTTCTGATGGGCTGACACCTTGAACTTCAATTGCCACCTGCTTTTCCTCTTACAAGGTCACCAACAACAACCATGCTCCCCTAAGAACCAGAGAGCACAAAAGAAACCAAGAAACAAAGCACACACAACAAAGATAAGACCCACATAGAAATACAGCCTTCTAAATCCCAGGTGCCTAGATGCCAGTATAAAAACACAATCAATAGCAGCAAGGGTAATATGTCCTCAATAGAGCTCAGAAACTCCACCATCACAGGTCCTGAGTATTCCAACATACTTGAAACACAAGAAATAATAAATCTTAAAACAGCCTTTATGAATATAAATGAGGTCCTTAAAGAGGAAATGAATAAATCCCTTAGATAAATCTATGAAAACATGGACAGTGGGAGAAAATGAATAAAACCATTCAAGACCTGAAAGTGGGAATAGAATTAGTTAAGGAAACTTAATTGAGGGAAACGTGGAAATGAAAAACTTAGGAATTCAAGCAGAACCCTGAGATAAGCATCACTAACAGAATATAGAGATGGAAGAGAGAATCTCAGGCATCCAAGATAAGACAGAATAAACGAATGCATCAGTAAAATAAGATTTTATACCTAAAAAAAACCCCTCCTGGCTCAAAACATTCATGAAATATGGGACACTACAAAAAAATCTAAGAATAATAGGAATACAGGGAGAAGAAAAAACCCAGGTCAAAGGTGTAGATCTCCCTTTCTTTGTAGGTCACTGGTCACCAGCCCACGAGGGCAAAGTGTATAGAAATGGTGAGCAGGGTTCGGATTATGATTATGACAGAAAGAGCTTCCAGGACTCAACTTCAGAGAGACAACTTCATTTACTGTCCCAGAGGAAAGGTTCTTAGAGTTACAGGCGGAAAGTTCTGATTGGTCATAACATAGCACCTAATTATCATATAGGCTGGAGGAAAGAGCAAGACTTATGTGCTGAGTCAAGCGTTTGCAGAGAGCTCTGTGCAGGATCATCTGAGCTTAGAGAGATTCTCCAAATAAAATTAGACAGAGAAGAAGGAGCCCTGCACCACATTCAGAGGGCTATCAGGATATGGTGGACTGCAACCTTAAATACACGTTCTCTAACACAAAAGCATAGAAAATATTTTTAACAAAATTATAGAAGAAAATTTCCCTAACCTAAAAAAGGAGATGCTTAATAACTACAAGAAGCATACTTGTGTTTAGAACACTAAATAGATTGGAGCAGAAAAATAAATTCATCCAAGCACATGATAATCAAAACACTATGTACAGATAAAAGGAAGAATATTAAAAGCTGCAAGAGAAAAGACCAAGAAGCAGACCTGTTAGAATAACACCTGACTTATCACTGGAGATTCCAAAGGCCAGAAGGGGGCTGGACAGATGTTCTGCAAACTCCAAGAGAACACAGATACCAGGCCAGACCACTATATCCAGCAAAAGTTTCAATCACAATAGATGAAAAAGACATTCATATATATACATATATATGCATGTGTGTGTGTGTGTGTGTGTGTGTGTAAATAATCTATCTACAAATCTTTCCCTACAAAAAGAACTAGAAGGAAAATGTCAATGTGTAGAGTTAACTACACACAAGAAAACACAAGGAATAAATAATCAGAGACCAACAAATAGGGAAAAAAGAAACACCACAAGAACAAATTAATGGGAATCCACAAACACTGCTCACTGGTATCTTTCAGTATCAGTGGTTTCAATTCTCCAACAAAATGACACAGACTAACAGTATGGACGAGCAAACAGGATCCATCCTTCTGCAGCATCCAAGAAACACACCTCAACACCAAGGACAGACATCCATCCTTCTGCTGCATCCAAGAAACACACCTCAACACCAAGAACAGACATTGCCTCAGGGCAAAAGAATGGAAATTTTTATTACAAGCAAATGGGACTACAAAGTAAGCCAGTGCCAACATTTTAATCCTTACCTTATATAAGAGGTAGCTGTGTTTAAAATGCTGTCCAATTCACATACTTAGTAATCAGCCAAGCTAGGATTCAAACCCAGGCGGAGAAATCTGACTCTATAACTCGGATCTCAGGGTAGTTTATCAAACATTCCAAGTGGGTCACTTTGGAAGTTGTTGCTATCCTAGACTCATCTCCATTTCTGTCAAAGCTTTCTTAGGTTTGTGTTCTTGGATTATGTGGTCTTCAAGACCCTCAGAGCTCAGGTGCTTGGGGAAAGTGGGACCATTTTCTCAACTAAAAAAGTCAGTTTCTTTCAGGGGAAAGCCAGGAAATGGACACTTTTTTTTTTTTTTTTTTTTAAGCAAACACAGTGTGACTGGACGGGACAAGAAACAGGAAGGAGTTGTTCAATACCTAGAAAATGTTACTGTGTGCTGTGTCTTTTAATACCAATTAATGTCAAGTATATAGATTAGATAGTTTTGCTGTGATTTTAGTAGTGCATTGGGACCTCTCTGTGTACATTTATTAATTATCGCTTGCTTAACCTTTTATCTGGTCTTTCTGACTTGACTGTAAAGGCCTTGACGACAAAAGCTTTGAAGCTTCAGTTGCCTTCTTCTCTAAATTCTTCACACATCACACAGTTTCTGCAAGAGCATCTCTTGCATTCATTTTAGTTCATAACATATTCTCTATAAATATCAGTCCAAGGTGAGCAGTGAATTTTGGTGACTCCTTTCTGATGATCAGTGGGTACGTAGCTCTTTGTCTTGTTTTGTTTTGTTTTGTCCTTCTGTGCTACTTAGAGTTGACCACTTGGGTGCAGTATTGAATCATCTTGCACTAAACTGCTGTCAACAAGCAAGAAATCTGAAATCTGAAGGAAGGAGCTGACAAATAGGAAATGAATAATTCTAAGGATACGTCACCGGCTGGAAAAATGACTGTGGGCTACAGAAATCTATTTAAGAGCAGCACACCCTTGTGTGTGCCTCATGGGAACTTTTGAGGATAAGTGACTTGTTTTTTATAATCCTGGGCAGCACATTGTGGACCATTTAACCATTTACTCACACAGAAAAATGGAGCCAATCCACAAGCCACACTGGGGAAAGCAAGATTATCATAGCATCCGTCCATGATATGAAAAGACACATCTCTGGTGACTGAACATCTATCTCCTTAGTCCTTGGGACTCAATAAGTCAGTACAGTGAAACTGAAAGAAATTTTCCATCAGCTGGGTTTTCTCAATACAAGGTTGTTGTCCTATTTTCCTAAAATGCCCAGTGCACAGTACCAATGCTATATAGTGTCCTAAGGCTCCAGTGATATTTGAAGATACAGCTTCTGCAGGAGCCTGACAGTCAAAACTAGACTCCTAACTGATGAAATAAAACAGATCTGGATATTTCAGAAGTTTGCAAAGAACCAGAAAGAGCTCACAGAAGGACATTGTTCTTCAGAAACTTAGCCTTGTCTCTACTTTTCATCAGAGTCTTAAAAATAGGGTATGTTTTTATTCCATTTGTCCTCCCATGAAAACCCAATGGAAAAGTGTAATGGGGTATATGAGCGTCTTCATAATTCTACTTTCTGCTTCCTGGTCTCTTGTTTATATGACAGAGGTGTTCACTACCCATCTGCTCATTCAGCAGACATCCCTGAAATACCACCTAACATGTGGTCAGCCCAGGAGAGACAAAGATAAAAGATGTATTGAGGAGGTGTATTAAAGAGGTTCACAGTCTAGGGAAGACAACACACCTGCAAATAATTGCTAGTGTGCTGATTTCTTACGGGCTTGGAGACCATGATCCTTCCATAATGTAGCTAAATTATGCTTTGGAGTGTAATCTTGGATGACAGAGGTCTAATTTCCTTTGTGAAAAAAGTAAGTACCAGAGCATAATAGATGTGGCCACACAGACAACCAGTATAAATCCACCCAAAGGAATTGGTTCATTTCTACTGAAGATTGTATCATTCCAGACTGTTTTCAGTGACACACTGTAGCCTGCATTTCCCTGTGTATTCTAAGTGCCCTGTAGAAACATTTAGTAGCACCCTGTTTGTTGACCCTATTGTAAGATTTCTCATGACTTCCTTTGTCTGGACATAAGTCTCACTGTTAGGCATTGTTCATGAACCAGCCAATGTTGCTTAGTCTCTGAGATTCTAAATGGGCCAAAGTGGGCCTTGGCTTTTCACTGATGTTCAGTTTCCTAAGCCTTAGTTGAGGATAGATTAGTGAGTACTTGTACTAGTGAATTTGAATTTGCCTTTGCATATTTTGCATCCCAGCTATGCCTGACCAAGACCATTTCCCTGTCTACATTTAACAGCATTCCCCAAAAGCCAATGAGAAAGCTTATACCTCATGCTGGAAAAATTTAACAGCAACACTCACCAATTTCCACACCATAAACACTTTCACCACAGGCGATTTCAGGTTACTGGGGTTTCAATGCATATAAAACTATGTGGGGAAAATAGTTTTTCCCCTGAACAGTCAGCACACAGCAGCGCCAGCAGACTGCTGCCCCATCTGAAGAAGGAGACTCAGCAATGATCTGTCCTGGTTCACCCTGATAGGCACACCTTCAATTGGTGACACAGAGAAGTAACAGGTGTTGATTGTGCATTTGGTAAGAATAGCCAGTATTAGGCTAACTATAAGGCAGAAAGAATTTCACCTTAGTAGAAATAGGGAGAGGAAACCATATACTATGAGATTAGCTTATAAATTAATGAAGACACAAAAGAAAGGAGGCAACTAACTGTCTCATCTGGTACATAATATCCTTCTGACATCTTTGTGAGTATAATGGCAGAACTGCAGGGTAAGATTACTGGTGGAGGTTAAAAACCAAGAGATCCTTCAAAGATTTGAACCTACAAATTCTGCTCCTTAGACCAGGGGTCCAGAGGGGCTTTGACCTTCTAAAATTCATTTGCAAAAGTCCTAAGTCCCAGCTGATAGTATTAAAAGGTGGGGGTCTTTATGGTCAAGTTTTGAGAGTAGAACCCACACAAGTGGGGTTAGTGTCATTATTAGAGAAGGGAGGAGGGAGGGATGAAGGGATGGGGGGGGGCTTGTATTCTGGCTTCCATGTGAAGATATATCAGGAAGACCTCAATCTGTAAGCCAGGAAGTGCTCGTCAAATGTACCTTGATCTTGATTTAGAATCCAGAAGTATGAGGAGTGAATGTTGTTTAAGACTCCCAGTCTTTTGTCATTTGTTACAGCAACCTTAGCAAAGACACTAAGAATTGACTGAGCACCCAGTTCTAGGTTCCTACATATTTAGAATTTGAGGGAAAGGACTCAAATAATATAAAATTTGAAACTAAAGTTTCTTTCTATGCAAAATTATGCAGAAATGTCAACACCTTTGTCTTAGGGTTTCTATTGTCTCAGACAAACACCATAACCAACAAGCAAATTGGAGAGGAAAGGGTTTATTTAGCTTATATTTTATCACTTAAGGAAGTCAAGACAGGAACTCAAACAGGGCAGGATCATGAAGGTACAAGCTGATGCAGAGGCTGTTAAGGTTAGCTGCTTACTGGCTTGCTTCCCATGGTTTTCTCAGCCTTCTTATTATAGAACTCAGGACCACCAGCCCAGAGATGATACTACCCACTATGGGCTGGTCCGTCCCACATTAATCACTAAATGAGAAAATACATTATAGCTGGATCTCATGGAGACATTTCCTGAACTGAAGCTCCTTCCTCTGGTGACTCTGGCTTGTGTCACGTTGACACACGAAACCAGCCAGTATAACACTGCTTTATTCCCTGGCAGTGCCTCTGAAGCTGTGGAGATAGCTAGGAGAACATTGTATACTTGGGTCAGATCTGATGTCAGACCTCAGCAGGCTCAATTTTTCTAGGAGAAGGAGTTTTTGCCACTTCCCAGGGGAGATTCAGCCTTCATCTGCCTACCCCCAGCCAGCTGAGAAATCCCAGTTTCTAGAGGGCAGGCATGGACTCACATGCTAATTCAAAACCAAAGAAAGCCTTCATGTATTTCCTTTGCAGACTCTTCCAGGGCCCCAGTTGCTTTCCGACAGTGCCTTCTGCAATCCTGTACTTTCAGTAACTTCTCTATGGGAAGTCCTCAGCCATCAAAGGCATCATGTCTGGTAGCATCCTTCAGAAGGCACATGCAAAGTCCACACATGCTCAGTATTCAAAACCACATAGTGACTGCTGCATTACTTTCTAAATAACTTGAGAAGTTTGAGTTTACATGTAAATTGTATTTCTAAATAGAGCGCTCGACTTTTCATTGTCTTCATAATTTTTATTTTGCCATTTAAACTTCATTGCATGTTTTATATGACTAATATTAACATGTCTGTTGTAGAATGAGGTCCTTATATTTTGACTCCTTAACAGCCAATATTAGCAACCTCATACACCTCACATAGTCTGATGTCAGGGGGTTTGTTTTGTCTTGCCTGCCCAATCTGTATAAGGATACTGTCCCATTAGGCAGCCAGATTTGGGTATGGCTTAAGTGTGTCCCTGCACTAAATGCTTAAACTCCCTTGTAGAAGTGGTATTGTGCTGTGTTGGGGGTAACAGAAAGTAATTAATTAGTTGTGGACTATCATCCTTGGGTGATAATGTTGTTCTCACAGGGTTAGGCTAGTTCCCACTGGAATATACTGTGTTAAGGAAACTAGGTACTTCCTTGAAGCTAGTTGGGTTCCTGTCAAACAATTTCCTCTTACAGTTGCTCCTACCATGATACATTCTGCCATACTGTGATGTAGCTAGAATACCTTCACAGATGAAGAACTTAATCCTGAGCTTCCAGTCTCTAAAACTGTGAAATAAGAAACCTCTTTTCTAGGTTTTGCAAGATGCTTGTAGATAAGCCTAATGACCTGAGTTCGATCCCCAGGACCCACATATAGAAGATCATAAACTTCTACAAGTTATCCTCTAACTTACACACATATAACACACACACACACACACACACACACACACACACACACACACACACACACACACCCCAAATGAAATAAAACTTTTAAAAAGAAACCTCTTTCTACATAAGGTACTGTCACTCACTTGTTTTGTTACAACACAAAATAGACCAGTGTACCAAGGAAATGGTGATTATACACTGTTCCAGACTCTTTAGCTTGTAAGTGGATGTTTTTGATTCAATGTTGTAAGGCTAGGGGGCAGGACAGAAACTGCTCTTCATATTTATATTGAGGGAGCTAGTGAGAATAAACACTTATTCAGTGTTTTCTGGGAGTTCATAATCTCTTAGAGGGACTGGTGAGAGAGTTCTGGGCCAATGAGTGTACCCTTGGTATTCCCATTGCTTTGGGTTTCCCCATAGGCTCAGAACAGAAGGTAGGGTAATGTATCAGCCAAACAACAGCTCACTAATGTGGAAGATAGTTGACTATGGATGGCATCTGTCAACCTATATGACATATCTCCCTCTCCTTCCTCCAGAAAAAGGTAGAAAAGGGTCAGAACTTTCACCTCAGTGGGTTTAAGAATTGTGGAATCAGATTTGGGATTGTTGGGATTGGGTGTCAGAGAACAGAATAAGATGTTGGGGTAGATTGGCACAGAAACTACTGGGCTGGATAGAAGAAAAATCTACAAGTGTCATATATGTCACCTACATAAACACATGTACACACACACACACACACACACACACACACACACTCATACACACACGTAAAATTGGAGACTAAAAATATCTTGTCATGGAGATACACAAAGCAATTCTCCCCACATCTGAGGCTTGCCTATATTATGACCATGAAGATAAGATGGTCAGGTGTCTATCATGCTAATAACCTACTTTGAACTTAAATTAGTTGCTTAGTACCATGACATCCCCAGATGCCTGTCCACCTCCAGGTGAATCTTAGCTGAGGACGGAATCTCTTCTCAACCCCTTGATGACTGTTGGTGCTTGTGCTGTCAAAAACATTTAATTGTTTACTGTGTCCTATTACTTCTGACACCTTCCAAAAGATGTTAATTCTGGATGTAAACGTGGAGAAAAGCGTTTGTTGAAATATAGTCATTTTTGAAACCTCAGCTGTGAAGGGGTTAACAAGTCACTTTATATGATTATTAGCAAATATGCATTTAAATTCATCCCATTAGGGACTCTCAAATCTACATTTAGATTATCTTCTGAAGTAGATTTTACAAAGCACCCAGGGACATGGAAGGCTGGGTGTGTGCTGAGGGATGCAGTAATTATTGCAAGCATGGCTTTAAAATGGAACCGGATGTGTTTGTCTTGTGTAAGAGGGCGTTCATAGATTGAGTTCCAAAAGAGAAAAAGAATCCGCGCATGTATACACACACAGGGGTGGGTGATGGCAGCGGATGTGGTTATCTCAACCTGTTACCCAAATCAAAACTATTTGTTAATTTAAACAACTCAAAACAACGCGTAAAATCTTCCTGATTTGAAAACCTTTTCCCCAATAATCTATAGATTTAGAATACCTATTTTTAGTATTACCACGTCCAAAATGAAAGCCTAAGTCACTTTTCAGTTGAAATACGGTGTCGTCTTCCCTTTGCAGAAGCTCTGACGTCAACACTAGTTCGAGGTCCGTACTTTTCCGCATCACAGCTGCGTCTCAATTATTAAATCATTACAGTTACTCCTTTCATCATCTTCTTTTAATAAAGCATGACGCCGAAGGCAGGCCCGGACCACAGCCTGCTCTCCCATCTACCCCAATGATCCCACCCCACCTTGTCCCCACCAAAAAGGGACAGGTCTGTGGGACCTTGCCCCCTTCCCAGGCCTCCCTACTGCGCTCTAAATGCTCTGTCTGTAAACGATTGTTCCTGCTGAATAACAATGCGAGCTGCAGGGCTTCTTCGCCCCCGCAGCAAACAGATTAGGCTGCTCCCTTTTATGTGTGCAAAGACATTACCCAGAAGCCCCCAGGATTCCATTATCAGCAGCCAACAGATGGAGCCTATCAGCACGCTGTCAATCATGCCCCACCTGTGGCTCTCTCAGCCTAGCCAAAAAATTAATTGCTTAGGAAGTGTAAAGCTCTCATATTCTCCGATCCGAAAGGATTAAGGAAGGGATGGTTAAGCAAGGAAGCCCTGCTGTTTGGAGAGCCTTATCGAGCCATGGCTTATCTAAATTTGTGACATTTTCAGCGTTTGATTGTGTTTTCAAATGCAGGAAGATAGTGAGGTTAGAACTAGAAATGTTTAGAAGTAAGAAGGAGGTAGTTTATAAGAAGGACCACTCCTTCACTCCGGGAGGTTCCCATGTATTGGAAAAAAAACACTGATAATATTTTCCAGTATATATGATATATACGTGTATACATAAATATCAGAAAATATTTATATATGTATATGTATACATATATAAATATATATATATATATATATATATATATATATAGAGAGAGAGAGAGAGAGAGAGAGAGAGAGAGAGAGAGGAAAGAGATTCTGTTTAATCAGTTATTTTCATTCACTGCCCACATACTTCGTTTGTTGTTTTCCAGCCACAGCTGTGAGGGGAGGTTTTGTTATTCACGAAGGTGTCATTGGATTATTTCTCTACCTCATACTTTCTTATTCTCTTTGATGGGAATAAGAAAAAAAAATAGTTCTGCTTTCAACACAAAACTTGTTCCTCACAATGAAGCCTTCAGTCCTTAATCTTCCTAATATTTCTTACCTGTAGGAATGAAGCTCGGTTGCTTTGATCCCTTCAGTGTGGGGACTGTGAATGGAGAAATGGGGGTGTGGATAAAGTCTTCTGTCCATTGCTCATGGCCACCATTTTCCTCTGAGCACCTGAGTCAGCATTACCAAGGTCAGGGCAAATAGCACTAAAGGTCCAATGTTGATCAATTCGTTAAAATTAAATAAAATTTAAAAATGTTTTGCCCTGTGTCAGTTTCAAAACAAATTTATCTTTAATTCTAGTATGCCAAAGCACTGTATATTCTACATCCAACTTTTTTAAAAAATGTTAGCGATTATATATATATATATATATATATATATATAATTTTTTTCTTACTTTACATATTGATCCCAGTTTCTACATCCAATTTCTTAAAAAAAAAAAAAAAAAAAGGTATTTTTCTACCAATAAACATTTAGGGGCAACTTAATTCAATTAACAATGAACTAATTCAACACATTTATTACATTTCAACAGCAAGCATATGCTATACATAAGAAACTATACCTTTCCTCCTGGTGTTTAAAACCAGTAGACTGGATAAAAATCAGTGTTCACCTGAAACAGTACCAGTTATCAGTCACATGTTGGATGCATTCAGTTACATATTCCTTATCTAATATACCTGCCCTTGTAAACATTGCTACCAAGTCTTCAGAGATGGAAACAGACCAGTCAGGTTAGGTGACTTGCCAAAGGTAAACAGCACAACGGTAGCCATTTCTGAATGAAGATCCTGGTGACAGGCACCTTGCCTGTGACATGACAGTATGTAAGTTACACTTGGAGGACAACTGAATGGAGCTGCTGGGTAGGAAATGGGTCAGTATGGTGAACATTCCGAGAAGGAAAGCAGTGGACTTGAAAAGGGAATTTGAGCCAATTTCTACTTTTTTAAAAAAAATTTATTTATATTTTTTTCTTATTTTACTTATCCATAGCAGTTCCCTTTCCCTCCCTCCCCCTCCCATCCCACTCTCCCCCACTCCACAAGGAGGGTGATACCTTCCAGTAGGAATCATCAAAATCTGTCAAGTCGTTTGGAGTAGGGACTAGTCCCTCCCTCCTGCCTCTAGGTTAGGGGAGTATCCCTCCATGGGGAATGAGCTCCCAGAGTCCTTTTGGGCACCAGGGATACATCCTGGTTCTGACAATTCCTACTTCTGAGCAGCCCTCCATTAAGCCAGATCCCTGCCAACCCTGCACCATTTCCCAGTCCCTGCTCCCCATCACACTCCCCAGATTTGCCATCCCTGTGGCTCAACTATCTCTGATCCACTCACAAGTCAAACTTTCAAAAAGCCAAGCAATTGTCTCACAGGGGCAGCCACACCACATTGTGCCAGTGGCCCCAACGATCTAACACTGTCTCTGTGGTTATCAGTTATCAGTGCACCGTGGGTACTTGCACATGGCAGACACTCAATGTTTCTGTTTAATAACAGCTATTCCTTCCAAGTTGACATTTCTGGAAACTTGTGTTTCTCCTGTCATCTTGTACTTAGTCATGTTTCCCTAATGTTAACAATTTGGGAAGGCTGAAAAGGCACCCAGGGAATTCCTAATTCTCCCTGGTAGCTTACCATCATGGCTGTATTTGTATTCTATTTACCATTGTGAGGCTCTTTTGGCTGAGAGAGACAAGAAAAAATTGTAGCTATTGTCTACCTTTAGGGATACATCAATAACCTGTATTTATTATGATTTTATCATTGTAAAGGATATACATGATTTCAAGGGAACTTTCCTAACAACTGGGTTGGATGCTAGCAATCTCATTGAGGCAGACACCCCACACGGCTCAGAAAGTGAAGTAAACAACACCAAAACATATCTGTTTAAGTGTGTATGACTGTGGTGTATATGCCTTAAGACTGGTGAACGAAAAGGGGAGAGGCTCCAAAAAGTCATGTTCAGGATATCCGTGAGGAAAAATTCCCAACTAGACTGGAAATGTGACATTATCGAGTGCTCAGGAGTCATGTACAAAGGCCTTGGTGGGTCCCACTCCCAGTATGGAAGCAAACAAACAGAAATCTAATTATTCTTGCTAATTGTATATCAGACTGCAAATTACTAAGACCAAGAATAGGATCCAGGCTATGTGCGTGTGTTAAAATTCTGGTTCTGCCTTAGTCAACTCAACCTTCTTATGCTTCTCTTTCTTCACTTGTGGTGTAAGAAAAATGACTGTCTCTGCCTCATGACCTTGTAACAGAGGTTAAATGTAGTGGTGTATGCAAAACACTAACACGGTGAACATGTTTAATTAATGTTAGCTATTCTCATAAATGTTTTATGCCTGAATACACCTTCATATCTTATGCATATTTCTACACTTTAATAGATTTTTTAGAGACATGATTGATTATAAAAACTGAGTATGACATAGCTTCTGTTGTACATTTTCACACTAAATTTATTTATTTACTTATTTAGTATGTGCATACCATGTGAAAGTCAAAAGATAACCTGTGTGAGTCAGGTGTCTCCTACCGTGTGGAGCCCAGGATCAAACACAGTTCATCGGGATTGGCAGCAAGCCTGTTTACCAGATGGGCCACCTTACCATCCCCTTGTGTTTTGTGATTTTAATCTCTTATACCAGGTTACAAATTTATATGTAATAAATATTTGATAACTGTAAGAAGTCTGCAACATTCAGCCGGAAGAAGTCATTCTTTCTCTGTATATTATTTCTTAAAATACATCTAGAATTTGCTGGCAAGAGTATATTTTTGGAAATGATGACCTGCAAGTCTTTTTATAATTAACTCCAAAAGGTATTTTATAATGTTTGAAGTGAAAATAATCTTTCAGTGTGGAAAAAAAAAGCACATTACCCAGAATGATGGTGCCTTTCCAGAGTGCTATTTACTGTAACTGTCACCTGGGCTCATTTCCTGTGCTCAATGGGGCCATTCTAAGACTAGATACATAAATAAAATGGATCGGATGAGACTGTTTACACTGAGAAACAGTATATTGTCATTGAATGAAAATGGCCCAGAAGTTGGAAGAGCCGAGTCCTCTTCTGACCTGCTATAAATGGTGTGATCTAGGTAGAGCTCTTCACATGGTACATTCGCCTCCTTACCTGTGAATGACACTGATGGGGTGGGACAGGTGGTAATGGCTCTGCTTCTACAATTCTCTACTTTATGCCTGTTTGCTATCCTCAGCCTTAGTGGCACCTGGGTTTAGTGAAGCTGGTAAGGCAGAGAACCTGAGTTTATTTTATTATTATTATTATTATTATTATTATTATTATTATTATTATTATTATTATATGCCTGGGTTGCTCTCCCTCTCCCTCTGTTCTCCACCCTTCTCCCTCCCTCCCTTTCTCCCTCAGAATCTTTAAGTGCTACCTACCTTCTACAGTTTCATGAGCTCGAGATCAGTTCTATGAGAAGAAATGTGGACATTTTTCATTACTTAATTCTAACCATACCCCAACTCTGCAACTTCATCTGTGATACAAGAGAGAGGAGCAACTTCAGGATTTTAAATAGATAAACACTCACTTGATGATCATTTTCCTGCATCTCTGAATAGCTTTGGTCTTAGAAAAGGTTTCCAGGATTGGGGAACAAATCTGTTGTTAAGTTATATGTTTGCCCTTCATGCTGTTCCTGTACTATGTAGACAACCGTGCTTAGGCCATTTCCAGGTTAAGGAGTCACATCACTGCTGCCTGCTATCCCCAGAGAGATCACAAATTTAGACACTCTTTTAGCTTAGCCTCTTTAAACACACACAGGCATACACACACACACACACACACACACACACACACACAACACACACACACACACACACACACACACACACGGGGGAGGGGGGCGGGGGGGGAGGGGAGAGAAAAGCACTAAGTGATATTGTTCAAATTATAAAATTTCAAAATTTTCATACACTTTGAAAAAGCATTCATTGAGCAATTGTGTCTTTTGCTTCTTTTTTTTTTTAAAGTGGGGTTAACTATATTTCTCTGGCTGATCTAGAACTCTGTCTGTAGACTAGGCTGACTTAAAACTTACAAAGATCTGTCTGCCTCTGCCTCCCAAGTTCTGGAATTAAAGGTGTGCACTGCCATGTCCAGCAGTAATTAAAACAATTAAGGGCAACTGCCAGTGATATTGTCACACCACTCTTCTCACATTTTTCTATGTGTGTAAGTGCTCATGAATATATATGTATGTATGTATGTATGTATGTATGTATGTATGTATATATATATGTATATATGTATATGTACACACAGAGACACACACACATATATATATATATGTATATAAAGTTTGTTGTTGTTGTTTTTGTTTGTTTTTTGAGACAGAGTTTCTTTGTGTAACCCTGGCTGCCCTGGAACTCACTCTATAGACCAGGCTGGCCTTGAACTCACAAAGAATAGCCTGCCTCTGCCTCCCAAGTGCTAGGATTAAAGGCATGCACCATGCCCACCTGATTTGAGTATATTTTTAAAGACAAAAGGCAAAAGAAAGGTCATAACCAGAGAGCCATATACACTGTTTTATAACCTTTATTCTAGAATTGGCTAGATAGTATTTTTCCAGCTTCCTTAGTATTAATAAAGGCTTTTGTGTAGTTGTACAAGGCTCTATTTTAGGACTTACTGTAATTTGTTTTACTAATATTTCACTGTTGACTATTTAGGTTGCTTCTGGTTTTTCTTATCAGTGTAACTATGACATACATCACTTGCTGCAGGTGCTGTAAACATCTGTGATTCTCTCCTTGAGACAAAGTTAGTAGAGTTACCAGGCCAAAGAATAGTTTCCCTTTTCTCCTGAAGTTTCCAGAGTGGTTTATTTTATTTTGTGCTCACCAAGAATTTAAATTATAAAACACATGTCAAAAATAAAGAGATAAAAAGGTGGTTTTCCAGTTCGGTGATTATCAGCACAAATGCTTTCTAACTTGCAAGAGTTTTTTTCCTTGTTTTCTGTCTTGTTGTGAACTACATGTATAGATCTTTTGAGGGACAAAAGTAAAACTATTGGAAGAATCTTTGGTCGCCACATAAGTGGCAGATTCTAGCTCCCTAAATCAGTTTGAATTTTGAGAAACTCCTGGGAGAGTTAATATCACCAGTCTTCAACAGGAGGATGCTGGACCTCAGCCCAGCAACAGAAGAAGCTTCCATATCTGCTGAGACTATTTTTTTTGATATTGAAAATTCTCAGGGTCATGATTAATGCATGATGTTTCCAAACTTGCTCTTAAGCTGAGGCTGGCCTTGAATGCCCTGTCCTTCTGTCATAACCTAAGAGCTGAGGTTACATGTGTGTACCACCATCCACAGTTTAGGCAGTGCTGGGGATTGAATCCAGTCCTTTATGCATGCCAGACAAGAATTCAACCAACTGAGCTGCAGCCTCCACCCCAAGCATCTCAAGGTCTTAAAAAAATGTTTTGCAGCAGGTTTCAAAGCCTGGATGGGATTTAGAAACTCCCTACTGCAGGAGAAACATTCTGACATCTCAGTGACAGCCATTTCTTCCTGACAGGCACAATCAAGAAATAAACTACTTGGAAAGCCAAGAGTCATCAGAAGCAGGTGCTTCTCAAGATAGAAATCTGTCTCCCTCCCTTCATGTCCCTCCATCCCTCTCTCCAAGGCTTTGCAGAGGCTAGGCACCTGCCTGCATCATCACTAAGTCACATACAAGCTCTCAACCTGTATCACACACGGGTTTGTCAGCCTCCCAGTTCCATAGTGACAGATTTGCCTCTTTCAATAAGTTTTTTGTTGTTGTTGCTTGTTTTTTAATGCTGAGAACTGAACCCAGGACTTTGTATACTAGTCAAGGCATTACCACTGAGCTATATCTCCAATTCGTTTCCTACTTTTTATTTTGATTAGGGTCTTGCTAACTTTCACAGGCTGGCCTTGAAGTTACTATAAACCTGACTCAGCTTGAACTTACAGTCCTCCTGTTCCAGCCTCCAAAGAAGCCAGGATGCAAACCTGGGCTAACAGGCTGGCTATCATATTTTAATTTTTTAAAATTCAGTTGGTCATTTTGGCTCAAGTAGACAGCTCAACAATTTCCTTAGCAAACTGTCTAATTTGATTAGATGCATTCACAGAATAATCTATCTTTCACTTTAACCACCAAAGACCAGCACCATATTTTGCCTCAAACTGGTTTTGTAATTCTTCTGTATGTCTATTTTAAGATTCAGAGAAACTTACTTGTAGTCTGTTACATAGGCTTCAATTTAATAGCATGACTCGCCCAGAGACACAGCATTAAAAAGAGGATTCCGTACTTTATTTTTAATTACTCAAGCAGGACATCAAATAGAGTCACATCACAAGATTAAAGATAAAAATGTGTGCAAATCTATCATTTAGTTGATGGAGCCCTTGCTTAAGTTATGCAGTGTGTTTCATTCTGTTCCAGGGGAGCCCTCTTCAGCTCAAAGAAGTTGTCTTTGAACATCATCAAGAATGATGAAGAGAAAAGCATGAGTTGAACACCAACTATAAAGAATGGAGAAAGAGAAGTGCCGCACTGTTTTGTAGGTGTGGCTGGCTCCTGGTCCTTCCTTCTGGGTAACATCAGTGGTATTGGAAGCCATGCACATCTTCCATGCGTGATGGGCCTGCTCATTGGAAATGGTTCACAATTGTTTCTCAAATACTTGCCTAGTTCTCTCTAGATTAACAAACATAGAAATGCTTCTCCATTGGCAGCCCTACCCAGTGTTCCTGAGTGTGCTGAGTAATGTTCTGGGCACATTGCTGGTAGGGCACTGTCTTGGTTACATTAACTGGCATGGAAAGACCCATCTTAACTGTGGGTAGTTCCTGGGTGGAGAAGACCCGCAGGTCACTAGTACATGACTGTGACATGACCAGCTGCTTCAAGATCCTGCTGCTGTGACCCCTTTGCCATGATGGGGTATACACTGACCTGTGTGCTAAATAAACCTTTTCTTCCTTGGGTTCTGTTTTCATCAGAGGATTTTATCATAGCCGTAAGGAAAAGAAACCAAGGCACTGGAGAAAATATCCATTTGTATCACCATAAAAGTCCTTCAATAGGGCCAGTGCATGCATGTGTGTGTGCATGTACCCACAAAATAAATAAATAAATAAATAAATAAATAAATAAATAAATAAATAAGTAAATGTAAATAAAAATAAAAATTTTAAAGTCTTTCAAGAAACTGGTCTGTGTATTTCTTATACTTTATTGTCACTGCTGTCTTTCTGATTTACTTGTGTTCTTTGAACCACTAGATGATTCCATCATTCCATGATCCAAACAAATACACTTTTTCTTTTGGCTATGGGGGGGGGGAGGGGAGGGAGAGAAGGAGGAAGAGGAGGAAGAGAAGAAGAAGGGAGATGCACAGTGATTTCCTGGATTTTATTTAATATTGTTTCTTTCATTTAAACAATTGACAAATGTTTTCTTTTATTCTTGTGTTGGCTTTCACATCACAGATTTCCTTTGGTATGTTATCATTTGTTTGAATATTAACTCCCTTAATGTTAGCTTCCCTGAATGTGGTCTTCAGTTAGGTAGAGCAAGATCTGTCTCTTATTACTAATCACATTTTGTTTTCATTCTTTGTAAATTTTTTGTTTGCCTTTTCAAGACAGAGTTTCTTTGGGTAGCCTTGCCTGTTTTGGAACTTGCTTTGTAGACCAGGATGGCCTTGAACTCACGGAGATCAGCCTGGGATGAAAGGCATGAGCCACCACTGCCCAACTCTTAAATTTTTAAAATTTGCTTACCAAGACATCTTGTTTTTTTCAACATATACCCATTTTTATAGCCTGTATTTGACATGTGTTTGTGTGTTTACATGTGTGGGTGCGTGTGCGTGTGTGTGTGTGTGTGTGTGTGTGTGTGTGTGTGTGTGTGTGTACACACATATCTGCATGTGTGAATAGAGGCTTGATGTTTGTCTGGTGTCTTCCTTGATCACTATTTGTCTAGTATTTTGAGGTGGGGTCTCTTTCTTGGATCTTGAACTCCCAGAATCAGCTAGTCTAATCAATGCCTCCTACTTGAGATGATTACAGGCAGCCTACCATGCTCACCTGAAATTAAGTGGGTGTTGGGATCCAAGCACCTCCAGTCATTCTAATTGTATGGCAATCTTTGTAGCCTCTGAATCAGCTGCCTCACCCTACCTTATTTTAGTACACATTTTGCTATTACCAAAAACACCTGGAGTTTATAGATCACTAGTCTATGCCTTTAAAATCAGGTAATGCCCAGTCTGGTTCCCTTCTCTTCCTCTAAAACTTCCCTTTGAACATTACTGCTTAGTCTGCATGTTTGGATTAGCATCTTGAGAAAACATCTTCTTACTCCACCATCTGCAGTTTTCCCCTAAGCTGTGTATCATCTTTTTCAATGCCCATGTCTCACCCTGATTATTACTATGATTCAACATCTCTGGCATTCTTTTTTGGGGCACACATGTTCTCTGTTCAGGGCATATTTGCACAGTGAGCTCCCTGTATACTTTCTTTCCCTCGTGGACAGCACTCTGTTGCTTCCCTCGATGCAACTGAGCAAGGAGGAAACTGGAGACCCAGTGGTGAAGCTTGAATGACAAAACTGCAAGGATCCAGGCTGTTTTATTCTAACAGTTCCATTTTAGTTAACCATTAATGTAAATGCTTTGACTCATGATGAAACTGTTATTAAAATTTTCATTTCAGCTGAGGCAGATGCATAAATATTGTGTCTGAATAAATCCATTGTTGATAAGATGGTTCCAGACTCTTGACATGTGCTAGCTAAGGATGTTTGATTCCACTGCCTGCAGGTGAACACAGGTTATAATGAGCATCATCGCCAGGAAGGACAGCATATCTCATTCACAGGAGACATTCTCATAACTAATTCTCAGTTCAGCATCATTGATGTTACTAGTTATGTAAAACCAAAAACAACTGGATTAACTAAGCAAGTCGGCATTCTGCATGTATAGCTTATTTTAAGGAGTAGTAATGTACTTATTAGTAGACATTGATCCTTTGATACATTTCCTCTTAAAGGAAGATTTTTATTAAACAATACAAATTGCCAACAAACGCCACAATAGCAGGCCAGAGAGATGCCACAGCAGGTGAAGGTGCTTGCTGTCAAGGCTGATGACCTGAGTTCGATCCCCAGAATGCACACAAGGGAAGGAGAACCCCCCAACTCTCCCAAGTTGTCCTCTGCACTCTACATGTGTATGTGCACAAATGTGCAAGCATACATGAACACACACATGCTATATATAAATAAAACACTTTTAAAGGTTACAACAACCTATCCCCACATACTCTTGTGGTGCACTTCTGTAATCTAAGATACTGGAGACACTGAGGTAGAAGAGTCATGGGCCAAAGTTTGAAAGTTCAAGTCTGTCTCAAAACTCAAAGGAAAAAAATTAAGAGCTAAGGATATGGCTAGTTGATATAGGAGTTGCCTAGCATACACAATTCCTAGGTTCAATCCCCATTGTTGCCTAAAGAAAAATAAAGTGGATTTAAAGTACTCCAATTGCATTAATTTGTATGTCCCCTTCTTGCTTTCTGCTCCAGCATCTGACCTCTTTAAGAGAAACTGTGTGAGCTTAAGTTTCCTTGCCTCTGATAACAAAGGTGATAGCAATGTAACTCGGAAACACCTGGATATTCACCAACTGTTTGGTTCTTTTCCATTTGGTTTCAAATCAGATCTTGGCACCAGACATCATGGGGCTGTGTCTATCACAGGACAGCGCCTGACAAGCAGTCCGTGAAAAACAGACAGCAGCTGGCTGGCTGAGAAGGGAGCTCTGTGTTGCTGCCAGTTCCTACCATTACCAGATCACCCAACATGCAGTCAGTGTCTACTCAAGGCTTAGAATCCCAAACGTGATGCTTCTGTTCACCACATGCCCAGGACTCTCCTTGGTTTTCGTGGCTGTTATTCCAGCCTCCGTAAGTAGCCTCAGCTGACCAGCTGGCAGTATCCGCAATGGTTTTCTGTTTCCCAGTTTTTATTGTTCAATATAAGCAAGCCACCGTTTACCCCAGTGAGCCCTGCATGCCAGCCAGCCTGTAGATTAAATTCTGGAGTCTTATATGCCTCAGTTGTATGAATTCCCATATGATCTGTATAGCATTGTTGATTATTTCCTTAAAAACAAGTCTGGTTTTTTTCTTGCCTTGGGGCTTAGCTAGGGACTGGGTGGCAGTAGCTGTGTGGTGTTTGATTAAAACTGGCCAGCACAGGCTCCTCTATTTGGACATTTGGTCCCCTGTTGGTGCTGCTGGTGTAAGAACAAGGTAAACTGGACAGGATAGAGTTCACTGAATCCTCAGAAAAAAACCACCTTGAGAAATTCCCAGCAGGACACAAGGCTGATTCAGCTCCAGCCAAGGGACCATAAACAATTCCAGTACCCAAATGGTGCCCAACCTGGTCAAAGCGACCCCATCCGGCTGGTAAGGCAGTGATTAATTTTGGCAAATAACACTTGCTCGCCACAACTGTCCTTTTGGGCAACTGTTAGTAACAATTTTGAAATCCCCCTAGCGCCCACATCAGTGAATCCAAAGGTCACTTACCCTTACCCAATCCTGAACAGCCAAGGCTCACACCACCCTGCTTGCAGTTTATTCCTTTAAAAATCCCTTGCAATTGAGGCCAGGCACCCCCTTTCCTGCAGCTGCTGTGCCAGTTTGCTGGACAGGGTCCCTGCTGAATCTTGGAATAAAAAGGAACTTTGCTTATTGCAGTTCAGGAGACTCTTGTCTGTAAGGCTACAGGGTTCCCGTGACTTGGGCATAACACTAGTTGGGGGGGGGTGTGAAATATAGCCTTGCTGGAGGGGTACCTCTGGGTATGAACTTTGAGGTCTTATAGCCTCACTAAACTTCCTGATCTCTCTTCCTACTTCCTGTGTGTAGACAAAGAAGTGATCAGTCAGCTTCCTGCCATGCCTTCCTACCATGCCTTCCTGGCTGTTAGGACTACCCCTATAGAACCCTAAATCAAAACAAACTCTACTGTAAGCTGCTTTTGGTCATGGCATTTCATCATAGCTACAGAAACGAAACTAATGCAGGCTGCTGACCCTCCCAATCCCATTGCTGTTTCCCACTGCCTCTTGAAAAGCAAAGCAAGCACATGGGAGCATTGCTTTTTTCTTTGCAGAAAGAGAATGTTGGCTGTGCATTTTCTAACAACCACCTATCTAAGAAGGACTGACTGGCCTTGTGGCCTTGAATCACTTCATAGGCTGTGGGAACCCCACAGAAGAGAGGGGGGAGAAATCATGGGAGCCAAAAGACCCTGGGAGAGAATGGTCCACAAAATCAATTAAGCGGAACTCATGGGGCTCCCAGAGACTGAAGCAGCAACCACAGAGCCTGCATGGGTTTGCACTAGGTCCTCTGCATATAAGTTAGGATTGTTGGATTGATGTTTTGGGAGGACTTTTAACAGCGAGAGTTGGGGTGTCTCTGATTATTTTCTCTGCTTTTGGGACCATTTCCTCCTACAGGGTTGCCTGGTCCAATCTTGATGTGAGGTTTGGGGCCTGGTCTTACTGCATTTTGTTGTGCTTTGTTCCACTGATACCCCGATATCACTGGGAGACCTGCTCTTTTCTGTGTGTGTGTGGGGGGGGGAAGGCTGATTCGGAGACAGAGGAGATGGGGGAACATACCAGGATAAGTGGATATGGGGAAGATTTCTATGGGACTATTTTAAACATTGCCAATTTCATCAAGATGAAATTTGGAGAGAGAGAGAGAGGGAGAGAGAGAGAGAGAGAGAGAGAGAGAGAGAGAGAGAGAGAGAGAGAGAGAGAGAGACACACACAGAGACAGAGAACATATATTTAACTGCCTAACTTAAATTACATACCTAGTATGTATGCCTAAAGTCAAGTCTAATATTTCCAGATACTAAATCTCTCCCTCCCACAGTGTAGATAGTGTCTAATGGCAGATAAACACACCAAGGTTAAAGAAAGGCACTTAACATTTTTTAATTATTTCCTTTGATTCTTTCACTTGTCATTTAAAGATGGCTTAATATTCCAGAATCAAAACATTACCTCCTACTGTGGATGAAAAGATAAGTGTTTTGTTTGTTGTTGTTGTTGTTTGTTTTGTTTTGTTTCCCAGACAGGCATGGTGGTGCATGACTGTAATCCTGGGATTTAAGGGGCTGAGCCAGGAGACTACACCTTTAAAAGTTCTGGAATTGCTGGCTAAGACTCATTACTACGTCTAATTTCCCTCCCTTTTATTCTTTTATTTTATTAATAATATAATTTAAAAATGTACATGTCGATCCCAGTTTCCTCTCCCTCCCGTCCTCCCACCCTCCCTCCCACTTACACTCTTTTCCCCCTCACATGCACCCTGACCACCCTCCCCTCCCATCGAGACTACACCTTTGAGATTAGTCTGAGCTACATAGTGAATTTAAGTCTAGCTTGAACTAAGTATAGAGATTCTGTCTCAATGACACTAACCAAAGAGTTAATTTCACTGTCAAAAGTATTCACTAAAAGTAAGTAAATAATAGAATGAACAATATGAGAAAACCTGAATTCAATACTTTCCTAAACAGTATGGCTTGTCTAGAAAAGCCATTTTCCTTTCAAGATTTCTGGTCAAACTTAGGAGTGGGGACAGATCAGCCAGTAAAGTGCTTAGTTTATAAGCATGAGGACCTGAGTCTTATCCTTTATACCCATATTCAAAAGACAAATCAACAAAAATCTGATATGGTGGCGTGAACTTGTAGCTCAAGTACTGAGGACAGGGAGATAGGCAAATCCCTGGGGCTTGCTGTGAGAAATGACATCTGAGGTTGAAGGATGTCCTCTGGCTTCCATACATACAAACACATGCATGCACACACTCTTACATATACACATACACACAAGAGTTTTGGCTACAATGGTATATAATAGGTATAACCCTTTGAGACTTGACTTCTTTCTCCTTGTATCCTATCATCTAGACCAAAGAACATACATATTTTATACCATTAAGTTTTAATGAGTTGGCATTGGAATAGGTAGTGTCTGGCTTTGCTTTAGAACTTGAAACTGGAGGCCTAGTTCTAAAGAGCTATGAGGATACCAGGAGACTGTGGGATCTTTACGAGGTGGGTCCAAGGAGGGAGGGGTCTTTAGGTCACTGATAGAGAGGAGTTTAATAGGGCTTCCAGCCCTTCCTCTCTCACTTTTTCTTCCTGAACATGACTGAGTACTTTTTCTTTGTCACATACTGTGCTATTTTGCCATATGTCTGAAGCAATGAGACCAACCATCAACTGTGAGCCAAAATAAATATACTCTCCTTATAAGTGTATTTTATTGGTGTCTTTGGTATTTTGTTACAGTGACTAACACAGTACATAATGCCCCAACCTTTTAATAATGAAAACTATGGGACCATATGCCCTAATCAGAAATTAAAGATCAACAGAACAAGGACAACTACTTAAACAAAATGAGTCAAGATCAGAGAAAGGACAGAAGTCAATTTGGAGAGGTGGAAGTGGAGTGGAGGTACAGGAAAAAAGATGTGAGAGTCTGTAGGGCCATAGCTCACTCCTCATAGAGAGGTAGAAGGCAGGGCTGGGAGGAGGATAGGCAGGGACGAAAGGGGTACAGGATGATGCAGGAGCAAGGGCAGGCAGAGAGCCAAACTTGGTCATTGAATTCACAGATATTAACTAATATTTTCATGACATTTATCTTTATTTCTGTTCCTTCCATTGTTTCAGTAGCCTTCTTATGCTCACTCTATTTTATTTCACCCTTCTTTCTTACTTCCTTGCAACCAAGAACTCCCACTAGAACAATGTATTTTAAAGTTTAAAACCAAGCTTTTATTTTTCAAAGCCAAATAAAGACAACACTTTACACTTCAATTTTGTTTTAGGTACATAATAGTAATTAGGAATGTTGTGTCAGTGGCAGTAGCACGGCCATTGCTGTTTCTCACTGTCATTTAGCAAGTAGAGCCATCGTACATCATCTTTTCAGCTGGTTATTTGACATGGTTTCCAGAGAATTCTGGCACTTTGAACTGATAAGTATTTTTAATAGATTCAAAGCATTTGAGGAAGAAATGCATGATTTCCAGGAGACTGAGGAAATATTTTACTTCTTTGAACATGATAAATAACTAACTTTCTAGCAATGGCTAACATTGCCTGACATATACATGGATGAGTGATTACCTCCTTAGTTCTCCAGACACAGTTTTTCTTTTGCTAATGCAACTGTGATCTATCATAGCAATGTTCATGACATGGCAACTCCAATGCAAGCTTGACATGCAGTGTGGGAAACTGTGGTTTTCTGTAGCACACACATGCAAAAGCATCCTTCTAGGTCTAGAGGACCATGATCTGCTGGAAGAAGATGAGTCAGACAAACACAAACATTTATGCTCCATATATGTATTCACAATTCCTGCCAAATAAAAACAGATGAATGAGTGAAGACATAAACTAGCAAGGTCATAAGTTGAAAAATGTTACACATAAAATCTGGTGTACCTGGATAACAGCAAACCCTGGCAGGGTTCAGTGACCTCAATATATATATGTATATATATATATATATATACATATGTATATGTATATATATATATACATATATATATATTGTGTGTGTGTGTGTGTGTGTGTGTGTGTGTGTGTGTGTGTTTAATTAGAGCATTAAAGTCATGACTCCTATCTATGGCACTAAATACCTTCTATAGCAGTGGTTCTCAACCTTCCCAATGCTGCAACCCTCAAATACAATTCCTATGTTGTGGTGATGCCCAATTAAAGCATGGTAAATAAGAATCTGGGAAATGATAGGCTGGTTGATGTTTATTTGGGGAGAAATCATTTACACCAGAAACAGATGACAGCCACTGCTGCAGGCTCCTGTTCCAGATGTTCTCTGTCTCCAAACAGGAAGTAAGAGAGTGAGCTAAAGTCTGGGGCCCCAGACCTAGTCCCCCCAGGTCATGGTTGCACCTGTCCCCATGCCACAAACAGGTGTGGGCAGGGTAGATATCTCACTACACTCAATCATAAAATTATTTTCCTTGCCTTTTCATAACTGTAATTTTGTGACTGTCATGAATCATAAGATAAATAGCTGTGTTTTCCTGTGGTCTTAGGTGACCCTGTGAAAGGGTCATCTGAATCACAAAGGAGTCATGACCCACAGGTTGAGAACTGCTGCTCCACAGGAAAATGAACTAAACTTGGCCACGGTCTACATCTTCACCAGTCTTAGAGGGTCAGTTAATACAGAGATCTTACCTATGTTCTGTGCGTTTCACATCCCTGTCCATTCTAGTGAACATTTACAGCAGGGAGAGACCCAAGGGCTGGATGGATGGTCTTCAGCTACGTCTATTGTCTGCTGGACATTATTTTAAACCTTTGGCAGAGAAAAGTTTAAGCTTAGGAAACAGTTAGTGATTGCAGACTTTTGTGACTTTCTTGCCCCACAAATTGAAAATGTACTGGCATTCAGCCACCAGAAAAAGATGGTTTAGTCCTATCCAATGCTTTTATAATGGTGATTGTTTCTGGCAAACATTTCAACTTCAGTAAGTCCAAAGTTAAAGTTTTCATAGTTGATATTGATTCTGTATCATTGATGGATTTTATCTTAAAAAGAACTTTATATTCCATATTTGGAATAGTAGAGAAAGCCTATGAGATGTCTTAGCAGTTGAGAACATTTGCTACTCTTCCAGAGGACCTGGGTTCCATTTCCAGATGGTCTGTGGCCATCTGTATCTCCAATTTCAGGGAATCCCATTGCTTCCCTTGGCCTCTGAGGACACCAGGCAAACAAGTGGTGCATGTACAAATGTGCAAGCAAAATTCTCATATACATGAAAAAAATAAAATGAAAATGAATTAAGAATTAAAGAAAGGACGGGTAGGAGGAAAAAGAAGTGAGGCTGCTTCTTTCCAAAATCACTTTTCAAATTGCAGAGCACTAAATGAAAACTCTGTCTTTAACAAGGCTAGGGGACAACAACCATCATCCCCAAGCAGGTCACATAAGACGAAGTTCTTTTATGAAGCCAAGTCACACTGGGCAGCAGGAAGGCCAGGGTTGGGGAAGGCTATTGGTTGCAACTTTTCAACTCCGTGGAGAAGCTCTCAAGAAACTGTAAGTGTCATGAGACAACAGCAAATCACCTTCCTTTCACACAGTAAGATCAGGATACAAGGGGTGGGGTTCATCTGTCCTGGAGACTTTTCTGAGTAGAACTCAGCACCAAGAAGAAGCAAGTGAATTGAAACTGAATGAAGAAACTCTGGCCCTAAGCAATATAGTTAGGAAATGTTTTAATCATCAACAGGGAGAATCAATCAGCTTGAGCTGAACCCCATCGTGATTCATACAGTGACAGCTGATGGTATTTTACAGGGAGAATGAGGAAGCAAGGAAGGGGGTGACAAGAGACTCAGGAAACCATAAATTATCTAAAACAGAAGGGAGCCATCCATGTTAACTCCTCTGGCTTTGGTAACTGGTTCCTGGAGTGATTAGGGTCCTGTGTTTCTGAAGGGGTGGCTATCGGGACCAGCTGATCTGTTGGGATGTGCCTGAAAAAGGGAGCAAGAATTGAGACAGAAAAGAGACAAAAGACAGAAGATGGAGTCAGGAGGGTTCTCAGTGAATACTGCAGCTACCCCAAGTTTATTACTCATGGCCATTATATGTTCCAAGCAAAAGGGGAGGGCAAAAAAACTTCCTTACCATGGTACAAGAACTAACAAAGGAGTCTTCTGTTCTAGGTTTGGATCCTGGTCCTACTATTTATAGACGTGTGCCATTAAATTTTGCTAACTCTATTTTATTATCTAGAAAATGGGTGTGGGTAGGGTAACATACCACCTACCCCATGGGAATTCACCATGATTAAATGAACTCATATGTTGGAAGTGCCCACAAAATAATTGCTATGTTTCTTTAATTACATATTGTAATGCAGAAGAGAAGAGAGATATTTTGCTCTGATCTCTGTTCTCTTGGAGGATGAAGGTTAAAAACTTCCTTGCATGTGCAACCTCAGACTGTAAACACTGTTCCATGTACCAAACTCTCTTTCTGCCTGGGAATGGCTCTGATGCTCCAGCAAAGACTGTGTCTAGGGAACACTGCTTTTCAGAGTTGAGTACCAACTCTGAGGAACCATGCCGGGCTCCACAAAAAAGTAAGAATTAAATGAATGAAAGGGAATCAAGGCACACAGGCATTAAGTGTATCAGATAAGATAAATGTGTTGAGTCTCATGCATGCCACTGTGTTGGTCCCTGTATCCATACAATTGCACATAGAAGCCAGAACAGCATACATGTCATATATCTTCCTTTGTTGTTTTCCGTCTCATTGTCTTGAGAAAGGGTCTCTTATTGGAAGCTAAGGTGGCTGTCAGACTCTCAGTATCTGCCTGTCAAATAAATTACTGTATAACTGTCCGATGAAATAATAGCAACTAGAAGACAAAGGCACGTATCTAAAAGTGCGGGTACAGAATTTAGTCTAAGACACACTAAGCATTGTGAAGTTGGAATGTAGGATGCTCAGGAATGTTTCCTGCTGCTGTGTGGTGTTTGCTCATTAGGGACATCTGTTCACATGTGCTGCTTGGATGTGCACATGCTACTTCTAGAACACAAAGAAAGCAATCTGCAGGGGGTAACTTGGGTGGTAGAGGCCAGGAAAGGGAAAACACTATATTGTTCTAATTTATTATATATTTAAAAATCCTGTTATATCTGAAGAAAGCCAATAGTCAAACGAGGAAGGGGTTAGCCCAGTGGGTGATGGAAGTGAACTTAGCTTGTTTGCTGAGTGGATGCAACACAATCGCATGGACATTCTTCTGGCACAATATTGATGTCACCTTGTGGTGCCCAACAGAGCACTGATGTCACCACCAGGAAAGTGGGTGCTTTAAACTCATTGCATAAATCTAGTCTCTCAGACACCAGCCAGGTATCAGGCTAGAGGAAGTTTTGCTGTGAATTCTTTGCTTTGGTTTCTTGTTTCGTTTGGTTTTTGTGCAAAGCCAGAGGTACCCAGGAGCAGGAAAAATAATTTTCTCTAAAGATGGGGAAAAAAACCCTCAAATGCTGGTGTGAACCTTAATTAAATTATTGGTTAAACATATTTTTAATTGACTCTATCACACCATGCCCTGACAGTGTCTTAAGAAGTCTTGTGATAGCTTTTAAAGCAAAAATAAAATAAAATTCCCAGAGATCAATATGGAGTTAGGTTTTAAAAGCAGGTTTCTTGCCTTTCCATGTTGTTACCATTGTTGATTTCTATCTTTTGTCTGAAAATATCACGTATGTTCTCTGTGGAGCCTTAAAAACCCTAGTTAAAGCAGAAGTTCCTATTTCTTTAATACTGCATACTATCTGTTAATTACTCTACTTCTGGTAGCTTGACTGTAAGGTTTGTTAATGCACATGCACAGCTGAGTTTAATTAAGGACTCCTGGGTTTCTCAAACTCTTATTGTACCCTGTATTTTAATAGCCTTTTAGATTAATCTTAGTATTGGAACCCAGATTTTCAAATGTCAGGTTATTCATTAAGACCAAGGACCCGCTGCAAAAATATTCATTATGTTAGATGTGCCTTGGCAAAAAGCATATATGAAAGCAAACCATGAACCATAGCATTTACCAAGAATATGGTGTTTTCTTGTAACAATGTGCCAGTTCTAAGAGTTCTTTGTGCTCTGTAGATGGTGCTGGAAATAGAAATGGCCATGTAAAACACAGAAAGCTTAATGCACTTGATCTATAACCCTGAAAGGTTATAGCTCCCTTATACAAGAATCTTTAATCTTTAATCACATTTAATGTCCCTCCTAAATGGAGCTCAATGTGTCAGAGGTCCCCAACTGCCACATTCTTCAGATTATCAGCAGAAATATAATTTGCCAAAGCTTCTACTCGATGAGCAGTGGGGTCAGACTAGATGAAATTTCTCTCAGGAGAAGGAACAGGCTGTGAGGTCTGCAGGCTCCTCTGTGTAGACAGGCCCCACTGACCTGGCCCACCAGCACCACTCACAACCATCCCTCTATGTCAACTCTGAGGAATCAGTTTGCTGCAAAGGCACATTCTGGCAGGCAGGGACAGCCCCCTGATCATCTGTACTGAGTAAGGACAAAGATGACATGGTACCCAGTGGGGCAGGGGTATCTGACCTGTGAACAGTCAAACACAAAGAGACTTACAGAGTATCTGGGCTGCATGTCAAGCAGTTAAGGAGGCCATGGAGCACATTCTTATGTTGAAAACAAAAGCAGATCGATTATTGTTCTCTATTCCCCTGCTTGTAATGCTGGGATTGTACCTAGCACCTCCCACATGCTGAGCAAGTGCTCTACTGCTCAACTATCTCCCCAGCCAGACTTCATTTTTATTTCTTATTTTGAGATAGTCTTGCTAGGTTACCTCAGCAGGCCTTGGATTTGTGATTCTGCTGCCTTCTCCTTCTGAATGGTTAATGTTACATGCATGCATCAACAACCCCTATTTTAAATTTCATTTTACATTCCAATCATTACATTCTTCCTCCCTCCGCTCCTCCCATGACCACCCCTCATCCACTCCTCCCGTAGGTAAGGCCTCTTATGGGGAGTCAACAAAGCCTGGCACATTAAGTTGTGGCAAGACCAAGTCCCTTCCTCCTGAGTTAAGGCTGAACATGGCATCCCCTCATAGGGAATGGGCTTCAAAAAGCTAGCTCATGCACCAGGGAAAGATCATGGTCCCACTGCTAGGAGCCCTCCTCCCAGATAGACCAAGCTTCACTACTATCTCCCACCTAGTTCAGTCCCATGGAGGCTCTACAGCTGTCCACCTAGAATTCACGAGTTCATATAAAGAACTTAAGAAACTAGACATCAAAATACAAATAATCCAATTTAAAAAGTGGGGTACGGATCTAAACAGAATTCTCAACAGACGAATCTCAAGTGGCTGAAAGACAGTTAAGGAATTGCTCAATATCCTTAATCATCAGGGAAATACAAATCAAAACACTTATGAGATCTTAAACCTGTCAGAATAGGTAAGATAAATAATAGTGAGGACAGCTTATCTTGGAAAGGATGTGGAGTCAGGGGAATACTACTCCACTGCTGGTGAGAGTGCAAACGTCTACAGCTACTTTGAAAATCAGTATGACAGTTTCTCAGAAAATTGGAACTCAATCTACCTCAAGACCCAGCTATACCAAACTTGGGCATATTCCCAAAGGATGCTCAATCATACCACAAGACACTTGTTCAACAATGTCCAAAAGCAGCATTATTCATCATAGCCAGAACCTGGAAACAATTTATATGCCCCTTAACCAAAGAATGGATAAAGAAAGTGTGGATATGTATGTATGTATGTATGTATGTATGTATGTATGTATGTATGCATTTATGTGTGTATGTATTTGCAGGCAAATAGATGGAACTAGAAAAAAACATACTGAATGAGGTAACCCATACTCAAAAAGACAACCACAGTATATACTCACTTAGAAGTAGATACTAGATGTAAAGGAAAGGATAACCAGATGACAATCCACAGTTCCAGAGAAGCTAGATAATGAAGGTTATTTTTAATAAAAATAATTTTCTGTTCTTTATTTATAGATTCTCTACCAAATTTATCATAGTCCCATTGTCTTAGCTAGGGTTTTTATTGCTATGACAAAATAGCATGACCAGCAAGCAAGCTGGGGAAAAAGGGTTTATTAGATTTATACTTCAGCATTGTTGTTTATCACTGAAGGAATTCAGGACAGGAACTAAAACTGGGCAGGAACCTGGAGGCAGAGCTGACGCAGAGGCCATGGAAGAGAGCCACTTACTGACTTGATTCCCACTGCTTGAACAGCCCACCTTCTTATAGAACCCAGAACCAGCAGTCCAGGGATGGTGCCACCCACCATGGGCTGGGCCCTCCCCTATTAATCACTAAATGAGAAAATTCCTTACATCTGGATCTCATAGAGGCATTGCCTCAACTGAGACTTCTTACGCTGATAACTCTAGCTTGTGTCAAGTTGACAAACAAAACCACTCAGCACACCCACTAACTACATTAAAACATTAAAATGAATTTACCAAGTAAATTGGAGAAATGAATTTTCACCCCAAAGAACTTTGGGTTTAATTTAGAATAAAAGTGAGTATTAAGAGAGTAAGATTGATTTATTTGTTTCTGTCTTGCTTTATTTAACAGTCATCTGGGTCTTATCCTTTATTTAAATTCACTTCCTTCTGATTTATTAGATTTACTGGGGTCTTATTCTTATTTATTAGCTCAAGACTGTACTTGTAATTCTTCCTTTTTTTTTTCCCCGAGACAGGGTTTCTCTGTGTAGCATTGGAGCCTATCCTGGCACTTACTCTGTAGCCCAGGTTGGCCTTGAACTCATAAAAAAAAATTTGCCTTGGCCTCCAGAGTGCTGGGATTAAAGGCCACCGCTACCCCCACCTGGCTCCTTTTCCTTTTCTTAACAAATGCACAAACAACCCCAAGCTTCTGTTTCTGTGCCTCTTCTGGGAGCTGATGCAATGTTTTGAAGTAGGCTACTTCTAAATAGTTTAATCTTCACACACACCACACCACACACACACACACACACACACACACACACCACCTTGATAAGGCAATTCACTTCACTCAAAGGGAAACCAGAATTGCCCAGCACACATCCAATCATCAGGGAATCCCAGAAACATTAGGTAAAACTGTAGGATATAAGCTTGCTAAAAGAACAAATATGTTTTGTTAAAGAATGGCAACTTTTGAGATCCATGTAGCTACACTTAGTCAAGAGGAAGCTACACCTACCCCACTGCGGCTGTACCACTTATAGACATGCCCTGAAGTGCAGTCATCAACCCTGGGTTAGACTGCTCTTGCCTAATACATTGAAGGCTGGCACTGGGAAGAAATGGGTGAAAAAACTATGGAGCTATGAGTATCAAAAGCCCAGGATAATAGACCTGGGAACACGTGAAGAAAAAGGCAGGCAGCAGAAAGGTTCCACTTAATTTCCCACACCAAAAGCTTTGTATTTTTCTTGCATTTACATAAACAAAAACAAACTTTAAAACACACATGAAAATGAAACTCCCAGAGTATAACCTCTGGGAAGAGCTATGTGGTCACAAAAATTTGAGCCTAACATTTTATTTCTTTAGATGAGGAATATGGGGAAAAATAATTGCATTCAGTTTAGCTTAGGGAAGTGGTTTCTGTCTGTCTATTGTATGTATTATATGTATGTTTCTACTATTCCATTATATAACATATAATATGAAATAATCATCTACTGATTTGAGTTTCTAGCATTTTGATAACATCAACAAAACTTTCTTGAATGAGTGAAAATTTTTCTAGATGTTAAAATACAACAAAGAATCAATTGAAGTTATCCAAATTAAACAAATGATTTTTTTTACCATCTGGGGCTCTTGGAGAATTTTCTCCACAGAAGTAATCTAAAATCTTTGTAAAACATAGGATTTCCTACACTCTTCTGAGTGAGGATTTCCCAACCCTGGTGCCTGTTTCCTACCTCCAGTTAGGAAAATGAAGCATCTTATACAATGTCACTATGTCACAACCCTGTTGTCTCTTCTCCCTCCAGTTTTAATGTCTAGAGTTTATCAGTCTAGGTTTTTCTGTGGCATACATGCACATAATTTTCCAGGAAGTTTTCAACATTCTCCCCTGCTCAGTCTAATTAGTCAACGGGTTCAGATAACAGGATCTATCTACATTTGTTTATTGAATGAAGATGCAGGAGAGGCATCGCTGTTCTATTTTATCAGCGCAGTCAGGGCTAAATAATAATGTTGTGCAATATTTATTTGTCCTTATTCATATGTGATTTATGCATTTATTAAATATTCATGAGACTCTACTGAGCCATTGATAGAAGTAAACTCTTATGTTCTTTATTAGAATATATATCACTGAGCCTGGTGGTGGTGGTGGTGGTGGTGCATGCCCTTAATCCCAGCACTCAGAGGCAGACTCAGGTGGATCTCTGTGAGTTCGAGGTCAGCCTGGTCTACAAAGCTACACAGAGAAACTCTGTCTCAAAACAAACAAACAAAAAAGAATATATACCACTAGAGAAAAGTGATTCCTGGAAGACCTGTTGTGACTGGTAGACAATTATGTTGTGGATGCAGGCCTAGCTAAGGGAAAATAAAGGTCTGGTTCTTTCATGATAGAGAAGCCCATTAGCTTTGACTTATCTAGGAGTCCCAGATTACTGACTATATATTCCATCTTTGACATGGACCATCATACAATGGCGGTGCTGGGTCTATTTTTCTGATTAAGAATAGATAGACTAAGGGACTGGAGAGATGGCTCAGCAGTTAAGAGCACTAGTTGCTCTTCCAGATGACCCAGGTTCAATACCCAGCACCCACATGGCAGCTAACAACTGTCTATATCTCCAAGATCTGACACCCTCACACAGACAAATATACAGGCAAAACACCAATGCAAATACAATTAAAATAAATAAATTATTAAAAAAAAAGAGTAGGTAGATTAATAGGGCCTAGTTGTCTACCTGTGTAAGTAGGATCTACTTTACTGTTGAATGGTTTTTTACTTTTAGATCTTTAAAATAATGTTCATTATTCCTAGAATGGAAGGAATAAGGGCAAATTGTAGTATAGAGAGCTGCGAAGTGCTGCGCCTTAAAGATGGCGCTGGCTTCCACCTTCCACTTCCCCAAGGGTGAGCGCTCACATGCAAGCCCTTATTTGGTTAAGTCTGTTCAGCCTGTCTACTTCTGCATTAGAGTAGCCTATCTGCAGGGTCCATGTAGCTCACTGGGATTGGTTAGCGCAAGGGTATTTAAGCCTGCGTAATGGTCCCCCAGGCTCCCTCGGGTCAGAAGAACATGTTTCAAGGATCCTGATTAAAACTGCATGAAGAAGATCTTCCCAGAGTCGCGTCTTCCTTGCTGGTCGAGGTTGGGCGCGTACATTGTAGTGGGCAGGCTACTGGTGTGCTGTAACATAGTTGTGATAAGCCCAGTGCCTGTCATAGAAGTGTGCTATTTTTGTCTGTGGGCACTGGAGGTCCCTGGAATACTGGGATTGTTTTATAGGGGACAATCTTACTCAGACCCAAATGAATAGCTTTATAGTCTATATACTGCTAAAATCTTTGTCAACTAAAATCCGAGAGAACGTTTCTCTACACAACAAACAGATGCATAAGTCAAGCTGTTTGTTCCAGAGCAGATGTAGAGGAATCTGGAGGCATAAACACACACACACACACACACACACACACACACACACACACACACACACAGAGAGAGAGAGAGTAAGGAGAAGACCTGCCTTTGTAGCAACAAGCTCATGTTTGGGGCTTGGACAAGTTTGTATTAAACCCAGCAAATGGGCTAAACCCTTGCTGCAGTGGCTTCTGTAGAAAAATATCATACTTGTGTCTGTGTAGCAAGAAGGCTGCTGTCCTATGACTGAAGGACATGCAAGGAGATGCATTGTCTGTGTGCTTCTATTGCTTTTTTCGAAAGTAGAAGTTGAATACCTATGACAGCAGGACAGTGCTACCAAGATTTCGTTTGAAGCCAAATTATTATTATTTTTTTTCTGCCAATCATTTGCTACCTTCTGAGTTAAGTGTGGAAATATCCAGATCTAAAATAATGGAATCTGGAATTGGATGAACTTCTCTCTTGTTTTGTTTTTTCCTTCTCTTTTCCTCCTCTTGCCCATGCCCACCTCTCTGCCCTTTGTATTGTGTTTCAGTTGCTGACACTACTCTCACACCCTTAGAGAACTGAAAGAAGCATCATTGTTTATCTTCTGCATGACAGTTTCTTGAAATGGCACAACCTTTGGGTTTTCAATTCTTCCACCCAATTACCCTTCTCTTTATAGCTTGGTTTTCACCATCTCCTTCTAGGTACTCACCTAGAATCTTCCTAGATTCTGGGAAGAGAAGGGATTTTTTGTTAGTTGATGTTGTTTTAAAGTATTTAGAATCTTGAGGCTGGAGAGATGACTCAGCAGTTAAGAGCACTGGCTGTTCTCTTAGAAGATCAAGTTTTAGTTCCTAGCACCCATGTTGTCGATGCTCACAACCATCTGTGACTCCAGTTATAGGGGGATGGGACACCTTTCTGTCTCTTGTGATCATCTCTCTCTCTCTCTCTCTCTCTCTCTCTCTCTCTCTCTCTCTCTCTCTCTGTCTCTCTCTCTGTCTCTCTCTCTCTCTCTCTCTCTCACACACACACACACACACACCTATCTGCAGGCAAAATAAATATACATAAAGTATAAATCTTAAAGGTATTTGCAGGCTTAATACAAAAATGATATTAGTATATATCTTAGTTGCTCTATTGATCTGCCACAGCAAGCTAAGGAAGCATTTAACTAGGGACTTGCTTACAGTTTTAGAGGGTTAGTCCATGATAATTTGGTGGAAAGCAAATAGGCTTGATGCTGACGCAGTAACTGAGAGCTTTACACCCTGATCCACAAGGCAAAGGCAGAGAGAGAAAGACTGACTAGCATGGGCTTTGGGGACCTTAAAGCCCACATCCAGTGATACAACACACCTCCTAATTCTTCTCAAACAGGTTCACTAACTGGGAACCAATTATTCAAATACAGGAGCCTTGGAACCATTTTTATTCAAACCATCACAGTATCCAAAGTAGCTATAGAGTCGGAAGGACAGAACAACGGATAAAAAGTGCTCACTGCTAAGCCTAACAAACTGATTTTGATCCCCAGGACCCTCACAATGCAAGCAAAGAACTGACTTCTAAAAGTTATCCTCTGGCCACTACACACACACACACACACACACACACACACACACATATATATATATATATATATATATATATATATATATGCACCAATATTCATACATACAAATAGGTACATTTTAAGTGTCTATAGTTATGGATATTTTGGGATATTTTGTTACGTAAAAGCTAAGACTCTGAATGTCCTCTTTGGCATATTTAAAACCAGCTAATTGACTCTTAGTTATAAGTAATGATCTATGTCTGCTATTTATCTCACAAGGACTTGAAACACCCCCTCAAAGGCATGTATCTCAGATACTTTACTGACTTGGAGCTGTAAGTCTACTGATAAGATAATGGTACCATGGTTAGAAAAAGAGCTAATCAGTAAAAGTAAGTTTGTAAGTGATGGAATTTATGACTGTAAACACAGGAATCTCAAAATTCACCATTTGGGAGAAATTTGTCTGTAGCATGAGTAATAAAACCCAGAGACAGATATTGGGGTTCAAGCTGGTGATGAGAAAGCAAAACGGCCAAGTCTCTACCAAGCTAAAATGACAATCCTGTCTCCACGAATCCTCAGAGACAACGTTTTCTATGAATCTTCAGAGGAAAATGCTCTGAGTTCTTCCTCCACCCAGCCATATCCTACCTTTCTCCATCTTCCCGGTGCTGGGATTAAAGGCACATGATCCCAAGTGCTGAAATTAAAGGTGTTAGCTCTGTTACTCTTTTGGACTGATTCACTCTCATGTAGCCCAGGGTGGTATTGGATTCAGAGAGATTCATCTACCTCTGTCTCCTGAGTCCTGGGATTAAAGGTGTGTACGACCGCCACCTAGCCTCAATGGCTAACTAGTGTGGCTGCTGGGACTACTGTGTGTTTCTATGACTGTGCCTAGCTTTGCACTTTAATTTTCAGTGGTTTTATTAAATCATAAATAATATATCACCACATTTGTCCTAAAACACTTGGAAGAAATCCCCCCTTAAGTGGATGATGGTTCAACTGGATTTTCTGTTATGAACACAAGTTAATGAGTCAGTGCATTTTCATTTACAATGCTCTCAACCTGGTCCTCTGAGGTGGGGGACCCATGTCCTTTTCTAGAGTATACTGACATGGCTATGCACACTCCTCTAACTAAGCGAAGTGACATGAGAAACTCCAGCAAATCACCAACATGCAAACTTCAGTCAAGATACTCTGTGCTCATGGAAAATCAAGTAGAAAAGAATGTTTTGAAGGAGCTTCAAAATGTCTGGGTAAAATCGTTGGACTGTAATATTATTCCTACATTCTTGTCAGCTTCTCACCAAGGTGTGCCATAGGTTTACACTTCTGGAAGACACAGAATTATGTCTCTGCCATTTTCCATGAGCCCTGCATTCTAAGTGATTGAACTAGCCAACAACTGACTACCAGGAACACATTAATAACAAATACATCATAGGATTTTAAATAGTTATGTGAAAAGAATGTTCTGATTATGACTTAAAAACAAACAAAACAAAGCCATCAAGAATGTTAGATGTTATCATCTATAATTATTCAATTAGAACTTGTCATTAAAGATGTTTGGTCACACAAGTTAGTGAACAAATAAAATAGCTTTTTAAAGTTTATTTTTAATTTATGGATCGCTTTATTGCAGAATGATTGATATACTAAAGCTGTACATGTTAAAGAACATAATTTGATGAGCCTTAGGGTTAAGTGGACACCAAGGACCCCATCGCCATAATTTATGCCATAAACCTACTCATCCCATTCAAATGTTTTCCTCTGTTGTTGTAACACTTGTTATCTTCCCTTGAGCAACAGTGCAGAACAGTTAACTGTGATTGCTGTGCTGTGGAATAGGTCTCTAGGACTATCTATCTTGTATGAATAGAACTTTATTCCTTTGACCAATACCTCCTTCTGTCACTCTCCCTTCAGTCTTGGCAGTTACAATTCTATGATCCACAACTACGTAGTTGATGGCTTTAGATGTTTCTTATAAATGGGTTTATATCATATATTCTATGCTAGCTCTTGGCTTAGTCTAAAGTCCCCCTTATCCAGTCAAAGTCATATTTTAACAAGGACTTTACTAGGTAGCCAAAAACTGAGGAATTTCATCAAAAGACATTCTTGAAGCAGAAGAAAAAATATGTAGGTCAGAATTTTTGTTTTATGTAAGAATGCAAACACACACACACACACACACACACACACACACACACACACACACACCAAAGATGAAATCAAATTTCTACTCTTAATCTATCTCAGATGATTTTGTAGGCACTCCATTTGAACCATCTGGGGGCCGACAGATACCTTCTGCAGCTGCTCTCTAGATCCAGGTGGTTTCTTCAGCATGGATAGCTATCCTCACTGACCCCTTCACTGCTCAGTATATCAGCTCCCATTCTGATTGACACAACACCCTAACTTCTATCCTTAGGCCTTTCCTATTGGTCCTTTGTCTTTTAGCATGCAAACATACTCTCAAATGCTGCTGTGTGTTTGGAAGATTGGACAATTAGAGAGTCTCGGGGGATGTTGCAAATACACTCTCTCTTTATGGAAGAAGAAAAATGTAAGATGCTGATTTCTCAGCTTCCCTTACAAGCTTTGTCTACCTTGAGTATGGCCCTATGTGACTTTGAGTTGAGGTAACTTGAATCATGGGGTAAAGGACAGGGAGCTGACAAGGCTAGCAGTGACAGCCAAGTGGGGCCCCTGGCTTGCAATGCTTGTAGCCAAGCTGGAGTTGACAATTCTTTGTTTAATCTTTAAAGCCAACAGTGATGCCACTGATATGGGTACCATCTGTGCTTTGTAGAATGCATGGATAAAGAAACAGTTTAGTGAAGCAGCTTTGCTTGATGTTGGCAATTCTGTGTCTCTATCTAAAGAAAACTTTGAGTCAGATTTGAGTCATAATTCTTGAGGCTTCCTCTTTCACACCCAAGCTTTTAAATAATAGACCAACAATGACAAATCACTGAGGAAGTGTTGCATGAAAGACAAGAATTGAACAAGCAAAGTACAGAAAAGAGAAAAATGGAAAAGGGAAATGATAATTGAGGTTGGCTAATTTAAGAGATAGAAAAGAATTTGAACAAGTTGGTGATGTTAAAGGTTAGTATTTGAAAAAATAGAAAAGTGAGGATGTAGCTTAGTAATGGAGTGCCCTCTTGGGATGCACAAGGACCTGGGTCCAATATCCAGAGCTGCAGTAATCCTATCATATGAACAGAAGCAAAGACAAAGATGCACATGAAGAAAAGAGGATTTGATAGCATTAACGGAAGTTATAGTCTGAGCCAAGCACAGGAAATGTGAGCACTACAAATGCAATGAGAGTGTGAGATTTCAAAGCAGAGTTCAAGGACTGAGTTGAAGTTAAAAGTCAGAAGAAACATTTTGGGAAATCTGAGGTACTGCTATAAATTTTAAGCTAGAAGACTGTGATTTTTGTTTTAACTTGTTGGGAGTGTTGCTTTTTTGTTTTGTTTTGTTTTTGTTTTTGTTTTTGAGACTGGGTTTCTTTGGGTAATAGCCTTGGCTGTCCTGGAATTCACTCTGTAGCCTAGGCTGGCTTGGAACTCTGCCAGCCTCTGCCTCCAAAGTGCTGGGATTAAAGGAGTGCACCACCACCACCTGGATTGTTTTTAAAATAAAAATAAAGTGAAAGCAGTATAGAAAATGCCATGGAATTGAAGCTTGAAATAGGAGATATCAGTTCAGAGGTTGAGAGACTACATTCAGACCAGGCTGTAGACAACCTGCTGTGTATGCTGTGATACCAGGCACCTAGAGAGAGCATGAGTGTCAGGTTGCGAAAGGACAATGTGTTTGGCTTCGAAGTAGAAAGAAGATGATCTTAGGATAACCCTAAAGATCTGATTGTGAAATGCACTGTTTGTATGGAATGCTGTCCTTTAGGAATGGCATGCAATTGCCCTCCTGGACTTTGCACTAGCATGAGACCTGAGCACTTGGTTCCATTTACTTTCCCTCATAGAGTCAGGAGTGACTTGTGAGGTCCTCCTACTCCCAGAGGATTTACAGGCAGCTAATGATTGCTGAGAGAGAGTGAGAGTCATTTTCCTTAGTGGTGTATTCGCCCCTGTGAGTAGCCATGGTTAAACACAGGGTCACCAAGCTGGACTAGAATGGAACTTAATATTTGTTTGTTTGGTTGGTTTTTGTCTGTAGTTGGTATCCTATCTGGGGACCTATCTCTCCAGGAAAAGTTTGCACAGCACTGGTCAAAACCAAAAGCATGAGAAGGAAAATGTTGGATTTTATGCTATGAATAATGTAGAATGAGTACATGGGCCATATAGGATGCCCATTTAGCTCTGTTGGAAATACAGGTGCACATGGAAATAAGATTGTGACTGATCCTAGGGACCAGACAGGTCATGGATGGATTACAAAAGAATGATAGGAGCATATATTTTTCCAAACCTGTAATTAGATTGCATACTTCTTTTAATTAATTAATCAATTTACGTGTGTGTATGTGTTCGATGCGTGCATGCATCTGTGCATGTCTACATGGAAAAATAGGTAGCTTGTGCCTTAGAGGTCAGAAGAGGAAGTCTGGCATCCTTCTCTACCATGCTCAACCTTACTCTCTTGAGATAGTCACTCACTGAGAGTGGGACTGGCTGGTAACTAGTAAGCTCCAGTGATCTTCCTGTCTCTGTAACTGACAGTGCTGAGGTTACTGGCGTTTGTTTGGTCAAAGTTGATTTTTTTATATGGATGCTGAGATTTTTTGAATGTGTGCTTGCACAGCCACCACCCATTTACATCCCCCAAGTAGAATGGGACAAACCAGGAACTTCCTGGTCATATAATTGCTTTCTAAGTGAGAAAGCAAATGACCAGAGCAGCTGGAATAAGTGTGTAATTGAGATTTCTCTGGGTTAGAAAGAGTTTATAATTGTTTACCTCCCTGCCCATGAGTGCATGGGCAGGAAGGTACCCAGATCTGTTTTCCTGGTGTCCACACACACTGCATTTCATCTTACAGAATGTGGCAGTTTTGCATAACACAGCCTACTTGGCCTGCCTGCAGTGGTGTCTGTAACTACTCTTCTGATTCTGTTTAATTCTTGGAGTTCCTGCTGGTTGGACAGCTCAGCATAAGGGACTATCTTAGGCTGTGGTGACATATTTTCTGGTATAGCCAATGCTTTTACATTTTAACATCTTCATTTGGAGGCTTTCTCAGCTCAGTTCTTTTGTCTTTTCCCCTTAGCTTGGGATTTTCATTCTTTGAAACCTGATATAGCTTTTATTGAGAAGAAAAACACCTACTATCCCACTTTGCGGGAAAAGAACAGGCTTTGGATACTCATGTTGCTGCCGAGGATTCTTTTGAAAGCCTCCGTTGAGCTGCTTGGTTTTAACTTCACAGTGGTTATCTTCAATGGGGAGTGCTCTAACAATGAACATGCCTGGTGATAGCCTGATAGAGCAGGAAGCTCTGGTCCATTTGTCAGGGCCTCCTTCTGCCTTTTCTGAGGACATCATGTACGCTTTGTCACACCCACAGACAGAGACAGGCTAAGCTTGGATTCTGTTTCTGTGTGAAGGGGCTGTGTCCAGCAGGCTCTGTAAGAGACGGTGCATTTTGCTTTCTGTTCTTACAAAATCAAAATAGCAGAAATGTTTCGGCCATATTCAGAGGTTGGGGAGAACCAGTCATGAATGCAAAGAGGAAATTAATATTCTGCACACGGACTGCAAGCAGTTTATTCTGGAGTTCATTCTGAGGAGGTAATGACTAGGAAAATGACAAAGAAAACTGTTACTGACCATTAGTGAGCAATCACCCTGTCATATTACGGAGATAATTTAGATAAATGTGGGGTTTCGCTGTCTCCCAGGGAGACAGGCTGCTGACGACTTTGATAATGGCAACCTACTTAAAGGCTGCTTTTGACAAATGCATCGTTTTATCACACAGATGTGAAATAGACATGCCCATGCCTGCTTGTTGGACATAGTAACAGTACCCAGCCTCTTCCACCCTCCCCCCATGTTTTTCAAGAAGACTGTCAATCTGTGCTCCCAGGGACACATGCTACAATGGCCCCATGAAGGCTTCATATCCACTGTGAAAGAAGTGTTTGGAAACATAAGGTAGTTAATACATGGCTGCCATGCACACCATATTTTTGTTCAATTGACTTCTATTATTTTAGCAGCTGCTAATTATACACTGTGGAAATTTGGAGGCCGGTAACAGACTCTCTGTTCCATCTGGGCAGCTGAGCTTTTCCAGAATGGACTTCTCCCCAGCCTAATGTCAGTAAGACTTTGGCTACCACATGATCAGGACAATGATCACATCAAAATCATAGGGCCAACTGGAAAAAGTTTCCAAGGAAGACAATGGAAATTCCTTCCAGTATACACAGCTTTTTCCTCTCTTTTATGTGTGTGGTGCTGAGAATCAACTCCGGGGTTTCCTCCACTCTGACAAGTGCTGTACCACTGCTTTCAAACCCTGCCCCCGTTTTATCTTTGATGCCATGGAGTATTCTCTGGCACCGTCTATGTCATTTAATTTCAAGAGAAAATTGGAAGCTGCTCCGCTCATTTGCAAGGATAATGGGTATGCAAGTTCTGAGACTATTTTATCTTGTGAAAGCATGGAGCAAAATGGTCATGATCTATCTACATTACATTTTTAAGCAGCCCCAGGAAGAGACTCAGGTGTAGTAGTCACATGGATTAAGGCTGGGATGGGAGCCTCTACTTTCATGCCAGAAGCCAGGTCTGAAGTTGGATGCTGCAATGTTCTAGCTGGGCAGTCAGGCATGGAAATGGGCTTCCTCATACGTAAAGGGTGATAGCATCAAAACCTTAAGACTGTATGACGATGTCATTGATAATGAATGTAAAGCTATAGTATGATGGTTATGATTAGTAATGGCAATTCTAAGAGTTACAGACCTCATTTTGGAAAGGCCAAATAATATATATATTTATTTGAGGGAAAACAGGCAGGATCTCTTTTGCTCCTCATCTTAATGGACAGTAAGGTAAAGAGGTGCATAGAAATCTCATAGTCACTTAAGAGGATTAAGTCCACAGCATAGCCTGGTGGTGACTTGAGACAAAAATAACTTACTGTATATTTCAAAACAGATAGAAGAAAATATTTTAATGTTCTGAACGCAAAGAAAGGATCAGGGTTTGAAGTAATTAATATGCTAATTATCCTGATTTGATGGCTGTGCATTGTTTCCATGTTTAGAAAAGCCACTGTGCATCCCATGAGTAAGTATAGTCATTATGTACCAATTAATGAAGAAGCCTAATTGTCACCTATTATTTTGCACAATTTGCTTTTTAATTTGTTCTTATTTTAATGTGGCTAATTAATTGGTGACTTCCCAAGGAGATGAGTGGCCTCACACCAGAGGACCTGGAAAAGAGCAGGGTTTGATATAGTCAGCCCACTACACCAAGTGTAAGCTCTATTGCCATAAAAAGAAATCACTTCTCAGTGACAACTAAACCTCTGCTTTTAAAAACTACTAACAAATACTAAGTTAAATAAAATATAGGAAGTCTCCACAGTCTAGAAATAGAGATCTCATTTACACAGAAACTATAATATATGACAGCACCTTTTTGAGATTTCATAAGGTTTATGATATTGTGTGCTTTTAATTCCAAATAAGTATGTGGTCTAGTTCAGTTCTGTGAACTTGGTATCTAATGTACTTAGGCTGATCCCAGACCTTGGCTATCATGGATAATGTTATAATAAGCATAGTGTTTAGGTAGCTGTTCAATACAGTGATACCCTTCCCTTTGGATCTACACTCAGTAGAGTCAATGGATCTCATGATATTTCTAGTTCTAGTTCTTTGAGTTAACTCCAGATGGTTTTTCTATAATGGCTATGCTATAATCATTTACATCCCACCAATCCATGCATGGCTGAATGAATAAGGGAAATATGGTACATATACAAAATAGAATTTTATTTAGCCACAAAAGAAATCTCAACAGATGGGACAGGAGATCATTATGGGAAGTGGAATAAGACAGGCCAAAATGGTTGCTTTTACAGAAGCAGAGAAGAGAATAGTGCTTCTCAGAGGTAGGGATAATAGGCAAAGAGGGAACAAATAAAGGATAGTTAGCAGGTACCAGGGTACTGCTGATTAGGAGAAAATTTTTGAATAGTCTGTAGTGCAGTTACAGTTAGGTGTGAGGGTAACTGCTCCCCATGGACTGAAGTGTTGAACACCCGGTCCTCCACTGGGTAATGCTGTTTTGGGAAGTTGTGCAATCTTCAGGAGGTAGGGCCCAGCTGCAGAAAGAGGGCTTCATGGAGGGGGTGGTCTTGCTTAAGGTTCATAGCTTAGTGCTGGTCTCAGGCTCTCTCTGCTTCCTTTTCTACCAAGATGCAAGAAGATACAGAATCCAAGCATCATGTTTTTGCTGTCATGGAGCCAGACATAGCCATGTATTTTCCACCATGATGGCTTGTATCTCATTAAAACATAAGCCAAAATAAACCATACTTCATTTTAATTGCTTTTTGGCAAGTGTTTGATACCAGTGAGGAGAAAAGTAGCTAGTATAGAAAATTGATTCTGGGAAGTGGGGGCGTTGCTGTTGCCATGAGTAACCTGATTGCATGGTTCTTAGACTTTTTGAACTATCTGATGGAAGGAATGTGGAAGAGTTTGGAACTGAGGGTTAGAGAATCCCAGAATGATTTAAGTACATACAGCTCAACAGACTATTCTGGTGGAAGTTGGAAGAAGATAAATCCACTATAAATGGAAAATAAAAGGGCTTCTCTAATAAGGTTTCAGCTGGGAACAAGGATGACATGAGGAATTGGACCAGTGGCCATTTCTGGCAAAGAATAAGGCTTCATTTGCTGTTGAACTGTGTCCTGGGAACTAGAGTAAAGCTAAAATCAAATGATCAAAAGAATGGACTGAGTTGATTAGTAGAGAAAAATTGGTCAAGACAGCATAACATCCAAGAGGTGACATGGTTACTACTCACTTCTTTTAATGGTATTTACCAAGAGGGAAGGAAGTTGGGATAAAAAGAGAGAAGAAAAGAGGGAGGAAAAGAATGAGGGAGGGAGAGAGGAAGGGAGAAAGAGAGGGAGAGGAGGTTATAAGTATATGAAAATCATGCAAAGAAAGATAATGAACATAGTTACAGATGGAGACAAGGTGGATTTAGTTGGCATAACTGTGAAAGAGTTAAGAGATATTGAGGGGAAATGGAGCACTTTGACCTAGGACAATGGTGTCCTCAGAGTAAGAACTCACCATGGAACAACAACACATAGCCATTTGATAATTTTTCACTTGCAAGCAGAGAGCCTGAACAAGGAAATCCTCCAGAACACTCTACTTCACAGAACTGTCTAGGGCAATGTTTTCTCAGATTCAGCTAGGCAAGTACCCAGAGGCCATTGCAGCTATACTCCAAAAGGACCAGGTAAAATCATGCTGTCAGAAGAAGGTGGGAACATCATCCACACAGTACTTGCTCCACAGGTGTGCAGGATGCAAAAATGAAAGGATCATTGAGGTTTATACCAAGGTTCCAGAAAGCCACTGATAATCTGGCAACATGTGTCAAACACTGGATTCCATGTACAGTGATTCTAAAAGGATATTATATGTGTCTCTGAAGGTAAGACACATTACCATGGCTGCCTAAGATATTAAAGCTATTTACTAAGGTGAGTTTCTGGTACTAACTAGAGATGGCCCAAGAGAAAGGCCACCATTGGTGGGTGTAACAGAACTGAAGGAGTGGGGCCATCCAGATCTACCAGATCCCGATGCCATCATGAATCCCAGATGTCAACAGGAAACTTGAGGATGTAGTGCTCGATTGAATCTTCTTTGGTGACATAGTTCCTTGCTGAGTTCCTTTCTTTCCATTTTGAAATGGGAATACTTTCCCTGAGTCCTTGCATGTTAGGAAAACCTCACTTGTTTTGCTTTTTGTTGTTTCTTTTATTTTTACTGTCAGGAGTTACAGTTGAGAGACTAAATGGTTGAGACTCAGAAAATACTATGAACTTAAACAGAATTTGGCCTATTAGGGTTCAGAGGACACTTAGATGTTCTAAATGTAATTTGCACTATGAGATGGCCTCAAGACCATAGGGTTCTAGGCAAAGTGTTAATGGATTGAATGTGAAATACATACCCCTCCCCCAAGGCTCATGCTTTTGTGTATTTGTTCTCCTGCTGGTGGTTCTGGTTGGGGAGTCTGTGTAGCCTTCAGCAGGTGGGGTCCAGCTGGAGGAAGTGCATTGCTGGGAAAGGAAGGGTGAAATATGTCATCTGTGGTAGAGATAAACAAGGCAGAGAGGGGTTGATTGTATCAGAGACAAAGAGGTGAAAGGTCATAGAGCTCATGACCCACTGCAGGAACCTTGATTTTTAGTCTCAGGGAGTTGGGAGCCATAGTGTATTCACGCTGCCATAAAAAGAATTAATCTTTCATTCACCAGTGACCAGATCATTTTAGGTGATAATTGCGCAGGTCAATCATTCAGTTTCGGCAGGGTTTCTGTCTTCACAGAATGCTTGTGTAATTCTTCTTATAATTCTTCTTATAATTCTGAGCATAATAGCTCAGCCCTGCTTCTATTCCCAGTTTCTGATTCCTGTTCAGCAAATTGTGAAGAGATGGGGAATCTCAGAAACATGCTTCCACAGCTTTGGATCTACTTGCTGCCATGCCTTCCTAGGCCTGATAGACTGCATCCTCTCAAAGTGTGAGCCCAAATAAACCGGTTCAAGTTGCTTCTCACCAGGCAAGTTGGTCTCAGTGAAAAGTAACTTATACAGGCATTGTGATTGACATTTATTGTGTGTTTCAAAATACCTAACGGGGCTTTGAATGATCCCTCAATGAAATGATAGAAGTTTGGGGTATAGATAGGCCAGTTATACTGGTGGCAAGTTATGTGTGCATGTATAGGAATGCCACACTGTGCTCCATAAATGTGAATAGTGAGTGACTATGTATTTGACCATTAAAATTTTTAAGTTAAATTAAATTTAAAGGCATATAATGGAAATTTGGTCAAGCAAGGTGCCACAGGTTTATTTCTTTTTCTGTGTTTTGTTTGTTTGCTTCTGCTTTCTTAAATGCAGTCTTGATCTCTTTTCAAGGTCACTCAGATGACAATTTCCTGATACATTATTAGGCTGGAAAAGTACCCCACGGGATTCTAATTCATTATCAGGATTGATGACTTATTCAGTGATTTCCAACTCTGTCCTAGCTGCATTAAGACTGGCACTTAATTTTTACGAGAATAATGAAATCACAACACAATAAGAATAATTACACAAGCATTCTGTGAAGACAGAAACCCTGCCGAAACTGAATGATTGACCTGCGCAATTATCACCTAAAATGATCTGGTCACTGGTGAATGAAAGATTAATTCTTTTTATGGCAGCGTGAATACACTATGGCTCCCAACTCCCTGAGACTAAAAACCAAGGTTCCTGCAGTGGGTCATGAGCTCTATGACCTTTCACCTCTTTGTCTCTGATACAATCAACCCCTCTCTGCCTTGTTTATCTCTACCACAGATAACATATTTCTCCCTCTCTTCAGGGTGAAGGGCATGTGCACTCCTACCTTTCAGCCTTTCTATGAACTGTTCCTCTTCCTAGAATGGTCTATTTAAGATTCCCAAGTGGCCAAAGCATTCCCCCATCCTTCTAGTCTTTTCTTTTTTCTTCTGGTGACACCTTTATAATCAGAGCTCCCCCAAGTCCAAATTTAGAGGTTTAAATCAGTCCCTCTATGACATTCTGATATATATTACTCTAGTGGATTTCCCCCTAGAGAATTTTTCATTTTCCTTCATACTGTAGAAATTCCTCCATTATTATATTAACTGTTAATTACTAGTCTCCTACTTCTGTAATAAATATTCTGAAAATATAAGGATTTTGGTTGTGTATTCTACTAATACATCTCACTACCACCTTTGGGACAAGTGACTAGGGACTTTCAGCTCCTCTATGTGTCTTAGAATAACTTTGAACTTCTGATATTTCTGCCTTCTCTTTGTTAGTGCTGGGATTGCAGGCATGTACACTATACTCAGTTTATATGATTCTGGAGATTGAACCCAGGGTTTCTTATATACTCTTCATTCTACTATCCTACGTGTGTGTGTGTGTGTGTGTGTGTGTATGTGTGTGTGTGTGTGTGTGTATGTGTGTACATATATATCCTCAGGTGTCTTCTATGGACTTGGCAGACAGTAGCCATTCAGTAAATAGTTGTAGAATGAATAAATGAAATACCTCTGTGACCTTTGACATTTCTGTCCTATAATTATTTTAGGTTTCTGGAATCCTAACCTCTAGTGTACCATATACCTGTTGTTTACACCTGTTAAGAAATCATGCAAGACAGAGCATAATGCATAGTCAATATTACTCTGTTTCTGTTATTTCATTGCTAATACAGAAATTAAGAAAAACAAAACTAAATTATCTCTGACAGATGAAAATCATTAGGCCCATCATTTTTTAAAGACATTCCATGATAGTTCCCCGGTTGTGGTCTGTCTTATGTCTTGGATCTTGCTTTTGCCAGAATGGACAACAAAACAAAACAAAACAAAACAAAAAACCCTTCTTTATGGAGAAATCTTTTTAACTCTTAAGAGGTAGAAAACAGCAATGACTGGATGCTGCTCAGCATTTCATTTGTATCTCTCATTTCAACATTATTCTGAGCAAAATCCTAACCAAAAGATTTATTTCTGTTGGTTGCAGTGATACGTATATACATACTTGTGATTTCAGCATTCAGAGGCAGAGGCATGAGGACTGTGAATCCCACACTAGCTGGGGCTACATGACAGGACCTTGGAGAAACAAGGAAGGGATGGATTTCTCATCTTCATCTTAATCCAGATGGAAACAGAACTGGCATAGCATCAGCCTTCATGTCTATCACTTAGAGTTAACAGCTCTTGACCCACCTGGATCTCCTAACCTATGTTCATCCCAAGGAAGCAGCTCTACAAGTTTAGAGCAGAGAAATTTGCCCCCTCAGGAGAATACAGCCCGACTGAAATGTTTGTTTTGTTTATGTTCCCCTTTCTCATCATCGAAATGAGGGAGGGAAAATGAAGCTTTTCCTGGAGCATTCCAATTTCAGTATGTAGTTTCAGAAGGAAAACACTGTCATACAAACTCATCTTCAGCAGTAAGAGTAATAGAGGGGAAATTGTAGCCAAAGGTAGATGGCTTTGAGTACATATATTCTTTACTCCCCTGATTTGACACTTTATAGAAACCTTTTAGTGAAATTGCAAAGCTTTCATGTTGCCCTCTCCTATTTGTCTGTATGTGGATGAAGAGAGAAGAAAATTATGAGTAGCTATGGGATATTGACTTTTCGTTTCAGTCTCTGAGTTTCTGGAGAGCTTTTTTCTTTTTCTTTCATGTATTTTATTTGCCCATACTCTTCATCTTTCACCTAATTTGCTGGAAGTGAGCATGGTGGGAAGACTAGAAAGGAAGAAAGCACTATTCTTATCAATGAAATGGAAATAAAGATGAGTTGCATTATCTGTGTAACATCCCTGGGAAGGTCGGGCTCTTGGATGAGTGGTAACAGCTGGGTAGGCAGGACCTCTAGAGATGCAGGGGTCATGCCACATGTGGCTCTCAAAGGCCAGCACACAAATGGGCAAGTGCCTTCAGCTGTTGCCCTGGCACGTAGTAAGGAAGAGACCCAGCTGCTCAGTTTGCAAAGTGAACTTGAAATCTATCAACCAATGTACACACAGAAGGGAGGGGGCTTGTTCTTTAGGGGGAGTGATTGTGACCCACTGCCCCCATTCATCAGTGACATTTGAAAGCCCTTGTGATCAGTAAGAGCCATGTTGTTGAGCCTGAGATGTGTTGCTCTCTCATCAGTGGGGCTGCTCTGTTTATGCCAGGGTAGGAAGCTTATTGCACTAGAACTAGACCCTGCTTCAAAGATTGAGTTCTAACAATTTTGTTCATTTGTTATTATTCTTCCTCAGAGAGTTAATGATCCACTTTTCTGCCATGCCACTGCACATCCAGTAAAGGATGTTGCATGTAAGGAAGGCTCTGATTATGTCTCATGAGTCATTGCTGTAAAGCATTGCCTGTTTATCCTGTAATGGAAGCCACAAAACTTCAATTGAATCTGTCACCAAAAAGGCAGACTCCAAAGCCCCACATGTATTTCCTTTGCTACCCCAGTATCCAATTGGGCCACATAGTCCCTGAACACAAACATGTCACCAGGTGGTGTCAGGGGACAAGAATCATTATAAACATTCTTCATTTGGAGAGGTAGGAAAGTTCAGTGCCTAGTGCTCATACCTTTCTTTGGCTGACTACAACCTCTGAGGAGAGAGTTTTAAGGAGGTACAGTACCTTTGAAGAATACGATAACTAATGTCATATGATATTTACTGTAGGGGGAAAACAATGGGAGGGGAATTCAATTATCAATTTACTATTGAGAAAATAAATCTGGGGGAACAAGACCCAGGTGGAATGTATTGAAGCCAGGTGAAGATGTGGACCCCAAAGCCTTTGGTTCTGTTTCTTCCTCAGAATGGTGTTGGCTCTTAGTGTGTACTGTCCTTATAGAGAAATCAGCTTCATTATTGTGCATTGGAGGAGCGTGCTGAGATGGGGACTGAGCTACATTGTCCACCAGGACTGATAGACCTATTCACACACCAAGACCTGGTAGCATGGGTCTACCACTGGAGAGCTCTTTGTACAAACAACCATGAATTTGTAAAATATGTCATCTTATGGAATAATGAATTAGACCCCATTAACAGACAGCTAAGAAAACAATAGTTGAAATAAGTAAGGGGCCTTTCTATTCATCGGTGACCATCTTTAACTCAGTTTCTGTGCATTTGTTCTTGAGTCTCAAGTAGGCAATCAAATTTCCATAAGAATTTACAGAAGGGCAAAATTTAGGGTAGAAATACCTTTCCATCTTAAACCCACAGTGTCACTGGCCTTTTGTAAGCCAAGGGCCTTGGGTAGGAAGCACTGTTATGCATTATCTGATCTTAGTTTATAAAAATGTCACCACCTGCTGTTGTTTGGTGCACAGCCCATGCAGCCAAATGGTGCAAAGGTCCTTATGTAGGATACCTAACTTGACCCACCGATGGACTAGAAAACAGAGGCAGAAACGAAGGCATCAAGTTTGGTCCAGCCACTACTGATGGAGAAACCTTGGTAAGCTACCCATGTTTCCTATCTGTAAATGGAGAGAGGCTGACAATGCATCCTCTGGAGCTAAGATGGTATGACTGCTACACCCATCTATGTCTTTCACAGACAGAGGGAGAGATGGTGGTACATACACAGAGAATGGATCTTCTGGGCAGCTTTTTTACCCTTTCCTGGAACTTTCTTATATTTTTGGCTGTGAGCCTAGCCTTTAACGGTTGAGACATCTCTCCAGCCCTCCCAGAACTTTCTAATCACAAATTATATTTTTTTAGGGAGACAGCTCCTAAGACTGCGCACCATTTTGCACGTAAAGGCCACAATAACCAAGCAAATGGCTCATCTGTCTCCTCTAACAGACTTCTGGTGCGCACCCAGTGAGTCACGCGCTGAGGCTGAGTCAGCCTGTCTCCTTCTAAATACAGTCTGGTCTTGTCTTCAGCCTGACATGATCCCTCCCCACAGCTTCAAAGGAGTGATCTCTGCAAGAGATGAGCACCAGGGTGCTGCCTGGTTGATCACAGGCTACAGGGACCATCAGGAAACAGTGAGCAGGTGCCTCTGAGTCGAAGTCCCCTGTTGTTGTGAGGGAAACGCCACCAGCATGCCTTTCCCCTTTGGAAACTAATCATGTTCACAGAGACGGCTCTCAGGATATTAAAATAAAGAAAGACTAGGCGAGTCCTAGTCTTTCAACCAGAAGATTCTAGAATGTGTAGAATGCTTCCAAATTAGATTTTATGTAATAATAATAATAATAATAATAATAATAATAATAATAAAAAATACAAAAAAGAGCAAGCAAAATTACTCAAGAAAAGTAAAACAAAAACCAAACAAACCCTCACTTATTAATATCAATGGAAAAAGTTTAAATAAATAAATAAATAAAGCCTCTGAGTAGAATTGATTAGTAAATGGAAGTGCTGTACCCAGGAATAAGTCAGGTTATCTTAGGAGACAGCGCTACTTGTGCTTATGAATGCTGGCTCTTGCAGCCCATGATCTTGAACAAGTCACTAAAACTCTCTGACTCTACTTCCTCCTGGGCAGAACAGGGCAATTACTTCCTTACCTGTTTCAATACAAAGTAAATTAGTTAGCACACAATAGAGGAAGAATTTAGAATAGGCATGTGACAAGTTAGCTTTGATTACTGCTATTATTTCTCAGGAGTGCAATCTGCATGAAATGTCTCCAGTTTCTTTTTGGTAAATAAAATGGCAAATTTGTTCAAAAATAATCTATATAATAATGGTTTATTTTCTGGCTTGTTTTAAATTTTAGTGTATTTTAAATTTCACAGTCCCTCCTAGACTTTTCACTTCCTCACATTTATATGAAATTCTATTTTAAAATATTAATGTAATATTTAATACACATATTAATTTTATATTTAAGAATCTCACACATATATACAATGAAATGTTGTCATATCTTCTCCCATTTCCAAGTCCCTCCCATTTTCACCTTCCTCTCTCTCTCTCTCTCTCTCTCTGTCTCTCTCTCTCTGTCTCTCTCTCTCTCTCTCTCTCTCTCTCTCTCTCTCTCTCTCTCTCTCTCTCTCTCTCTCCCTCCCTTCCTCTCTCATTCTGAGAACCCACAAAGTCCTTAGGGGATGCTATCTGTATGTGGGTGTGTATGGGGCCATCCACTGGCGCATAAGAAACCTACTATCGTGATTGTTGTTGTTTTGATACAGCTGCTGTGATGCAGCTGCTATGGCCTAAGAAACACAAACACGAGATTAAGCGCCCACGTGTGGAGTTTATTGAGAGAGGGGAGAGGAAAGAAGGGGGTAGCTGGTGGCCAACCGAAAGCGGGGAGAGAGAGAAGGGGGGGGGCCCAGAGAGAGCAAGAGAGAGAAGCAAGAGAGAGAGAAACAAGAGAGAAGCAAGAGAGAGAGGTGTGCTTGGCGAGCTTGCTTTAAAAGGGGAGCTTGCACAGGCATAACCCAGTCTCCGCCCAGCCAGGTAAGGCCTGACCTAGTGATTACGTGTCCCGCCCATCAGAGGCGGGGCCCACAGACTGCCCAGCCTCAACAGTGATAATCTTTTTGTATACTGTATGAAGATGTGACTGTTAAACCTCACCTGCCTAAGGTACCTTCTGATTGGTTTAATAATGGAGTGAATGGCCAATAGTTAGGCAGGAGAGGATAGGCAGGACCTCCCAGCAGAGATAGGAACTCTGGGAAACAATTGGAGTCATGGCAGATTTGCCAACCAGATGCAGGGAAAGTTGGACATACAGTACTGAAGAGAGATAATGAGCCATGTGGCAGAACATAGATTAATATAAACAGGTTAATTTAAGTTTGTAGAGCTAGTTGGGAGCAAGCCTAACAAGCTTTCACAATTAATAAAAAGACTCTGTGTCATTATTTGGGAGTTGGTGGTCCAAAGAAAGACCTGCTATAACCTACCAGTGGTCACATTCTCAATAAAGAATGATCCTCCCTCCCATTCCACTGCCTGTGGTTTTTCAGTAAGGGCTGGCTCTTGGGGATTCACATAACCCAGCTATGTGGGGAGTGTGACTAGCTTGGTTCCATGAAGGTCTTATGCAGGTAACAGCAGTTGCTGGGAGTTCATGATGGTCATGTCATGTCCATAAGCATTTCACAGCATCCTCCCACTCCCATTTCTCATATTCTTGCACCCTTCTCTTCTGCGATGTGCCCCAAGCCTTGGTGGTGGTCGTGGGCTAATCCAGCTGCCCAGTCTAGGCTTGAGCTCTTTTTCTTGGCACTTTAACTTTTATATCTGTCCATTGACTGCTGCCTATTGCAAGATCAAGCTTCTGACCAATGCTGAGAGCAGGCGAACTATAAGGTAACAGATTAAAAATTCATTTTTAAATTGTGTTTTAGGAACTTATGCAATTGCTCCTCATTGTTACTTGTTCTAAATGATCTTTATTGTTTGGCTTTGTTATGTTGTTGACAGAACAAAAAGGAAAGCCAAAAATTAGTGTCGTGTGTATCTGCATAAAAGCTTTAAATAAAGTAATATCAAAAGTACATTGGATGCTACCATTCCTTTGAAATTAAAAACATTTTAATGATTTTTAATAAAAACTACAAATTTAATTTCTTAAATCTCAGATTTCATAATCCTTCTATGTAATTTAGCAAACATTTGAGTGATAGCATCTTTCTAATGGTATGTGCTGGACATTAGTCCTGTAAGTTCATAATTCAAAAGGAGAGCTGATGAAATCCCTGCTAGGAAAGATGAAGTGGCCTTTTACATCAGTGATTCAAATTCATTTCCCCAATGGCAGGCACATGGTAAAATGTTGATTTTTTTTTTTTTTTTGCCATGTTTAGGTTTATATAGATGTCATTCTCTTCAGGAACCATTATTTTCACCTTTAAAAAAATAAGTATTCTGTACAAATCCACAGTTCTTATGCACAGTGAAGAATTTTCTGATTAATTCTTTTTTGGAAGTATTCATAATATTTAATCAGTACCATATTCCAGGAAAATTGTGTACTCCCTAGCTTCCCAAAATAGCCTTTCAACTATCTCAGCACGTTTGAGGTTTTCTTTTATTAGTTCATCTTCCTTCATTGTGAGAATGATTTGTTTTTTGGTTGTTACAGAATTGTCCCTTTCTCTGTCTTCTATATTCTAATTGGCAACTGTACACATGCAGGAAACTGGTCATCAATGTTAAATGTTCATTTTTTTTAATACTGATAATTCTGATCAAGTTTTTTTCTTTTTTTCTTTTTATTTTACATATCGATCCTAGTTCCCTCTCCATCTCCTCCTCCCTCCCTCCCTCCCATGCCCCCTGACCATCCTTCCCTCCCACCAACCCCCACTCCACATGTAGGGTGATGCCTTCCAGGAGGGGTCATCTAAATCTATCAAGTCATTTGGAGTAGGGACTAGGCCTTCCCTCCTGCCTCTAGGTTAAGGGAGTATCCCTTCATGGGAATATACTCCCAAAGTCCTTTTGTGCACCAGGGATACATCCTGGTTCCACTGTCAGAGGTCCCTTAGACTGCCCAGGCCTTCTAAGTGAGCCCATGTTCAGGGGGTCTGAGTCAGTCCAATACTGGATTCCCAGCTATTAGTCTGGGGGCCCATTAGCTCCTCCTTGTTCAGGTCAGCTGTCTCTGTGTGTTTCTGTCTTGTCCTTCTCTGCATCTGGATTCCAGTTTGACTCAGTGTTTAGTTGTGGGTGTCTGCTTCTGTTTCCATCAGCTATTCGATGAGGGATCCAGGATGGTGAATAATTTAGTCATCAATCTCATTATCAGGGAAGGGCATTTATGGTAGCCTTTCCATTGTTGCTCAAATTGTTAGTTGAAGTCAGTCTTGTAGGCCTCTGGACATTTCTCTAGAGTCAGTTTTCCCTTCAAACCTATAATGGCTCCCTCTTTTATTCTCTCTCTCTCTCTCTCTCTCTCTCTCTCTCTCTCTCTCTCTCTCTCTGTCTCTCTCTCTCTCCTCTTGTCTATTCCTCCCCTGACTCAATATTCCTAGTCCCACGTGCTTTCCTCTCCTCCCCTTCTCTTTCTCCTAGCCCCCTCTCCACTCACTTCCCCTCTACTCCCAATGTGCTCAGGAAGAAACTAGTCACTAAAACACCAAATAACACTATTAAAAATGGGGTATAGAACTTTATAATATATAATTCTCAGTAGAGGAAATAAAAAGACTGCAAGACACTTAAGAAAGTGCTCAACATCCTTAGCTATCAGGGAAATGCAAATCAAAACAACTCTGAGATATCATCTTACTTCTGTCAGAATGGCTAAAATTAGAAATACCAATGGCAGCTTATGCTGGAGATGATGTGGAGAAAGGGGAACACTCCTCCACTGCTGGTGGGAGTGCAAACTCCTACATCCATTTTGGAGATCAGTATGGCAGTTCCTCAAGAAAACGGGAATTAGTTTACCACAGGATCCAGCAAACCCACTCCTAGGCATATACCCAAATGATCCACATCCATGCAACAAAGACATGTGTTCAACTATGTTCATAGCAGCATTATTTGTAATAGGAAGAACCTGGAAGCAACCTAGATGCCCCTCAACTGAAGAATGGATAAAGAAGATGTGGCACATTTACATAATGGAATACTACTCTGAGGGAAAAAACAATGGAATCTTGAAATTCACAGGCATGTGGATGGAACTTGAAGAAACCATCCTGAATGAGGTAACCCAGTCACAAAAAGAGGAACAGAGTATGTACTCACTCATATATGGATTTTAGACATAGAGCAAAGGATCACCAGCCTATAATTCACACCTCCAGAAAAACTAGGATACCAGGAGGATTCTAAGAGATTCATATAAGATCCCTCACAGATGGAGAAAGGGACAAGATTTCCTAAATATTTATTCTTAAAATACATGCCTCTCTCCTTTTTAAACTCTTAAATTTTTCACCTTGAGATTTTTTTCTGGCTTTTCTATCATTACATCTTCATATCAATGGAAATACAGAAAAGAATATAAGGCTTGCACTGAGCCTGTACCTCTTACCTGGAACTAGTCTTCCCTGAACTGAACTACCATCCATCCCTCTACATAGACAGGCCATATAAACTTACCATGTTGATGAAAGCACACATGGTCTATCACTGATTGAGTACTTACTCTTGACTTGGTAGATGCTGAGCAACTCTCATAATGATAATAATCAATAGATATCATAGCACAAATCATATACCATGTTAAGCTAATGCTCATGTAAGGGAGAGAATACATTACTCGGTGCTATAATGTATAAAACACTTAGAGGCTTCCTTAGTTCTCTACAGCAGGTGTCAATATCCATTCTAGCAACTGCAATGTCTGCATGTAAGCATACTCTGCTATGGAAAAACTTCGGCAACAACTATCAGTTATCTGCACATCAAAGTGAATGCTTGCAAAAGATTTTAAAACAATTCATGGCTCATTATCTATTTAAATCTTCTCTTCATCTAACTGAATCTCAGTGCAACTTAATAGTAATTTATATCAACAGAATAATTCCTATTATAGCTTCTAAAAACATAGCCTGAAAGTCAGTAAATATTAGCCAAAGGTCATTCCCAACAAACACTTTCTGCCTCAAAAAAAAATGCTTGGCTGTAGGACTTGATACACAAAATCTCACTTCATTATTTTTTTTCAGAACCATTCTTCAGATAATATCTTATAAACTTAGTTCTAGATAAAAGTCTTGAAATTTTACCAGTAAAAAATTAATGATGACAAAGAATTAGACATTAACTACTTGATGGTAACAGTGAAGCCCTTGGAAGGAGGCATGGAATCTGCTGAGTCTATGATTTATTTTTGTTTTCTCTGATCAGTGTACATCTGAGGTATACGGCAAGCCTAGTGCAGATTTCATTCTCAAAAGTCAATATCCAAGGGCATATTTTGAATTAATCAAACCTGTTTCTGAGAGATAAGCTAAATTGGTTCTTTAGAAGGAGGATGTGAGAGGAAAACTTATGTATGCATCATTATATTTAGCTTTCAGTAATAGCCTTACATAACCCCAAAGTGGACTTAGATGATGACTAAAACTCAACTTTAAGTTTGAACCCTGTATAAAGATTCTTAAAAGAAAATACACCCTAGTTTCCTGAAGTCATGTGTTACAATCAGTATGTTTCTGATTGCTTTGAGCATTTGCATAATTAAAATTATGATGCTGTAATTCAGTTATATCAATATTTTTAAAGTATCACTACAATGGATGCATGAACTGTACAGTCAGTCTATTCAGAGAGTACAGTCTTACCAAAGAAGAAAGATTAATTTATATACATGTAAATAGTTAAAGATAAATACAAATATATATTAAAAATATTTAAGATTCATGGTTTCTTAAATCTGTGAAATCCCCTTATGTGCTATTTGCTTTGATCATATTCTGTCATATTCTGCCAATGTAACTCCTGTTTGCAGAAACCTTATAGGGGTCCATAGTACAGTTCAGTAACAAAGCCCTTGCCCTATCATATTCTGACATATACAAAGCCCTGTGTTTCATCCCCACCACTGCAGGGAAGGAAGAAGGGAAGGGAGAAGGGGAGAGTGACAGAGAGAGAGAAAGAGAGAGAGAGAGAGAGAGAGAGAGAGAGAGAGAGAGAGAGAGAGAGAGAGAGAGAGAGGGAGGGAGGGAGGGAGGGAGGGAGAGAGAGAGGGAGGGAGAGAGAGGGAGGGAGGGAGGGAGAAGAAAGGAAGGGAGTAAGAAAAGAGATTTAATTTCTTCATTTTTATCAAGTAGAAATTCACTATAGTCCTTAATTTGGGAGTAATTTTAATGAAGCCATAAACAACCTATTAAAAACAAACTTCTGTTAAAACAGGGACAACAACTGGAGACATTTAAATAGGTCATAAATTTTCCTTGGAAATATGCCAAAGTCTTTAAATCCCCATTGATTTCCTAACTGCTAGGCACCTGAGATTTCAAAACTGTCACTTCTATGAAGGAAGAAAATTTGTGTGTCAATTGTCCTAAACCAAACAGAGTATTTAGCACACATTAGACACTCAATATTCCCTTCTTGTTTGATTTTAAAACAGTGAGCATGTCTTCCTCATAAGCGTTGAAATAGAAAGCCAGTTGGCACAGTGCAAGTTGGGATGAAGCATCCAAATGAACAAAGATCTCAATTTGAAACAAACTGTATTATCTCCATGTTTGCTTTTGATAGTCAGCCACACCACAATCTGCAAACAGAAAAACAACAGAGCAGCCATGACAACAAGGATGGCAGCTTTTTAATGTTTGTCACTGTTCCCAAATGTGAAAAAGGCTTGGTTGCCTAACTGTGGTACCACTGGGACACTCTATGTGAGTAGGTGAAGTCACTGGTTAACCCTGGATTCCTCAAATATCTGTGGGAGCCCTAAGCTAACCCTTCTACTTAGCTTTCCCCTCCCAATTACAGGAGAGGAGCTGTGTTCTGGCCACGCTCTGCTGCTTCCCATGTGATGTAATATCCTGTCTCACTAGAGAAACAAAGGCAATAGGGCCAAGTGACTACATACTGAAGCTTTGGAAATTGTGGGCCAGAATGGACTTTTCTTCCTTCTAAGTGGATTTTCCAAGGATTCCTTCGCACAGCAATAGAGAGATGACTGACATACTGCTACATTTATTTTTGGTTACTGACATATAAAATATGAAGGTATATATATATATAGTTGGTGTTATTGCTATATATATATATATATATATATATATATAGTTGGTGTTATTGCTACTGCAATGTTAATCTCCAGAGTTATAGACTCTTTTGTATTAAACCTGTTGTTCATAATCAAATAAATGTCATTGTAAAATTAATCATTGAAATAGCACTGGTAAATTTCAGTATCTTCCTCTTGGAAAAAATAGCAGTATTTTTGTCAGTATAGTCCTGACAAAAGAGCAAGCTGTGAATCACAGAGTGAAAATGGCTCCTTAGAGTCTCAAATGAGAGACTCATTTATCAAGAGAAATTGGGAGATCAATTAATGGTTGCACATACAAATGGATTCCTAACTGCATGGAGGTGAGTGCAGACAGATCCTCTATGATCCTATACTACATCAGGAACTGATTTTGTGGTGCTGGATCTCAGCAAGTAGGAGCTGCCCTTGCATAATCAGAAGGGCTCTCTCACCAGGAAATTCAGCCAACCCTTCTGCAGATTATCTAGCAGTACCTGCAAAAAACACAAGCAATTGCCCACCTGGATGCCTGAACATTCAGAAAGAGCATCATCGTTACAGGATTCATCTCCGAGAAGGTTGCTATGGTTTCTGGCTGCACTTTTCTCTTCTCGCTATAGTTGGGTGATTTTAGTTAATCAATGGCTAGTCACAGTGTAATCATTTTCTCTTCAGAAAACACGAGGCAGGGTGGAGGTGGGGAAGAACTAGCCTGGAGTCTCTGGCACAATGTCACTGAGGCCAGTTCTTTTTTTTCAGCAAAGGGAAGATATATTTGATATTAAATGCAAAAGGAGGAAAGGAAAGTTGTGAGAAAATTGCAAGCAGTTTGCAATTCAGGGGCTGCCATTTGAGATGTCGGGAAGGTTGCTCACCCAAATGACTTCCTTAGAATATTTTTTTAAGTTTCTTTTCTCAATACGATATGAGAGAGAATTTTACAAATATATTACATCCTCAAGGAATCCAAATATTGAGACTCGACAGTGAGGGGTTAATGCTATTCTGTGTAAAGTTAACTGTTGTAGACTTCTGTGAATTTTGCTTACTGAATTTATTGAGAATAAAATATAACAGGGGCTGGAAACATGTCTTTGAGATTAAGAGTACTGGCTGTTTTTGTAGAAGGCCCTGGTAAGGCTTCTAGTATACACTTGATAGCTCACAAACATCTGTAACTCCATTTGTAGGCTATCTGGTGTCCTCTGCTGCTGGCCTGCATGTGCACACATGTGGTGAACATACATATATGCAAGTAAATACTCATACACATAAAATAAAAATGAGTTAATAAAGTTCTATAAATCGCCAAGCATAATAAAAACAATGAGAAATAATCCTATAAATAGAGAAGAAAAATACAGAATTATAAACAAACCATAAAAAGGGCTTTGAAAAGTCAATCAGAAAGCTAAGTATTCACAAACTGGTACCAACTTTCCTCTCTATTCACATGAATTTATTTGGCATAATTTAAGGATGTCACACTCATTAGATTGTTGCTGTGTTTAATAAATCTAAAGTTTCGGACAGACATTGAGTATGAAGGCTATGAAGATAAACTTTGGCCCTCTTCATAAATTCCATTCCATTGCCTCTCATCTCAAACAATGGAAACCATGTACACAAGGAGACAAAAGGCAGAGATCTTGGTAATAGAGTTTGAATCTAAACTGTCTCCCACAGGCCTCTGTTTTGGATAATCACTCCTTGGCTGGTAGGAGTGTTTTGAGGGGCCTTGCAAGCATTAGGAAATGGCATAATTGGTGTAACTAAGGTACTAGGAGCAAGCCTGGTTCCTGCAACTTTCTACCTTCCAGGTCCACCATCACTAACTGAACCACTCTGTTCTGTCCTTCACACCATGATAAACTGAAAACTGTGACAAAATAAGTCTCTCTCTCTCTCTCTCTCTCTCTCTCTCTCTCTCTCTCTCTCTCTCTCTCTCCACACACACACACACACACACACACGCACTCTCTCTCTCACACACACACACACTCTCTCTCTCTCTCACACACACACGCACTCTCTCTCTCTCTCTCTCTCTCTCTCTCACACACACACACACACACACACACACACACACACACACTCCTCTCTCTCTCTCTCTCTCTCTCTCTCTCTCTCTCTCTCTCTCTCTCTCTCTCTCTCTCTCTGCTGGGTATCTGTGACACAAGAGTAGCTACTGTAGAGGTGACTCAGGGCTTCTTCACCTCAACATCAATGAGCAATTGTGTGGGGAGGAAGGGGACACAGGGAAGGCTGCTAGTGCTTTGTGTTCCAGGAAGCTTTGCTTTGTATGTGGAAATTGCCAGCCACTGATGATTTGGAGAATCTGAGAAAACAACAGAAAATTGGATTCTTTTTTAAAAACATGTTGCTTTGTATAAAAAAGTCACATCAACCCCAACTGTTTTTGACTAAAAAGGATATGTTTACATCATTCCGTATGACATCCGTTCCTTTTGTAAACAGGCCCCTCAAAGTACAGCTCTCTACAAGGGCTGTGATCCTTGCTTGCACACTAAGAAACTCTGGGAACACAAAATGAAAAAATGGTTATATAAGACTTATTTTAGTGATGATTGAAAAGAAATGGATCTGGAGTAAAATTTTCCTTATTTTCCTTTTATTTAAAACAAAAAGTAAATTATAGATAATTAGGCTACTCAGCAGTTTCACAAATGCCCAAATAAATAATACTGGTTCTGATACTATCAGACCCTGACTTTGCCATTTACTTCTTGACATACTTCCTTACAATTATGCAGGTAATAATTATTATATTGAAATTCTTTGAATGTTGCTCTCCTGGAGTGCCATTTGAGGACAATGAACTATATTAATATTGTGCATCTGTAGTGACTGGTAGTTTTCACCATTTGTTTTCTGGAAAACACCTGGCTACATCTTATAGTCCAGAGGTTTGAGTTCACTTTTAGTTTATCAAGCTCTCCATAGCTGAGTCATAGAAAACATTTTTATATCTGATTACTGAGCCATGTCAGTGTAGAAGTGGTCTATAAACTGTCTCCCAACTCATAGCTATTAGTACAAAATGAAGAATGTTTAAATGGTAATCAATAAAATTCTTTATGGTAAATGAGGTTTCTGAAATTGATTATAAAGCAAGCTCAAAGGAGTTGATAGCTGCATGGGAGACTCCCCCACACAGTCCTGTCATGCACTATATACACATTAGTTTTCTTGCCATGGATTTATTTTATCCATATAGCCAAATCTCTGCTGCACTTTATTAAAAATGAACTTTGAAAAACCTCAAGAGCTAGGTCTCTACTACTTCATCTCCTTAGCCTTTCTTGTATTGTAATGATAATGTGAAAGTGCTGTGTTTGGGGCTGGAGAACGTTTTTCTGTTCTTGCAGAGGACCTGGTTTCAGTTCCCTGGACCTACACAGTGGCTAACAATCATTCATAGCATTCAGGGGATATTTTTTTTTCTGAGACATGGTTTCTCTCTGTGTATCCTTAGCTGTCCTGGAACTCACTTTGTTGACCAGGCTGGCCTTGAATTCAGAGACCGGCATGCCCCTGCCTCCCCAGTGCTATAAGGTGTGTGCCACCACCACCCAACACCTTTTTGTTTTGTTTTTTTTTTGTTGTTGTTTGTTTGGTTGGTTTGGTTTGGTTTTGCACTCAGGGGATGTTGTATGATAAATAAAAGACTCAGAGACAGATATTGGAGTTCAAGTTTCAAGTTAAAGGTAGAGAAGCAAAGCAGCCAAGCCAATAAATAGATCTTACTTCTACCAAGCTGAAATGACAATCCTATCTCCAAGAATCCTCAGAGGCAAAAGGCTCTTAATTCCTGCCTCCTCCTGCTTATATTGTTTTCTCTGCCCAGCCATATCCTCCAGTCTCTACCTCCCTAGTGCTGGGATTAAAGGCATCTGATCCTAGGTTCTGAGATCACCTTTGTGTGAGCTGTTTCTTTTAGGACTAGATCAATTTCATGTAGTCAATGTTACCTGGGATTAAATGTGTGTGCCTGGCTTCTATGGCTAACTAGTATGGCTGCTTTGCTGGTTTTTATCTCCAGTGGCTTTAATGAATAATAAACAATATATCACCACAAGGGGACGTCATGCCCCCTTCTGAATTCTGTGGACACCAGGCATGTACATGGTGCACATACAGGCTCACATTCAGGGAAAACTTTCATACACATAAAGTAAAATAAATAACTTTAAGGGAATGAAATTTTTCCATGACAACGTATGCATGCATTACCAAGTTTATAAAAGTCAGATATTATCATCAAAAAGTATATGATCCTCTTAGGAACAAAGCGTATCTTTGGCTTCAGTTAGGACGTTCTAAGCCTTCCCAGCTATACACACACACACACACACACACACACACACCACACACACACACACACACACACGCACACAATTTTTAATATTTCTCCCTGGCTTATATTAGAAAAACTAATTTGTTACCTCCTTAGTTCATCATACAAACTTAGAACTCATCCATGTAGAAGTGGATTTCTGTTTTGTGACTTCTACTGGATGGCAGGGCCACACAGCCTTACCAACTAACATCACTTCTGTGTGCAGAGTTCATCACTAGAACATGCAAACCCTTCCTTTGGAGAATTTGTACCCCTTGAACATATTTGATGAATGTGAACAATATGCATTGAACATTTGTGCTCACATGTGAAATATAAATTTAAAAATTGTTTTATTTTTATTTTGCATTTGCCTTGTACTTTCAAAGAGTATCTCAGAACATAATCATATTTTTATGTAGTTAGTTCAAATAATTTTTTTTCTAACTGAGTGATTGCTTTAATGCCTTGGAAACTTTTCTTATACCAACTTCTGATAGTTTGTATTTTATATATTACATTTCATATTGCTCTTTTAATACATCTGCTTGTTTTAATATACAGGATAATATAGTACCTATTCTAATTTACTAACCACAGCTTAGTATCAGCAGCATAGACTACTTATTCATTGGATTTTTATATCATCTTTATCTCATACTTTTATATAGCTATTGAGATTTATTTCTGGGCTAAGTATACATGTCCACTCATATAATAAATGCTTTCTTGGGATTTTATGTGGATAAACTTACATTTTTAAGAAAGTGGAAATAAAGCAAAACAAAATGCACATGAAATTTTGCATTTATTTTGTGAAGCTTGCATTCTGGCACAGGCCCAAAAAAAGATCAACAACTATAAGATGAGCAAATAAGATATGCATTCGATAGAAATGAGTCCTATGAGAGAGAAAAAATAAAACAAGAAAGAAGACATGAAGTTTTTGTATAATGTACAAAAAAGTAGGGAATAGTAGCTACTGCCGAGGACTGACTAGATAGAGTGTGGAAATGGGGAATGTAATAGGCTTGGGGCACAAAATGGTACTGTATTTCAGCTCACTTATGCCAGATGTCTGAAAGGGAGAAGCAATTTTCTGCTGAGACCATTCCTGCTTTTTATAATCTGACAAAATTGAATGGGAGTCTGAAAGTCTTCATGGATTCAGCCTGAGAAATATTTTGGTCATGTAATTTGATGATGGACTGAACTATCACACTGAGTGAATAGAATTATAGTAATATGGTGGTGTCTTTAGATTTTACTTTTCATATTGTATCTACCACATTTCAATATAAGCCAAACACTGGCATGTTGATAAAATTGATGAGAAATTATTGACAATTATTTTATGTGTGATATATTATCATAACTCATTATAACAAATAATAACTAATATTAATAAGAAAGCCCATGAAAAAATTAAGTTAAAAGACCTACTCTGAACTGACTGTAAATATTGGGAGTGTTCATGCTGATTCTGTTGCTGTTTATACCAAGGGCAGGTGCTTGGACCGGAAAGGTTATTTTGTAGCAAAGACGGAGCACACTCTATTATGTAAGAAAGCACTTATCTTTGCCCCTAGATCTTAACAAATTCATTAGAATTCTCCTACTTACAGGCATATCTTTGTTATGCTTAAGCCCCTCAGACTCTGCCTGAGTTTTTATCAGAGATAACTGACAACTATGGACCATGCTGGTACCTCTGACTTTGTAATTATTGGATTGTGGTTGGATCTACATGGTATCAGACTAACCTTTCAACTCCCAGGGAAAGAGGGGGGATGGAAATTAAATTCAACCCGATGGTCCAATGGATAAAATAATCATACCATTATTATGAAAATCCAATAAAAATTCTGCACTTCATGCTCATATGAACTTCTTGGATAGTAAACACATTGGGTAATATATGAAAATGTGGTACGTTGTAACTCCACAGGATGATAGCAGAGTTCTGTGTTTGGGGCTCTCCTAAAGTCAGTCTTTACTGTCTCATGACCTTCATATTTGACCAATACAGATTTGTTTCCTTCATAATAAGACTATCATTTTATTTTTAATTATACCTGAATAGACAAGGGAACCCATGAATTTGTAGCCAGAAATTCTTATATTTTTTGTTGTGAGCCTAGCCTTTTAAGGGCTGAGCCATCTCTGCAGCCCTGTATCCAGAAAATCATCTGGGCTTTTACTGCTGTGATAAAACACCATGACCAAGAGCAACTTAGAGGGGGGAAAAAGAATTTCTTTCTGCCTACAGTTCCACATGACACTTTATCACTGAGAGAAGTCAGGGCAGAAACTGAAGCAAGGCAGGAACTTGGAGGTAGGAAGTGATGCAGAGGCCATGGAGGAGTACTCCTTATTGCCTTACTCCTCATGGCTCACTCAGCTTGCTTTCTTATACATTGCAGGACCAGCAGCCCAGGGGTGGCACCACTACAATGGGCTAGGCCTTTCCACATCAACTATTAATTAAGACAACACCCTGAGACTTGCCTACAAGCAATGTGATGGAGGCGTTTTCCTCAATTGAGAGTTCTCTTCCCAGTTATGTCTAGGTTTGTGTCGAGTTGACAGAAACCAACCAGCACACCTAGAGACTCCAAAACTTACAGTTTGCATAGAAAATTAAGGCAATCATACTAATAATACTGTCTTAAATTGTGTAGCATATGCTAACTCTGTAAGGCCAGCAACAAAATTTTGTTATGCATTGAAAATAGACTGAGTAAACTCATGTGCAAGGCAGGAGATGCAGGACTGAGGTCCAGAAACAGACCATGCCTCAGTTATTCAGTGAAACTAGAGAGCTACTCTGACTAGATATGAGTTTACTTGGGCCCAATTGATGGCAATCCTTCCTGTGCTCCTGCCCAGCCCATCATCAGCATCATGGAAAAGTCAATGTGGTCATGGGTTCTTAGATGCCAGAATCTCCACAGGTATTTTAGTTTAGGTACATCTCACCGTGACTTCTTAATCCCCCAAATCTTATTCCCCCAACATTCAGAACTCCATCTTGCCAAGCTAATGGGAACCCTCATGTTTTCAGATCTGTTTCTATTCATGGTGTGAAGGGAGTTTGCTGCTGCGCCCCAATGATACTGTACATCCCATGCAGAGCTACACATGGCATCATTTTCATCCATATGGCCCCTAATGGAAACATCCCTGGCTGCCTAATTTGTACATTTGCTAATTATCTCACTTCTCCTGCTCTCAGCCATCATCCTTTCAACAATCTCCCGTACAAAGCCAAACAAACCTCTGTAGTTGGGCTGTCTCCTATATGACTCATTATCTGACACAGTGGTGGGGAAGATAATGCTTAGCTTTTTCCTGGAATTGAACTAACATGTTTGTGGTTTCTTTCTTCTCTCCAGGAAGGAAGAACAATGGAGAAATGTCTCTGGAAGACATCTCTCAAATGTCTTTCACTTAAGATGCTTTTAGAGATATTTAAGGAAGAGACTACAGCCATCAAATTTTCCAGTTAAAGCCCTTGAGATCTAAGGCCACTAGAAACAATTTCCTTTCCCACTCTGAGTCCTTCAGAGGGGGAATTTCTATCTAGAGGGTAAGATAATAAAGGCTATGTCAGGTTCAACTGAGAACCACTTACAGAAAATTCAGTGTTTTATATACTGATAATCAGTTCACATAAAATCTTTATAGTCATAATAAGTATGGTAAACATGTGAATTAGTAAATACATAGCAAAAAAATCTATTAGAAGCTTGCTAGATCGCTTTCCTTATGTCTGTGTAAGGTTAAGAAAACATCACTCAACTCTCATATAAATTTTATGATTTTTTTATGTCTAATTACCACGGACCCAGTCAAATGCTGAAGCTATTTGAAGTGTTTCTAGATTTGTGAGTTTAATTTGGTTTCTATACTTAAACATGCATCTCGAGCAAAAATATCTTAACATAAACAATTTCAAGCATTAAAATCTATGACAAATCATTTTTACAATTTAAAATAATATGTGAATATTATATACACATTTATAATATGTGTGAACATTTGTCAGCATCAGTAGGATACCTTAAAAATCCTGGAATAGTTTTTGTTTATACAATATTAAGAAAATACCTTCAGCTCTGACAGAAAATAATATAAAGTTACTGATCTTGCAGTTAGCAATATAAATCCCTTTCCTTTGAAACATTCATTTCCCTACCTTTAATCTTAAGGTCTTCTATCTTCCTGCAAACAAACATCTTCATAAACCCAGTTCTCTAAAATCAAATGATCTTCAATAAGGGTATTGGGAATCCACAATGAGGAAAGATACATTCTTTAATAAATGATGCTGAGAAAACTGGATTTCCATAAGCAGAAGGTTGCAAACATAGACATCACTTACACCATAATGCAAGAAATACATTTAAAATACACTAAAGATTTCAACATAACACCTGAAACCACAAGACTACTAAAAGAAAAGGTAAGGGAAAGCTTCATGAAATACACTTTGGCAATTTTTTTAAAATTAGAAACAGTCTTATTTTATATATCAATCCCAGTTCCCTCTCCCTTCCATTCTCCCATTCCCCCCACCAACCAACATCCCTCCATCTCTCTTCTGCTGCATAGAAATAGTGAAGTCTTCTATGGGGGAACATCAAAGTCTGTCACATTATTTGGAGGCAGGGCCTAGGTCCTCCACTATGTGTTTAGGCTGAGAGAGTATCCCTCTATGGGGAGTGGGCTCCCAATGTTCATTCGTACACTAGGGATAAATGCTGTTCCATTACCAAGGACCCCATAGACTGCCCAGGCCTCCTAACTGACACCCAAGTGCAGTGGGTCTGGCTCTGTCCTATGCTGGTTTCCAAGCTGTCAGTCTGGGATCCATGAGCTCCCCCTATTTCAGGTCAGCTGTTTCTGTGGGTTTCTTCAGCCTGGTCTGAACCCCCAGTTGTAAAGAGGAGGAATCCAGTTCTTCCTCTTTACAACTGGATTCCAGGAATTCAGCTCATTGCTTAGCTGTGGGTGTCTGCTTCTGTTTCTATCAGCTACTGGATGAAGGCTCTATGATGGCATATAAGGTATCCATCAATCTCATTATAGGGGAAGGATATTTAAGACAGCCTTTCTACTATTGCTTACATTCTTAGTTGGGGTCATCCTTGTAGATCTCTGGACATTTCCTTAGTGCCAGATTTCTCTCTAAACCTATAATGGCTCCCTCTATTAAGGTATCTCTTCTCTTGCTCTTCTCTATTCTTCCCCCAACTCAATCTTCCTAGTAAACCCCCCTTCCTCTTCTCTTCTTCTCTTTCTCCTAAATCCCCGCCCCTCCATGCTCCCAATTTTCTTAGGAGATCTTGTCCCTTTCCCCTTCTCCAGGGGACCATGTATGTCTCTCTTAGGGTTCTCTTTGTTTTCTAGCTTCTCTGGAGGTATGGATTGTAGGCTGGTAATTCTTTGCTCCTACGTCTAATATCCATATATGAGTGAGTACATACTGTGTTTATCTTTTTGTGGCTGGGTGGTTCTTCTAGTTTCACCCACTTTGCAATGATTTTTTTTTTACTATAACCGCAACACATAAACTATAGAACAAATGTGGGTAAGTGGAGTCATATTAAACTGAAGAGTTTCAGAAGAGCAAAGTGAACAACTGACAAAACAAAAAAGAAACTATGGAATAGGAGAAAATATATTCAAACCGTATACCTTGTGAAGGATTAATATGCAAAATTTATTAGGACCCCTATTACCACACACACACACACACACACACACACACACACACACACACACACACACCAGAGAGAGTGAGAGTCTTTGGAACACTTAGCCCTAAATGGGATGTTTCCATCAAATCCTTCCCCTCAGGGCTCAGGAAACCCTGCAGAGGAGGAGCCAAAATGACCAGAGGGGACAGAGGACACCAAGGAAGCAAGACCTTCTAAACACAGTGAAAACAAACTTCTTTTAAGGCTATGGTATGCCCAACAGCATACAGCCAACTGACAACACACTCAATGGCATCTTTTTGTTTTCCTTTTATTTTTCTTTTATTTTTCTTTTATTTTTAATTTTACTTTATTTATTATTATCTTTTAATATTTTTCTTTTCTCTATAGGCTTTAGGCATATATGATGGCTTCTGATTTTATGTTTTTGTGGGATTTGTACAAGTGAGTGTACCTCTGTGACTATTTCTTGTGCCCTTAGGCACTTTTCCTTCTGTTTTTAGTTTGTCCTATTATGATTTGTTTTTTATTTTATCTTATTTAATTTTATCATTATTCCTTAGAGACCTGTTTATTTTCTAATGAGAGATGACAGATAGGAGGTGGGTCCAGAAGGGAGGGGAGATGTGAAGGAACAGGGAAGATTAGAAGGAATGGAAATCATAATCAAAATATATTGTATGAAAATAACCTATTCTCAATAAAAGAAAAAATGATTTTAAGTGAAAGAAAATATGGTATATACATATATTTGAAATATTATTTGATTTTTAAGGAAAATAAAATTTGACTATCTGTGGTAACATGGATGTACCTGGAAAATCTTCTATCTGAAATAAACACAAAAGTACAAATACTTCATGATGCTTCTTGTATGTTCTATTAAAATAATCAAATTTGTAGAAACAGAAATGAGAAAAATGACTTTCAAGGTGCTAAAGGAAGTGGGTTAATTGGGAGCTGCTCCTCAAAGGGAAGAAAATTTGGTTATATAAAAGAAAGAAGTCCTAAAATGCCCAATGTATCATCAACAATTCACAATATTGCATAGTGAACCTAGAAAAGTTCTAAAAAGGTAAATCCTACTTCAGGTATACTGTGGTGGTTTGAAAGAAAATGGTCCCTGAAGAGAGTAGTACTATTAGGAGGTATGGTGTGCTTTTGTTGGAAGAAATGTGTCATTGTTGGGGTGGGCTTTGAAGTCTCCTATGCTCAAGCTTCCCTCAGTGTGACAGTGAACTTCCTGTTGCTTTCTGGTCAAGAGGCAGTACTCTTAGCTCCAACACCATGTCTGCCTGCATGTTGCCATGCTTCCTGTCATTATAACATACTAAACCTCTGAAACTGTAAGCAAGTCACCTCAATTAAATGTTTTGCTTTTTTTTTTCTTAATAAAAGTTGCTATGGTCATGGTGTCTCTTCACAGCAATAAAAACCTTAACTAAGACACATACTTACCACCAGATAGGAAAATATTGATGAAAGAGGAGGACAGAACTTGTGTCTACATGTCCCACAGCCCACATCCAGAAGTCAGAGGGTGATTTACCAAAGTTGTTTCTCTTTCCACTATGTGGTTCCCTGTGTTGGGACTCAAGTCCTCAGGTGTGGCCGCAAGCACCCTGATCTGCTGAGTCATTTCACCAGTCACCAAGGTTGAATGTTTTTAACCGCATAAAATATGATTGAAGGCAAAAGGTAAAAGATCACTAAGTTATGGTAGCTGAGTAGGAAAGTTAGTGCTAGATATGTGTACATTTATTGACATAGATTATCTGCAATAGCAAAATGGAGAACCCACATAATAGGAAATGACCAACACATCTCTTTCCAGTAGACTATCTGATTTTTTGCTGAGTAGAATGCTTGAGCATCATATGAAAAAGATTAAAAACACACCCAGAGTCTATGTCGGCATTGGGGATGTCTACCTGTAAAACTTGTTCTTGTATTAGATTATGAAGTAAGATCCAGTAAATTGGAAGGGCTTACATTATACAAATGATGTTTTAAAGCACAATGCAATACCCTCCTAAATAATTACTTTGAGAGAAAATGTACAACAGTAGCAAGAGGTAGGATTGGGGAAGGCAGTGAGAAGTGAATAAATTATGTTTACTCAAAAATACTTATATATAAAGTACATGCACACATGTACAAAATAAAGTTAATCTGCTTGGAGTGATAATGCTACCCCCCTCAAGAGCCACAGACTAACAAAAATACCAGTGCCAATTATGGGAAGTCCTGCTTCAAGTTGTTGGTCAGGGATGTCCATAAACAAGTATAGGCTATCACCATTGGCTCTGGTTGGCTGCCAGAACTTACAGGTAAAACCCTATTGCTGAAGACAGCACACACTTCAGGCACAGAACTTTTGAAAGGAATGAGCTGGGACCTGAAAGTCCCCTTCATGAGGACTAGCTCTCATAGTATCTGAAGGTGCTATGCAATCTGCCAAGGGCAACCCATCGCCCTACTAAGCTATAAAGCCTACAAACCACAATGACAAGTTTGACTGATATCTCTAAGTACAATATAGTCACACTTAAATTTTGGAACAACCAGCAGCCATCTAACTAAACTTAAGTCCCCCTCAATAAGAGAGTATCCATGTCTGGTATTGTAAACCTAGCCAACACTCAGAGGCTGCTGAGCTCATGGATCTTAGAGGAGAATCTACCACTGCTGTTTTCCCAAACCATAATAATCTCTAATTGCATTACCAATACTTACCCTTGTCTCCACAGATGCATATATTTCTCACTCTTCTGCCAAAGAAGCTTCTTTTAGCAGCAGATGGAAAACATTTCAGAAATCCACAACTGGTAAAAATGCAGAGAAAACTGGCCTTGGGGTGCCCAGACCCAAATGATACATCTACTACAACACAACTCCAATCTTTAAGCTCAGGGAACATCTCAGAAGAGGAAGCAGAAGGTTTGTAAAAAGCAGCAGACCAGGAAGTTTGATGGAAGATAGTGTCTTCTGTGTACGACAGGGATGCTGTTCCAATGCAATCTCAAAAACTAGCTTCACCTAAACAAGACTTGCACAATTACAATGCCCATTTTACTCATAAACATGGATGAGAGAAATCTCACGGGGCCCTATCTGTAAATGTACAGCTATGGGCAATGAATGGCCTCCAAGAGAGAAAGATTCCACCTTTTTAGAGGTAAGATCCTCATAAATTACACAAGGTCAATTTAAAACATATATACATAAGAATTCCCCTAAATTATATCAGCAGGTTATACTCACATATGTGTATGTGTATATAGAATAAAGAAGAGATCATGGATTTGAGAGGTGGTGTGGTGAGATGGGGTTGAGTGAAACACAGGGAGTGGTAGAAATGATGTAAATGCAAAAGCAATGTTTGTGTATGGAATATATATATATATATATGAATATTAAGAAAGTATAATGATGTATGTAGAATGACATATCTTGAATTTTACCAAGACCATCTCCAAATATGCTAGAATCTTGGGGCACTAAACTTTTACCCCCTGGAAGTAATTCTAACAAGTACCCTTAAACTTCAGAACTGTTCTAATAGTTTCTGAGGGAGCACACAGGAAAAATGACTGTAAACATATAGTAGAGAAAACAGTTTACAAAGGGGCTCCTAAGTTCTTATGATATCAAATCACATCCACAGAAGAACCTCTGCTTTAAAATTATAGGAATGGTTAAGGTTTAATGACAAATGTTTATGATGTATATAGCAAAATCAACTGCCATATACATAGTATTTATTCAATTTTAATTTATTACAAAATAGTTTGTAAAAAAAATCTTGATAAATTAATTGCTCTTACTTGAAGAGAGAAACCTAACAAAATAGGAATGATATTTTCTTCTAATTTATACTGAGTACTGAGTAGCTAAAATCAGATATTGCAAAAGGTTATTTTCCAGAAGAATTATACACGTTTTTAATTTCGGGCCGTGTGTATGTGTGTGTGTATGTGTGTGTGTGTGTGTGTGTGTGTGTGTGTGTGTGTGTGTGTGTGTTTGAAGGATTAATGTCTGTAACATTTAATGTAAATATAAATTTATGTGTATATAAAAAGAATCTCAATGTCATTTCTAACCACAGGTCTTAGAAGAGAAATTAAATATCACCTTTTTTTGTTCTGTTTGTTATTTTAGCAATTCCCATCATGGGAATCTGTTTTCCTTTGTTCATCAAAACTCTTCCTGGTGCGTCAGTATCAGCAAGGAATATTTTGTGACTTATGTGAACACTGTGAATGTGTAAAAGATGAAACCAGTTCTTTCAAAAGCAGCTTGAAATTTCAAAAATCCTATTACAGCAAACAGAATGCCCTGCAGGGAAGAGTGGCCCTTTTAGTTATCAGTCAGCTGTGACGTATCTACTGACTCACCGAAGAAGTTCCCCTTCACTGGAACCTGGGGCTGATGGCCCCACAGGCACTCTGTCAACTAGCCAAAGGCCCTTCACAAATCATCCTTGCCCTCATTTCACACCGAAAGCCCATGCATCTGGCACCGTTACGCTTGGCTGGTGCTAGCTTGTGGCATATGAACAGCTGAAGAATAAATTTAGGGACATTATTAACCATGACCAAAATGTGCTGCTCTATTTCACAAGTTTAAAATGACAGCTCTTGCTTCCCCTAAGTGTAGTCATTTCCATATTCTAGGATATTCATTTCAGCTACTGTGTTACTAGCAAGTTCATAAACAAACAACTCCTAAGGCAGACATTGGTATTATGTGTGCCTACTTACCCAACAACTACAACTGAACCATCTAAAGAAAATGTAACTGATAGCTTAAAAGGTATATGATACATTTAAATTTTGGTCAGAAATGAACCATATTTATGAATTGGTTTGAAAGCTGTCCAGGTCCTGGCACCATTTATATCTTGAGGAAACCAGAGACACAAACCCTCAGCTGTGCTTCCAAAGAAGGCATTGAGAAAAGGAGAGTAACCCATTAAACCAAAGTTTGTCTAGGGTTAAGCCAACAGGAGCTATGTGGAGAAGGTGAGTATAAGAAATTCCTACCAAGAGACCTTGGGTGTCATTGGCTTCAGAGTAAGAGGATGCTAAGAATAAAGGTAGTGGCTTGTAGAAGTCACTAGAGACACCACAAAGAGAACAAGGACAAGGTAAGTTCAAGTTTGGGTGAAGACTGTTTTGATCTTTTATTACATTGGCATTGGGTGGAAAAGGAGACTTTTATTTTTTAATTAATTTATTTTTTCTTATTTTACATATCGATCCCAGTTCCCTCTCCCTCCCACTCTCCCTTCCTTCCATGCCCCCCCCGACCACCCACCCATTCTATTCCCCCCCACACACACTCCACAGAGAGAGTGGTGTCTTCCAGGAGGGGTCAATAAAATCTGTCAAGTCATTTGGAGTAGGGACTAGGCCCTCCCTCCTGCCTCTAGGTTAAGGGAGTATCCCTCCATGGGGAATGTGCTCCTAAAGTCCTTTCATGCACCAGGGATACATCCTGATTTCATTGTCAAAAGTCCCTTTGACGGCCCAGGCCTTGTAACTGAGAACCATGTTCAGGGGGTCTGAGTCAGTCCAATGCTGGATTCCCAGCTATCAGTTTGGAAGCCCATTAGCTCCTCCTAGTTCAGGTCAGCTGTCTTTGTGTGTTTCTGTAGCCTGGTCTCATCCTCCCTCTCTGCATCTGGATTCCAGGAGTTCGGCTCAGTGTTTAGCTGTGGGTGTCTGCTTCTGTTTCCATCAGCTAGTAAATGAGGGCTCTATAATGGTGGATAAGTTAGTTATCAACCTTATTATCAGTGAAGGGCATTTATGGTAGCCTTTCCACTGTTGCTCAAATTGCTAGCTGAGGTCAGTCTTGTAGGTCTCTGGAAATTTCTCTAGAGTCAGTTTTCTCTTCAAACCTATAATGGCTCCCTCTTTTATGGTATCTCTCTCTCTCTCTCTCTCTCTCTCTCTCTCTCTCTCTCTCTCTCTCTCTCTCTCTCTCTCTCTCTTCTCTCATCTATTCCTCCCCTGACTCAATCTTTCTAGTCCCACATGCTCTCCTCTCCTCCCCTTTTCTTTCTCCTAGCTCCCACTTCACTCACTGCCTGCCCCCTTCACTCCCCATATGCTCAGGAGATCTTGTTCCTTTTCCCTTCTGTGAGGGACCTTGAATAACTCACTTAGATTCCTCCTTGTATCCTAGTTTCTCTGGCGGTGAAAATTATAGGCTGGTGATCCTTTACTCTATGTCTAAAATCCATATGTGAGTGAGTACATACCATGTTTCTCTTTCTGTGACTGGGTTACCTCATTCAGGATGGTTTCTTCACGTTCCATCCATTTGCCTGTGAATTTCAAGAGTCCATGTTTTTTTTTCCATTCTTCAGTTGAGGGGCATCTAGGTTGCTTCCAGGTTCTTGCTATTACAAATGATGCTGCTGAACATAGTTGCATGGATGTGAGTCATTTGGGTATATACCTAAGAGTGAGATTGCTGGGTCCTGTGGTAGACTGATTCCCATTTTCCTGAGGAACTGCCGTATTGATCTCCAAAATGGCCGTACAAGTTTGTACTCCCATCAGCAGTGGAGGAGTGTTTCTGAAAAGGAGACTTTTAATTTTGGCTCATTAGAGAAAGTTGAGATAATAGGGACAATTTCCTTTTCTTTTAATTTTTATATAATTTTTTATTTAAATTAGAAAAAAGGTTGTTTTACATATCAATCCAAGTTCCTCCACCCTCCCATCCTCCCCCTTTTCCCCCCAAACCCCATCCCATCCCCTTTCTGCTCTCCAGGGAGGGTGAGGCCTTCCAGGGGGAAATCTTCAATGCCTGCCACATCATTTGGAGCAGAGCCCAGGCCCTCCCCCATGTGTCTAGGCTGAAGGAGTATTCCTCTATGTGGAACAGGGGCATTTTCTTAACTCTTATGCATCTGGCTGATAAAGGAAGGGAAGTGCTACCTTCCTAGTAGTGTCCTCCTCAGCCCAGAGCAGACGGCACAAAAGGGTAAAGCAATAGCTCCTGTGCTTCCAAAAAGAGGGTCATTCTGAACTCAGTGTAATTATGTTGATGCATATTACAAAATAGATATTGGCATGAAAATGTATCTGTGGCCTATTTTTGGAAATTCTTCAACTCTATGAACCCTGAGAGTCTTTTGAGGACACTCAGCCTCCTCCATGCTGGGATTACATTCATAAACCAACATGCTTATCTCCAGAAATGCTTATTTTAACTGTAAAATATATAGCAAGATGGGAATGGCTAAGGGTGAATCAGTCAAGAAGTGTGTTCCAAATCGCCATATTGCATTCATTTGTTTGACATGGGTCACGAAACTATAGGATCTTAAAGGCAGCCTTTATTTTGTCTTCACATAACAACTATATTTGGGTTTTTCAAAAGATGGTTATAAAATATGTCATATATTAATTACTAAAGAGCAGTGTTTTCTCCAGAGAATTCAGCCTAGAGTGGGAACTTTGAGTGCAGATTGCTAAATAAGAAATAATTTTTCTTTATCTTTTTATTTACAGATGTGACCTGGGCACATTTCATTACTTGAGGCTGTTAGTAGTGCCATATTATAAGCATGGTTGTGTATCTTTATTGTGTGCTGACTTCATTCTCTTCTGTTTTTGGGAAAATAGTGCATGTGAATAGGGTATCCTGTGATGTTCTGATGCATGCATTACATTGATACATATTGATATATATATATATCTATATATACATATATATATAGATAGATAGATATAGATATATATCATTTACTACTTCTTTCTAGTCACAGTGCTAAAATGTAGTCAGATGTGAAGCCACTAAGCATGAAACTAACATCAAATTTCTCTGTGGAGAAGGGTTTGAAAGCCTTCTCATTAACAGATAACAAGGTGTGAGTTTTAATGATGTGGTACACTTTTTACCATCAAAAGAAACACTAAATCAATGTTACATTTTGAGAATTTTTGTGTATGTATAAATTGTATTTTAGGCTAACTTTAGCTTAATTTATGCAAATTATAACCTGGAATTACAATTACATTTCTCAATTATAAATATTTCTGTGATACTAGAATATGTTAGTTTCATCTCACTTGTCAAGGAGCCATGGCCTATGATCCACACTAAGATTCTAGAAACATTCTTACTTGTTGTTGTTTCACTTGTGGTTCTGGGACTGAACTGAGCTATATTTTAGAACAGGAGCTTGCTGTAGAGAAAGGAGACCCTCAAACCTGCAATTCTTCAGCTCCAATCTCCCCAGTACTGAGACTTCAGAGGCATGCCATCACCATGCTTAAAGCACTGCAATTTCCTCATTTGTAGCTTTATTCATGAGCTTGCTTTCCTCATGACAATACTAAAAATGTATATATTCACAACACTAGGCAATAATTACTTTGTAGTCACTCTAGATTAAATTGGTGAACTATCCAGATTATATAATCAGCCCCACTTATACACTGAACTCAACAAACGTTGCTTATACATTGTAACTTTTGAAATAACCACATTTCCAAATATAAGTGTTTCAAAATCCAGTATATGAGAGGGGGTGTCTTAGTTGGGGTTTCTGTTGCTGTGAAGAGACACCATGACTACAACAACTCCTAGAAAGGGAAACATTTAATTGGGTGGTTTACAGTTTCATAAATCCATTATCATCATGGCAGGACATGGCAGCATGCAGGCCGACATGCTACTGGAGAAGGGGCTGAGAGTGGGGAAGGAGCTACATCTTGATCCCGCCGGCAACAGGAAGTGATCTGGGTATCACACTGAACAAAGGAGACCTCAAAGCCTGCCCTCACAGTGCACACTTCCTCCAGCAAGGCCACACCTACTCCAACAAAGCCACACCTCCTAAGAATGCCACTCCTTGTGAGCCTATGGGGGCCAGTTACATTCAAACTACCACAGGAGAGGAAAACATATTGAAGACATTAAAGAAATGGAATCTTCCCAATACTGGTAACAAGAAGCTGTATTTGGTTTGGAAGAACATTGCCAGTCCACTCTGAAATTGTTTGGATATTGGCTGACACATTTTACACATTGTCACTCCCTCCCTCTCACACCATACCCAGTGGAGACAGAATTTTGTTCCCCTTAATATTTTTTGGAGTTTTCTCGACATGAAATAGTTCTTTCATTTTAAAAATTAAGTTAGAATTATACCATTTGCCCTCTATTTTATCCCTCCAATTCTTCCCACATGCCCTGTCCAAACCCCTTTCTCCCTGTCAATTCATGGCCTCCTTTTCTTGTTATTGCTTAATACATAAAATCAGCACACAGAATTTATTTAGTGCTGCTTGTATGTATATGACTTAGGAATGATCACTAGGTATTGGACAACCAATTACAGGGTTCCCCCTGGGGAATATCAATCCTCTCCCTCTCAGCATTCCTTGGTTGTCTTTAGCTCTTTGTCTAGGGTTGAGGCCCCATGAGATTCTCATTTTCCCCATTAATATGTTTATTGATGTTGTGCTTGTTCAAGTCTTGTTTAGGCAACCATATTGAGGTATCATGGGTGCAGCTTCCTGTCATTTCTAGAATAAACCAATGACCAGAATAGCAAGATATACCCAAAGATACAATAATGGCACTCATATCCAGTTAACCAATTGCTCTATAAGCTGACTTTAGACCCACTCAACAGGAATAAAATGCCTGGCAGGAAAAACTAGTTGACGATCTGGGACTAGTGGCATTATGAATCTTAGAAGAAAAACTACTACCACCATTTTACTAAACAAGAATTATTCCTAATGTCATTCTAAATCCTTGTTTTTATGCCCTCAGGTAGGTGTAGCTCTCATCCATCATCAAAGAGGCCTCTCTTTGGAGCAGATAAAGGCTTACAGAAAACCACAACCCATCAACATACAGCCAACAACTGACTGCAGGGTGTCCAGCCTCAATGGAGATTTCTACAGCATAACTCCTGCACTGAAGGCTCAGCAACATCACAGAAGAGGGGATGAGAAGAATTGTAAAAGCCTGAGGACCAGGACATTCACTGTGGGGTTGTCTCCTTTTAAATTTTGTGCTTCTTTAAAAGATATTGCAAAAAAAAATACTTCTGAAGGGGTTTGAAAGTGCCTATAATTTTTTTTAGATTTCCCATTTTTTGAGATTTTACTATAACAAAATCCAAGGTCCTTTTGTCATTCATTCCATTATCCTAGCATCTCAGTGACATTTCTCGGAGTGAATACACAGGACTTTGGGGTGTACGCATAGTTTTAAGTTCATTGACCTATATAAAAAAAGAAAGAAATGAAAGCATTGCTGACAGCAGCAGCAGCAGTAACTCTCAGTGAGAAAACACTGGGGAGACTATCTGCAGCCTCCAAAGAAGCTCACAGCATCCCTGGGACATGGGTATTGTTGTTATCATCATTTTACTGAGACACAGAGATCTCAAGAAAATTATGAAAAGTCAAGTTTGTAGGTAGCATCCTACATATTAAATGGCACCATCTCTAGGTATCATCAGTTCTTCTCTAGAATGTTTTATTTCTTTGCCTTTCCTTCCCTCTTCTCCTATCTTTACCTCTCCACCTCTTTCTCTCTTTGTTTGTTTTCTATTTATTCTTAATTTTATTCAGTTTGTCTTTCATCATTCTTCTCTTATGTTCTTCTTATTGAATTATTGTGCACTGTTGAATATTTAGTGTGATGGGCACAAATTTGTAGAATGCAGTCAAATAATTTCTAATTATAAAATTTCTAAAGTAATTTATTTTTATATAGTTTTCAGCTAAATGTTTATTAAATCTTGTATGCATTTAATGAACACAATTACAAAATGATAGAAAAATTGACCTTAAGTTAAGCTATGAATCATAAACTTAATTGAGTTAAGTTATATTTAGAACTGCCTGAGATACTTTCTGTTCCCCTTTTGAGACAGGATCTCAATAGCCCAGACTTGCTTGGAACTGTCAATCGTCTTGCCATAGGTGCTGAGATCACAATCATTTTGCCACCAGGCCCAGCAAAGATTACTTATTTTTAGCATGTAACTATATACATTTTCTAATTTGTTTATATACTATGGATGGAGCCTCCATTGTCTCTAAAAGTGAGGATAAGTTGAGCAATTGTAAGTTTTATCAGTGTGTACTCACATTGTGAGCAGAGGAGCCTACTGGTTCGATTCATCCTCACAGAAATATGATCAAGCAGACCACATAGGATTTATGCTTAATATCACATTTTAGATATGTGATTAGAAGCCAAGACACTTGATGAATTTCTTGCGGGTCAAGTAAATCTGCGTTTAGATTTGTCAAAGTCCGGGACAAAGTTCTGTTCCACCAACTAGGTGTGATAGTGTTTTTAATTATGGGTTTTGCTGTTGAAGGTTCTTTTCTCAAAATAGAATGGGAACGGCCTACTCATCCCAAACCATGGCTTGTTGAATTTTCTACACTTGGGCCTCTTGAGCTATTCAAGTAATTCTGAACCTGACTCAATGACAGAGTATACAACTCTTGAATATTCCTACTGAGGTCCAGGTCCACATTCCCTCAGAGCAGGACAGTAAGTTCTGTGCTCCTGCGTTCTCAAGCAATCCCAGTACTCCCCTGATCGCATTTGGCCTCATAGTCACAATTTACTTGATATTTTTGCAATAAAGAATCTTCAAACTCATTACTCTGAGCTTTCAACTAGACCTTGTCTCTCGTCTTTATCAATGATTAATGATGCACATGAGCTTGCCTTTGACTCCTCTCATTTTTTCACTCATCATATTTCATAACACACATAGCCTCAGGCAATAAAGGCTTATCCAAGGGAAAATTATTGGCTATTCATCTTCTGACCACCCATAAATCTTCTTCATGTTTTCAGATGCTGTTTTTTTTTTTTTTTTTTTTTGGCTCTTAACTGTCTTTCTAACACCTACGTCTTAGCCATGCCACTCCCTCACCCCAGATTTTCCTTTACTGGACTCTGAGCTTAGCCATTTTGCTCATCTTGGTATTACTGGGAATGTTTGAGGACATAATTAGGACTTGTTTGAATATCTGTAGCACAGAGCAAGGTAATCATAAATGTGTCCTTTAATTTCCAAGCTTCCTTTCAGGTACACTAGGAATAATGCATTTTAATCATTATAGTTCTGTTCAGAAATCTTGTTTTCCATGGACTAAATTCATGGGTTTACTTCAGATTCACAACATTGTACCAAAAAGTACAAATACATACTATAAATATAAATACACAAAACAAAAGTAAATGGTAAAACAATAGATTCCTAAATCTTCGCTTTTTGCTCTAGGCAGAACTTGAAATTTGCTATTAATAATATTTCTAATCAAAAAGCTTAATATAATTTCCTCTTGTTTATGAGGTTTGACCTCTGACCTCTCGTCTGGTACATTGTTTCATTAGTAGTATTATTGATAATCACTAACATTATGATAATTAATATGATTGCCAATTTGACAGCATCTAGAATCACCTAGAAAGCAAATCTCTAGGCATGTCTGTGAGGAAATTTCTAGATTTGGTTAGTTTAAATTGGAAGGCTTACTGTATATGTGAGCAACCCTATTCTATGTGTTGTAGTCCCAGACTGAAGCAAAAGGAGAGAAGTGGGTTGGGGGAGGTGGCTTAGTGGGTAAAGTGTTTATAGATTGGAGTTTAGAACCTAGAACCTGTTTAAAAGCCCAATGAGATCATACAAATGGCTGTAATCCCAACACTCCTTCACCAGAAGATGGGGCAGGAGAATCATGCAGAACTCTGTCCCAGGTAGTAAGGCATTCCTAGTAGTGAATAAAATAGACATTTTCTCAAACAAGATACATAGTGAATATCAAAACAAAAGTTTTCCTCTGACCTCCACAAAGATGTGGTGGCATATGTGAACACATAAATGCACAAAAGAGTCGAATGCCAGCATTAATCTGTAGGTGAGCAATCCCCTTACACTCCTAATGATCATGACCTCCCACACTGCAAATGGCATCCTTATACAGATTTTTGTCAGGTATTACATCACAGCAATGAGAAAAATAACTAATATACATATTAACTATACATTTCTGCTCATCTTTTCTTCATCTCCCCACCCCCCCCCCTTTTCACTTGTCTTTCTGTGTCTGACTTGTTTCACTTACATCCATTATTATCCCTGGCTAAATAAGATTCTATTATATGCCCCCCTTGTCACATCAACTTTCTGTTAAATAACTTGATTATGCTTTCACATCTCTGTCTTTGTTTAAAAAAATTTTCAGACTTTGTGACAGCTTAGCAGAGTATATTACTATATCCTCATACATAATGTTATATCTTTTAAATCTGGTTTTTCTCTTTTACTTTTTGAGATTATAATTGTATCCTGTCTCCTTTCCTTTTCCTCCTTCTAAACTCTTCCATATATCCTTTTTTGTTTGCTTTCCAATTCATGTCCTCTTCTTTTCATTAATTGTTCTTAGTTGCATATGCATATGTGTGTGTGGGGGGGTGTATGTATATATGTACATATGTATTTCTAAATATAATTTACTAAGTCTGTATAATGTTATTTGTAGATATATTTTCATGGCTAACTATTTGGTAGTGGATATCTAGTTGGTGTACTTCCATGGGGAAGACTATTTTTTCCACTCTTAATATTCTTTTGTTATTGTTGTTTTTGTTTTTCAAGACAGGGTTTCTTAGTAGCTATGGAGCCAGTCCTGGATCTTGCTCTGTAGATCAGTATCAGGCTTACCTCATACTCACAGAGATCGACCTGTCTCTGTCTCCTAAATGGTTAGGTTAAAGGCATGCATCACCACTGCCTGGCTCTTGGTATTGTTTAGTTGCCTGCAGTTCTCTGTTTGGTGTTGAGGCCTCACAGGCTTTACCTCATCCACTTAGATGCAACAGATGGAAACCATTAAAGATTAGCTACTTGAGGAATAGAAACTGGTTTTCAGTCTGCCAATCAAAGCTTAGTGAGGATCTGAAGGGCAGATAAGAAAGTAAAGTAAGGAAGCCAAGAATGGTGATCACCTACACCACAGCTACAATATAGCTGTGTTGGGGATTACTAAGAGGCTAATGGTCAGGATCTGATTATGGGCATTGGCCAGGGACCAGAAAGAGAACATCATGGATGGTTTGTTGATTCTTCCATAAGCATAAGTTTCCTAGCAAAGACATTTTAATTAGATTATGGCTTTTTATGCATTATATAGTTGACCTCTGTCCATGCAACCAAGACAATAAAGATACTATATCTAATGATAAACATTATATAATGAAACCAATACTTTTTATTTCCAAGGATAAAATCATATCACAAATCCTTTTCCATAATGTGCCCTCAGTGGTTTAGATTCTGTCATTTTGTTGAGAATTGTGGTTAAAGCACACAGATCCTGCAAGTGGTCTTCAGTTGTATATCCTTTACAGATTATCAGTAAATTATCCAACTTGCTTCAACTTCTGAAGTTTTCTTTGTTCATTCCCAATAAATGTCAACAAACTTGTTCTTTTAAATTCATAGAAACAACTTGCTCTCCTGGTGCCTTGTTGATGGAAGTTTCTGTGCTACCTACACCTGCAGCCATTTAGTCCCAAATAATTACACAGAGGCTTATATTAATTATAAACTGTTTAGCCAGTTGCTTAGGCTTTTTACTGGCTAGCTCTTTCTTAATTATTCTATTAATCTGATTAATTAATTAATTAATCTATTATTCTATTAACTATTAATCTGTGTATCTTCACATGGTCATGGCTTACTGGTGATGCCCAGGTCTCTTGCTTCCTTGGCAGCTATATGGCGTCTCCCTCACTCTGCCTGCTGCCTTTCTCTATCGCTGTTTCAATTACCCACTTGGCTAAGTCCTGCCTGTCCATTGATCAAAATAGCTTTATTCATCAATCACTAAGAGAAACATATGTTCACAGCATACAGAAGGACTTCCCCCATCAGTATCCTCCATCCTGTCTGGCTCTTACACTCTTTACCTCCTCTTCCATGAGTTCTCTGAGGGGAGAAATTTGATGAAGATATCCCATTTAGAACTGTGTGTTCCAAGGTCTCTCTCTCTCTCTCTCTCTCTCTCTCTCTCTCTCTCTCTCTCTCTCTCTCTCTCCTCCCTCCCCCCAGAATAAGGTATGGCTTGGGTCTTTGTATGTATTCCCATCTGCTGCAAGAGGAAGCTTTTCTGATGATGGCTGAATAAGGTACTGATCTACAAATATAGCAGAATATCATCAGGAGTCTTTTCTTTCATTATTTTTGAAGACCACTAGTATTTGGTTTTACCATAGGTCTCTGGGATACCTAGTCTCCAGTTTGTGGTCATCCAGTCTATGTCAGGAAGGGTTTCCATCTTGTGGACTGGACGTGAAGTCAAATCAGGCATTGGTTGGTTACCCCTACACACTTTGTACCACCGCTACCCTAGCATATTTTGTGGCAGGTCAGCATTGAAGATCAAAGGGTTTGTATCTAGGTTGGTGTTTATATTTCTCTTTTGGTATTCTGCAGAGTATATTCCTGTACCAAGGTCACCCAAAAGTAAGGGTTAAGGGTTCTATGTAGGCACCAGCTAGGCCTCTCCATGTTCAATGAGTTGTGTGGGTGTTGCCTTCAGCAATGGGGCCTTTGGTGTCGGTGTGACAACAGCCTGCATATTTTCATGGAACCCCTTTGGCAAACAACTGAATTTGATATAACCCAGCTCTGGTACTGAAAGCTTCATTTTATGACAAGAGATTTCCAGTTGGTACTCAATCTCCCCCGTTATTTGGAAATTTCATTATTAAGATCACATTTATATATTTTAGGAAGTTTCTATTGTGCTAGATTTTCATACCACTTCTCAAATGTCCTTCAATTCTAGCTGTCTCAACAAGTCCCTCTAAATTAACTCAGGGCCATATGAATTTAGAGGATGGGAGCACCAAGCACAGGCCCTGAGTGGGTCTGTACCAGGTTCTCTGTGTAGATATTATACCATTAAGTTTTGTATTTTCATGAAAATACTGAGTGTGTGAATGAGTAGGTCTCTGATTCTTATACCTCCCTTTGGACTCTTTAGCTTCTGTTGGTTTGACTTGTCCAACTTCAATGTGGCTGTTTTTGTTTTAACTTATATTTATTTTTTTATTTTGGATATTTTGTTATCTCTTAGAGTCCTGCTTTTTTAATGAGAGTCCAAAAGAGAATGGATTCAGATGGGAAGAGATGTGGAGAGAAACTATGAGGCATAGATGGAGAAGAAAATGTGATTAGAATATATTTTATGAAGAAATATCTATTTTTAGGAGGTCCCGTTTATTAATTGTTGAGATTTCAGTGTTTGTGCTGCTGCTATTATGTTCAGGAAGCAGTCTCCTATACCAATTCATTCAAGGCTACCTCCCACTTTCTCATTTAACAGGTTCAGTGTGGCTGGATTTATGTTGGGGTCTTTGATCCATTTTGACTTAAGTTTTGTGCATGACAATAGATACGGATCTATCTGCAGTCATCAAAACACCAGCATCCAGTTATGCCAGCACCATTTGTTAAAGATGCTTTCTTTTTTTTTCCATTATACAAATTTAGCTTCTTTGTCAAAAATCAGGGAATGCAAACTCGTATATCCACTTTGGGAATCAGTATGGCAGCTCCTCAGAAAAATAGGAATTAGTCTACCTCAAGATCCAGCAATTCCACTCTTAGGTATATACCCAAAAATGCACAATCATACAGCAAGGACATCTGTTCAACTATATTCATGGCAGCATTATTTGTAATTGCCAGAACCTGGAAGCAACCTCACTGCCCCCTCAACTGAAAAATGGAATGAGAAAATGTGGTACATTTACACAATGGAGTATTACTCAGTGGAAAAAACACAATGGAATCCTGAAATTTGCTAGGAAATGGATGGATCTAGAAGAAACCATCCTGAGTGAGGTAACCCAGTCACAAAAAGACAAACACAGTATGTACTCACTCATATATGGAATTTAGATAGAGAACAAAGGAGTACCAGCCTACAATTCATACCTCCAGAAAAGCTAGGAAACAAGGAGAACCCTAAGAGAGACGTACATGGTCCACCTGAGAAAGGAAAGGGACAAGATCTCACACACACAAATTGAGAGCATGGAGGGAGGGGAGGGGGGAGTTAGGAGAAAGGGAAGGGGAAAAGAAGAGGGGAGAGGTGGGCATGAGGGAACAGGAAGATTGAAACAGGGAAAGAATAGAGGAGAGCAAGAAAAGAGATACCATAATATGTGCCGCTCCTGACCCTTGCCAGCAAGAAAGACACGACTCCAGGAAGATCTTTTTCATGCAGTTTTAATCAGGATCCTTGAAACATGTTCTTCTGACCTGCGAGACCCCGGGGGACCCCTGCACAGGCTTAAATCCCTTTGCACTAACCAACCTCAGTGAGCTACGTGGACCCTGCAGATAGGCTACTCTAACGCAGAAGCAGACAGGCTGAACAGACTTAACCAAATAAGGGCTTGTTTACGCCAGAGAGCAATCACCCTTGGGGAGGTGGAAGGTGAAAGCCAGCACCATCTTTAAGGCGCGGCACTTCGCAGCTCTCTACAGTTCCCCCTTTTTTGTTTTAATAACGCAACAGGCAAGGGTAGTGGTCTAGTCTCCAGGAAAGCAGTGGACATTGTAATGACCCTGAATCCTGGCAGTCAGCCAAGTCAATGCCACACCCGTCCGGTATGTTTTTCCTGGAGGTTGGGCCTCGGACACCAACCCACATGCAACCAGACTTGCCCTTCTCGGAGTTGCTCACTTCCAGAGCTAACTCGGAGTGCAGTGCTAAGCCATACAACCTGAGTGTGAAGGATCAATACTTGTTCATGACTGCGAGCCATGCTTGGGGAGACTGTCCTGCCTCAATGGCTGTAAATGCCTGGACTACCATAGCTTCATACCACTTCTGAGCAAACCTCATCTTGCAAAGACACCACAGGCCCACGAAGGAGATAAACAACAAGAGGACCGCCATGGCTCCCATTCCCGCCCACTCTTTCAGATGATCTATGGCAACGGGAACCAGTCCCGCATCCACATGTGTTGAATACACAGCAACGATGGTCACTCACAGCTGTGCCATCACATCAGGTCATCAAAGTCAGCAGACCAATTTCCTAAAAGATAGCTAGACAACTATTGTGACAAATTAGCAGCACGTGTAAAGTTCTCATACTGAATGATGGTAACTCTCAAACCTGGATATTTCTTTTCATATCCCAATTGGGCCAGCTGCCACAAGGTATCTATTTGCTCCTGCACCAGATCAATTCTTTGGTTTACAATCATTAAACCTCCTTTTAGTTGACCACCAATTGTAGATTGAGCATCCAAGGCAGTAGCCACATTCTTGGCCAACTCATTTAGCTTACAGGCTGTCTGCACCGATGTGCTCATAGCATGGCAGCCATGACTGAATCCACAACTGCAAAAGAGATAGCTACAACTATGGCTGCTGTAATGCCAAAATCTCTCCCTGCAGCCTCTACCAAACAGGCCATAAAATCTGAAAATGGTTCCATGGGGCCTTGCAGTATTTTAGTGAGGTTACCATTCACCTCTCCCTTATTGGGTAATGATTTACATGCATTTATGGCAATATGATTTACTTGTTCAAAAACTTGTATTGGAGATCCTTTCTGTTGATTTGTAAAGTGTCCCTGTTCAAGCAACATGTCCCTGTCCATGCTGCATTTCCAGCTGCCAGATTAGCTGCAGCCTGCTCATTAGCATACTCAATTAAAAAGGCTTTTCAATCCAGATACTGCCCGGGGCTTAGGCATGCGCGAGCCAGCACACTCCAATCACTAGGAGTCATGCTATGCCTATTTAGGGCTTCAACTTGAGCTACAGTAAAAGAAGCTGAAATTCCATATGTTCTCACAGACTCAGCCAAAGCCTTGATGACCTTAAAGTCTAAAGGCTCCTCATATCTATTGCCTTGGGCATCCTGGAAAACTGGATAGGCCAGACTTTAGTCAGTTCGTATGGCTTTCCAGACCTCAGGGCAAAAGGAACACCCTGTACCTGGGCCCCGCCCTTCCTCACTCTGATGAGGAGAAGGCACTGAAGGCATTGTTCCAGGAGGGTCCCTCCCCTCCCCACATCGCCATTTTTCCTCTCCCTTTCCCCTCTACCCCTTAAAGGATTGATTTTGAACCTTTTCTACGAGGGCTTGCAATTCTTCCTCAGAATCTGTTACATCCGTACCTGACTCTCCTGTGCTCTCAACCTCTTCTGATCTTCTTGCAACATTTCTAGCGCAGCTTTCCCTTTTTTCATCGCCTCTTTACATTACCTCTTGTCTTTGATACAGCTACATACTAACTTCCAAACAGGTCGGACTCCGGACTTTAGCATCCCTTCTTCCCAAGCAAAATCAAGATCCCTGCCTAACTTGTCCCAGCACATTACCATGAGGTCTCCCGAAACTGCGAACCAAGGTGCAATGGCATCGCACTCACTCAGGAATCTTTGTAGTGTGCTTTTCTTTATTTTAAGTTTCTTTGACAAAAGTAGCTCCTGAAGAGCCAGAAAAATTGGATGAGACTGAGAAGTCCCCATCTTAAAAATTTTACTCTCGGTTCGTTACAACCTCGCGCTCAATGCCTGAGACTTTATTGCCGTTTATTTCCTCGATCTTTAACTTAGTCCCAACTTACCTGGGACTTTATTGCTCCTTACTGGAGACCTTATTGCCTCTTTACCGAGGGCCTTAGCTTAGTCCAAACCCGGAACTTTATTGTTCCTTACCGGAGACCTTATCGCCTCTTTACCGAGGGCCTTAATTTGGTCCCAACTTACCTTGGGAACTTGCCAGCGCTGCCCTGACTGCAAGAATTTCTGATCTGAAGATTCCCCATACGGGCCGCCATTTGTACCATGCCTACCCCTGCCAGCAAGGAAGACGTGACTCCGGGAAGATCTTCTTCATGCAGTTTTAATCAGGATCCTTGAAACATGTTCTTCTGACCTGCGGGACCCCAGGGGACCTTAAGCACAGGCCTAAATCCCCTTCCGCTAACCAACCCCAGTGAGCTACATGGACCTTGCAGATAGGCTACTCTAATGCGGAAGCAGACAGGGTGAACAGACTTAACCAAATAAGGGCTTGTTTACACCAGAGAGCGCTCACCCTTGGGGAGGTGGAAGGCAAAAGCCAGTGCCATCTTTAAGGCGCGGCACTTCGCAGCTCTCTACAATAATAGAGACAGCCATTATAGATTTAAGGAGAAATCTGACACTAGGGAAATGCCCAGAGATCTACAAGAATGAACCCAACTAACAATCTAAGCAATTGTGAAAAGGTACCTTTAATGCACTTCCCTGATAATGAGATTGAAGACTACCTTATATACCATCCTAGAACCTTCATCTAATAGCTGATGGAAGCAGAAGCAGAGACCCACAGGTAAATACTAGCCGAACTCCTGGAATCCAGTTGCAGAGAGGGAGAAGTGATGAGCAAAGGGGTCAAGACCAAGCTGAAGAAATCAACAGATTCAGCTTATCTGGACAAGGGGAAGCTCATGTACCCCAGTCCGATAGCTGGGAAACCAGCATAGGACAGAACCAAACTGCCTGAATGTGGCCTAGTATATGAAAGGACTTTGGGAGCCTGTACCTCATAAAGGAATACTATCTCAGCCTAGACACACAGAGGAGGGCCTAGGCCCTGCCCAAAATGATATGACAGACTTTGAAGACCGACCTCCTTCCCATGGAAGGCTTCTCCCTTCACCCTCCCTGGGGAGCAGAAAGGGAATGGGTTAGGATTTGGTGAGGGTGATAGGGGATGATAGGAGGATGTGGGAACTGGGATTGACATATAAAATAAAACAACTTTGTTTCAAATTTAAATAAAAAGGAAAAAAAACAAATTCAAAAAGAAAAAAAATCGATTTTCAGTAAAAGGGAAAAATTCTTACTGAACATAGAAAAATATTTATATTTTATTGAGCATTGCTGAATAAAATATAATTAAACTTAGAAGTGTGCAAAATAAATTCATAGGGGCATTTAAGGAAATACACACTTCACTCAGTCATTGATATCTGTGTGAGTGCATACCAAATATCTGTATCGCAAACCCTCTACATTGTGCACAGTAGCCAATCTGTTTAGAGTCTAGTGTAAAAAGCCCCCAATCATATGCATATATGTAGTGGTTAATGGCATGGAAATGTATGCCAGAGCAAGACTAGCTAACTCTACAGAGAGAGGGAGCAAGTTACGAGCTAAGATAGATGCCAGGAGATATGATGGTAATCATAGCACTGAATCCAAGCACTGAAAAAAAAGACAACTGGTCTTCACAATATAAGAGCAAATAACCAGAAAACAAAGCCACAGGTACAGAATCCTCTGCATGGGAATAGTGCATATGCAAGCTGAAAGACATTATGTTGCTAGAGGTAAGAGAGATATTTGGAAATGAGAATGAAACAAAATTTGCACAAACACAAGATAATTCCTATAATTTACCTAAATGGTACTGTATATTTTTGTACAGACAGTAACACATCTAAAATGTTACATGATTGACTGAGGACCTAGAGCTACTGGATGCTGATTTTGTATACAGGAACCAGGACAACCTGGCCCTCTCGTCATTAGAGATGAGACTAGATGTCCAATGTGAGAATTTATTTCATGTGGGAGGAAACTCTCATTGGGGCAAAAGCTCTGTGCAGCCCGGTTCTCAGTATTAGGAGTTTGCATAGTAAAAGGATTGTTGAGGCTGATGATCCACAAAAGATCTGGTTAAAAGACAAGGGAAACATGAGCTGTCTTAATGACTCCGTTTGCCTGGAACTGGGGATAAAACACACCATTTCTATTATTCCACATCGTTTAATTAAGAGTAAAATGTCAGCACATTTACTTCAACTTCATGCAGCATCTAAGTGAATTTTCCCACCCTAGGACCTCGCCAGATGTCATATCTTTGCACCTGGTATCAAAATGCATCTGAGGAAGGAGGCACTTCAGACCTCATAATTCTATGGGCTTGAGATAAAGCTGATGGAGACAGAAGAGCTAGGCACTTTTGTGGTGGCACAAATAGTAGATTCTAATGAGTTGAGTTTGTTTGGATCACTGGAGTGAGATTCCGTTGATATGGTAACTTAAATGCTTGTCAGGGACAGAACACACAGCAGAACATGCACAAACAGAAATAAAATAACTTCCTCAGAAAAGAAATGGGAAAATGTCTGGGTAAACATATGAAATTAGAATGAGTGATATATGTTCAAGGCCTTGTTTATAGTAGAGGTTCCTTGTATGTGCCAGATAATGAAAAGTTCAGATGAGAACAGAAACCAGATCCTGATGAGAGCCTTACCACTCAACATCATGATGATGGACATGCTGTCATCAGGAAAGGAAATTGTGTCCCATTGAAATATATCCCTGAATATATCAAATGTGTCTTTTGTGGCAACTCATTTCCCTTTCTGTTAATGATGTATAATTGTCTTGTCTTTATTTTACAAACTTACTCTTCCATAGGTTTCTGACATGGCAGCTTTAAAATGACTATTTTTTTTCTCCTGCTCACAAAAACAGAAATAATTACATTCCACGTGCAAAGTCCAAATATATGATAACGCATTGCAATAATTTATGTTTCTGTTGATAGACTAGAAATTTATGGTAGAAAAAGTCTCTTAAAATAAAAACACCCCATGTTTTTCAGTTGGCAGGATTCAATAAGCCCTTTTTTCTCTGCTGGATATAATTAGACGTCCTCAGTTCTTTGCATCCTTTAATTTCTTTCTTTCACATTAAAAATGTGCTCCACCCATGAGCTACAAGCCAGCACCAAGGGGGCTGGGGTAGGGGGGCAACTTTATTTAGAGCAAGGACTTTTCATTATACCAGTGAAGGGACATGTCAGATGCCAAATCATCCATGATCTTGTGAAACAATTTATTATTTCTTTATGACCTGAAAACTTTTGTTTCAATTCTCATCAGACTAACTGATGGGAACTTTTTCTCAAGTTGGTGATTTGGATCATATACTTCTTGAGATTACTAGAATAATGGGGGAAATGTAAAGAATAAGTTATTTTTCTTAAGAGATAAGCTATCCCATGTGGCAAAGAAAGCATGAGCAAGAGTAAGACATAGGAAAGAACTCAGGACATTGGGCAGCACAAGTAGACAGATGATCAGTATGGTTCTCTTTTGTCACTATACTGAAATACCTGAGATAATGATAATTTAGCTGAAAGAGAAAAGGGTTATCAGCCAACAATTCTGAGTGTTCCAGATCATAGTTAGATGTGCCCTTTGCATTAAGCCTATGTTCTGGGTGCCAGATGACAATGATGAGGAGCATGTGGCAAAGTGAATTGCCCAGCTCAGTGAGCCAAGAACAAAGAGCAAGATTCCACAATCCCCAGGAAGGCCAGGCCCTAGTAACCTAAGGACTTTATGTAAGGTCTAGAAAAAAACCTGCTCAGAGTAAGTGATACAGCGATTAGGAAGGAAAGAAGAAAGGAAAGGAGAGATTAAAGAGGGAGGGGAGAAAAACAAATCTGTCACCAGATCCATATTTCATCGATTGACAAGTGTAACATTGTTGCTTGAATAACTTCTGCTGATTCAATTACAGTGTACAAATGTAAGTAAAGAAGTAAAAGTATTTATCCTAATTCTGCCCAGGATTGAGTAGAGACCTGAGAGATTTTAACCTTGGGTGCCGACTGAAGCAGAACCTTGACTGAGTGACTTAAAGACTGTGTCTCCCTCTTTCTCCCAATGGTCCAGGAGTGGCACATATTGTGGCCCCGGGCTGGATTGCTGAAGGCTGACAGCCACGACCCAACTTATCATGATCTCACAACCCAGCTCTGCTGAAACTGTGAGGTGGGGGTGAAGGAAGAGGTGAGAATTTCCTGGAAAAGAAAGCACTTAAACAAGACAGGCAAAGATCACACTAGAATTTGGACTCTACACAGAGGCCCTTTCAGAAGCAATTCACTTGCCAGGCAGATTGATCTCACCCTCTCCCAGTTGTAGAGGACTGGAGCTACAAAAGGCTCTGAATAACAGAAATGACCTCAAATCCCCTTTGTGCTCTGGTTTTCTCTGTTTTCCCAAAAATGACACAAATACTCATCAGATTCTTGAGCCTGAATAGTCTTCAGCCACATTTTATGAATTCAGAAGGAATGAGACCCCAATCACCATCCCTCTCAGTTTGGTCAGAGAGAAAATGTGAAAGACAGGAAAGGAAAGAAGGGCCTGAGAGAAGAAGCCGATTGGTTCTAGCATCTCTAGTCCTGTGTAAGATCGAGTCTACACATTTCTGCTGAGATGTAAAAAAAATTGTTTTAGTCTCTTACCAGGGACTGTCTCTCTGTAAGGATGGTCATTTGATGTATTGATTTGGAGCTATTTTATATGAGGAAAGATGAGAAGGCAAGAAATGGCTTGATAAAACCAAGTAGGTTTGTCACCATCAAGGATCTCTTTCAAGTTTTGACATCCTCATGACCCTTGAACTTTGCACCATCATGTTTCAAAGACAGCTTAAGTTTTTATTTTACTAGACTTCCAGACTTTTAAAACTCCAAGCACCCTATGTAAGAAAGCAATAAATGGGGGAATGGAAAGTGGGTTTTGCCTCTGAGAAGGATAATATAATGAGTCACTGTTTAAATGAGTCCATGGAGCTTTACAGAGTCTTTTTAAGGACCATTTAATTGTGTACACTGAGTTCTTAACTTTATAGTGTCTGAGAGGAATGGCTGTTGTGAAATGGCAGGAGGTAAATGTGTTCACGTGATACTGAAAGGAGAACAATAGCTCAAAATGTGAGGAGGAAATTGGTGTATTAGATTCTGCAATAAATTGCAGTCATCAGATGTACTTTGCTGTGCCTGGGAACGTTCTGCCAATCAGTGAGAATAGGAAGTACAATTGAGAGGATGTGGACATATCCTTTTCATTTTGAGGGTCACATCTTGACTAGAAGAACATCCTGGATACAAAATCAATAGGAACAGCCCATCCTTACCTTCTTTCTTCTTTGTATCTTTGTTTCACTCAAGGGAACTGTTTTCTCAACTCTGACAAACTACAGCAAAAAAAAAAAAAAAAAAAAAAACAAGTAATTGTGGTCTTATGATAGTGATTTCTTTTTGCCTCCATTATAGAAAAATAATTTTTTCTCGCATTAATATATCCTGATTATAGTTCCCCCTTCCTCTACTCTTTTCAGTCCCCCTGACACCTCCTCCTATCTAGACCTACTCTCTTTTTGTCTCTCACAAGAAAACAGTCTTCTAATGGAATATCATATCATATCATATCATATCATATCATAACATGATAAAAACAAAACTACCACATATGAATAAGACAAAACAAACAGAAAGAAAAGATCCCTCTCCATACAAAGGCACAAGAAACAAATATACACAAAGACACACTCATTCACACACTTAGGAATCCTATTAAGAGACTAAATTGGAAACTATAATATATACCCAAAGTACTTATAGGGTAAAAAAAAAGAGAGAGAGAGAAGTAATGTACACAAAATAAAAATTAGTTTAATTTTTAAAGACCTGACACAACATCATGAGACAAGGAACACCAAAGGTGCCTTTGAGTTTGATTTCCATTGACCACCTACTGCACCTACTGATGGGCATTCGGGCTACCATTAATAGTAGTTTGTTACCAGTGAGACTACCTTGGAGAATTAGGAATGGGGTATGTGTCTACTTCTTCCTTGTGCTCTAGGACCCCCATCTGGTATAGGCCCTGTGCATGCTGCCTCAGTCTCTGTGAGTTCATATGTGGGCTGTTTCATTGATGTCTTCCATCCCGGCTGTCTCTTACACCTTTTCATCTTCTCTTCTGCAGGGTTCCCTGAGCACTGAGTGGAGGAATTTGATAGTGACATCCAACTTAAGGCTAAGTGTTACAAGGTCTCTTTCTCTCTCTTTCCCTCCCTCTCTCATTCCCTCCCACCTTCTGTCTCATATCTGGCTGTGGATATCTGTATTTATTTCCATCTGCTGCAAGAGGAAGCCCCTCTGATAATGCCCGAACAAATCACTGATCTGTGGGCACAGCAGAATTTCATTTGAAGTCATTTTATTGCTAGATAGTTTTAGTTGGATAGTAACATTTAGTTTTACCCTAGGTTTCTGGCCTGTCCAGTTTGAGCTTCTTGATCACCCACATAGTGTTGGATATGGGTCCATCTCATGTAGTAAACCTTAAGTAAAATCAGATATTGGTTGGATACTCCCACAAACTTTGTGCCACCATTACACTAGCATATCTTATAGTCAAGAAACCATTATAGACTAAAGGGTTTATAGCTGGGTTGGTATTTATATTTCTCCTTTGTTAATGTACAGAGTACATTCCTGTTCCAGAGACACTAGACCGTAGGCTCTATGACAGCACCAGATTGGGGGTCTCCATGTTCCATAAGTTCTATAGGTGTTTTCTTCAGCTCAATATGGCCTTGCTGTCTGTGGAAAGCAACCCACAGTATAATGGAGATCAACCTATAGTCTGGGCAACAGCCTTAATTATTTGAGGATTCCCAAGGGACCCTTTTTGGCCAGTAAAAAGAATAAAAACATAAAATTAACAGGTAAATGGATAGAATTAGAAAAAAATGTAACAAGAATAATTAAAACACAGAGACAGATATTAGGGTTCAAGATGAAGTTCAGAAAAATTCTCTTACCTCTGCCAAGCTGAATTAGCAATTCTGTCTCTATGAATCCTCAGAGGCAATGCTCTCCATTAATCCTCAGAGGAAAATGTCCTGAGCTCCTGTCTCCTCCTGCCTTATGTCCCCCTCTCTGCCCAGCCATCTCACTCTTGTACCTACCTCCCTGGTGCTGGGATTAAAGACACATGATCTCAAGTGCTGGAATTAAAGGTGTGAGCTCTGTTACACTTTTGTACCGACTCACTCTTGTGTAGGCCAGAGTGGTCTTGGACTCATAGAGATCCACCTGCCTTTGTCTCCTGAGTCCTGGGAATAAAGGTGTATACCACCATTTCGTGGCTTCTATGGCTAGCTAGTATGGCTGGTGGGATTAAAGATGTAATCACCACTGCCTGTGGCTAGCTTTGCATTTTGATACCCAGTGGCTTTATTAGCTCATAAACAATATATTACAACATTGTCCTAGTTGGTTTTCTATCATTTGGATAAACATCTAGACTCAAAACCACTTTGGGAGGAAAGGGATTATTTACCTAACAGTTTATATCCCATCAAGATGAGAAGTGAGAACAGAAACTCAAAGCAGAAACCTGGAGGCAAAAACAGAAGCAGAAATGGAGAAATGCTGCGTATTGCCTTGCTTCCATGGCTTAATCTTCTACCTTTCCTACACAATCCAGAATCACCTGCCAATGCATGGCATTGTTCACAGTGGTCTGTGCCCTCCATCAAGTATCAATCAAGAAAATGCCCCCACAGGCTTGCCCACAAGCTAATCTGATGGAGTCAGTTTCTCAACTGAAGTTCCTTCTTCCCTCCCTAGGTTACATCAAGTTGACAAAAACCAACCAGCACACAGATAGATGTCAGGGTGCTTGCTGTGTAACAGCTTAAATTACATGGAACAGCTCATCAATTGCTCCCCAAAGGGGAAGCATACAGCACCATATGTCAATGGTGCTGAGGTTGAAAAGCCCTGGTTTCAGATTCATTCTGACTTTTACTTTTCAAATTGTTCATGGGAGCCCTATTTGTAATGACTTCCAAGATCAAAACAGAAGTGTCAACATTCAGGTAATTGACACCTGCAATATCTATTTCTTACAAATTTATGAAGAATATATTCACTCCTTTAAATTAAAGGTCACAGGTTGTTGCTATTTGTTTCAGGAAATTTTCTGAGAAAATCAGCAACTCTATTTAAAGTCATGATAGCATATCTTTATAGTTAACTACATCTTCTGCAACATAACAAAGAGGAAAAGATAGCTAAGCACAGCAAAATAATAAGATTAATATATTCAGTATCATTTCCAAGCATCTTGGATATACGTCAAGCCTCAGTGAAATAAATGTATTTTATGATCCCAGGAATACCAATAATCACAAAAAAAAAACCATCATCAGTGCCAGAGAAAATTGCCACAATTCATGTAAGATTCTTTGTCAAGATACATATAAAAATAGTGCTTTCTTGTTTACTTGTTTCTTTATTCCATATTTTTCATGATTTATTTTATTTAATACTTATAAGCATCCTTCAAGCTATGGAACTGGAATTCTTACTTGGGAAAATGTGTTGCCATTGGCAACAAAGCAAGAAAGGATTTCAACTAACAAAGCAAGCCAAATATCATGCATGCTTTCTCCTTCCACCTTTGGACCTCTTTAGATATCTGATAAGTGACAACCAGGGTGTAACTGAAGGGGTTTTGGAGGATTAGAGCCCACAGCATAGAAAGCAATCTATCCTGTCATAGTTAACTTTCAGCACTCAATTTGACATAAATCTAGAGTTACCTGGGAAAAGAGAATTTCAACTGAAGACTTCCAGGATCAGATTTGCCTGTGGATATGTATTTGGGGTATTTTCCTAGTTGCTAATTGATGTAAAACAAACCAGCCCGCTGTGTGTCTGTGTGGTGCCATCCCTAGGCAGGCAGGTCTAGGCTGTAAGTGAAAGGTGACTGAGTAAACCGCAGGGAGCAAGTCAGTAAGCAGTGTTCCTCCATGGTCTTTGTTTCAGTTCTTGCGTCCAGGTTTCTGTCTTGAGCTCCTGCCTTGGTTCCCTTTGATGATGGACTCTAAGCTAAAGCTGAAAGAAACCCTTTCCTCACCAAGTTGATTTTAGCCATGGTGTTTATCACAGCAGCAGAAAGCAAACTAGACAGCATCTTAGCAGAGAAGATGGCTTTGTTGCAGTCTAGGAGATATTTTGTGTTTTCTCATACTATAGATGAGAATCCTTTTTTCAATATGGTCACAAACAAAACCTGAAGTTAATGGAATTAAATGACCATGATCCACAGTCACTGGGAGCCTGCTAGCTACAGGAAAATGAGAGGTGTATTCTGACAATAGCTAAAGAGACCAAGAAGCCAAATGCAATCAAGAAAGGGCATCAAGGGATAAGATTACCAAAGAAGGCCATTAGAAAACTCCCTACCAAATGGGAGAGAAAGGACCACAGTGGCACCATGAAAGACAAAAATAGTGACTCTAAGTTTAGATGTCCTTATGCTTTTGACTTTGAAGAGATGGGGTATTAGAATATGAGGATCCTGAACTCTGACTCTACCTGCTCAGGAGTACATGCCAGCATCATTGTTTAGCAAACATGTGAACTTGGTGAAGTAACTGACTTCCTTGTGTCTTGGATTGTTTTCCTTGGCTTAGATTGTGTTTATCCCCTTTCATTGCATTGATATAGTGAGTGTCATTTAGATCATCCTTAACAGTCATCCAGCCTGTAATGGATACAGGAATCAACTCTATGCCTTTTAACTAAATGTCTCAGTGTTTATTACTTGCCATAAAATGCTCCTAACACAGACAGGCTGTTCATTGGTGCTACGGAAAGCAGCAGTAAGGGCAAAACGAATGGAATGAAAAAATGGAAAAAGAGAAGTGATACAATTAAAGGGAAATTGGGAGAAAGGAGTAAGCTGAATGTGAACAGAAGAAGTAGTTTGTGGCTACAGATATATTTATGACTCTTAGTGATGGGGGAAATGAACCTTGTGAATTATAATATTTCTAATTTAAACAATAATTTCCAAGCTATAAATGTTATAATGAGTGTAATTTGCTCAATTTATGTTAACTGTACAAAGTAAGACATAGTGTTGGTCATTAAAAGATCCTTTGTTGATTTACAAACATGTGATTAATTTTAACTAGAACATAATCGAATCAAAGAAAAATAATGTTAGTAAACTTATAATTCAGAAAAATATGCTTCTAAAAGCCCAACACATAATTCTTTCTACAGCTGATTTGATATCCACACTTGAACTATAAAACCAGGGTCACTGTTTTAAATTAAAGGTGGCTGAAGAAAACTGACAAATAAATTCAGTACTTGATGTTGATTAAATCCTACATTGAAAAATAGCTATAACTGATAGTATTGGAATGAAGGACACATACACAGTTTCAAAAATATTCCAAACATTGTCAGATACTTTTACATTAATAGGTATAGCAATATTTTGGTTTGATAATCAGAGTTTACTTTGTGAAGCTACATGCTGGAGGACTTAAAATTAATATGACATGAACTCTGCAGCTTTTATGCATCTTTCAAATGATCCAGAAAAAACAGAACAAATCAGATGCATATACAAAGAAAGGTGAAGATGTAAAACTTCCAGTAATTGGTGAATTTAAGTTGGTGATATGTGGCTATTCATGAGAATTTTTATTTATTTTCCCCACTTTTTAAAATTAAATGCATTTTTTTATTTTGCATTCTGATCTCAGTTTGCCCTCCCTCCTCTCCTTCCTTTTCCTCCTTCTACCTCCCCTTTGCCCCTACCCAAACCCCATCTATTCCTCCTCCATTTCTCTTCAGAAAAGTGCTGCTCTTTCACAGATATCAACAAAACATGGCACATTGAGTTGAAGCAGGACTAAGCATTTCCCCTTGCACTAAGGCTGGGCAAGGCAACCCAGTACGAGGAATAGGTTAAAGACAGCCCTAGTTCCCACTGTTAGGAGTCCCACAAGAAGACCAAGCTATACAACTGTCACATATATGTAGAGAGCCTAGATCAGTCCTATTCAGGTTCCCTGGTTGTTCATTCAGATTCAGTGAGCTCCTATGAGCCTAGGTTAGTTGATTCTGTGGATTTTCTTGTGATCTCCTTGACTCCTTTGGCTCCTACAACCCTTCCTCCCTTTCATAAGCAGTATTTCATGAGTTCAGTCAAATGTTTGGCTGTAGGTCTCTGCATCTGTTTTCATCAGTTGCTAGATAAAGCCTCTATGATCACAATTGGGGTAGGCACCAACTATGAGTATAATGGAATGTTGTTAGGCATCATTACTTTGTTGTTATTTTCTCCAATCATATCTTGTTCTATCTCAGGTCTTTGGGTCTTAGCATTCTAGGCAATGTCAGGGTGAGCTCACTCTCATGGAATGGGTCTCAGGCTGGACCAATCATGGGTTGTCCACTCCCACAATCGCTAGGCCACCCTTTAGCCAGTACATCCAATAGACAGGTCAGACTATGGATAGAAGGTTATGTGACTGGGCAGGTGTCCCAATCCCTCCATTGGAATTCTTGCCTGGTCATAGGAGATGATAAGTTCAGGCACGTATCTGGTGTCTGGTATTGCTAGGAGTCTTAGCTGGGGTCATCTTTGTAGACTCCTGGGAGTTTCCCTTGCACCAGGTTTCTGCCTGACCTCAAAATACTCCCCTTTCCAGGCATCTACTTCAGTACTCTCCCCCTCCATCCACCAACATGATCCCTCATGTTCCTATCTCTAACAGCCTCCAGTCTACCCACAAGATCTCTTCTATATCCCCTTCCCCCTTGAGCCCTCCTTGTTATTCAGTCTCTCTATGTCTGAATTGTAGCATGGTTATCCTTTACTTTACAGAAAATATCTACTTAAAGTGAGCACATACCATGTTTCTTTCTGGGCCTGGGTTACCTTTCTGAGGATGATGTTTTTTTCTAGTTCTTTCCATTTGCCTTCACATTCAATATGTCATTGCTTTTAACAGCTGAGTAATACTTAATTGCGTAAATATGCCATGTTTTATCTATTCTTTGGTTGAGGGACACCTAGTTGTTTTCTAGGTTCTGACTATTACAAATAAAGCTACTATACATAGTTGAGCAATTGTTCTTGTGGTATGATTGAACATCTTTTAGGTATATGCCCAAAAGTGATATAGGTAGGTCCTGAGGTAGACTGATTCCCAATTTTCTAAGAAATCATTATATTAATTTCAAAAGTATCTGTACAAGTTTGCACTCTTACCAGCAATGGAGAAGTGTTCCCTTCTCTTGTATTTTTTTTTTATCTTAGCCATTCTGACAGGTGTAAGATGGAATCTCAGGGTCATTTTGATTTGAATTTTCCTGATGGCTAAATACTGAACAATTCTTTAAGTGTTTCTCTGTGATTTGAGATTCTTCTGTTGACAATTAGAGAATTGACAACAGATCTGTGCCCCATTTTTAGTTGGATTATTTGGAGTTTTGTTGTCTAGTTTCTTGAGTTCTTTATTTATTCTAGAGATTAGCCCTCTGTAGGATGTATAGTTGGTAAAGGTCTTTTCCCATTCTGTACTTTTGGCAGTGTCCTTTGCCTTACAGAAACTTTTAGATTTCATGAGTTCCCATTTATTGTTGATCTTAGAGTCTGTGCTGCAATATTCTGCCCAGAATATCTTTTCCTGTGCCAATGAGTTCAAGGCTATTCCCCACTTTCACTTCTGTCATGTTCCGTGTAACTAGTTTTATGTTGAGGTCTTTGATAATTGGAGTTGAGTTTTGTGCAGTGTGATCAATATGGATCAATTTGCATTTTTCTACATGTGGCCAGTGCGACCTGTACCATTTGTTGAAGATATCTTTTTTTCATTGTGTATTTCTGCCTCTTTATCAAAACTCATGTGTCCATAGATGTGTGGATTTATGTCTGGGTCTTCAATTTGATTATATTGAGTAACATGTCTGGTCTTGTGTCCATATAATGCCGTCTTTATTACTATAGTTGTACAGTACAATTTAAGGTCAGGGATGATGATAACCTCTGGTAGTTCTTTTATTATTGGGGGGTATTTTGTGTTTCCTTTTGAAGGTGAACATTGTCTTTTCAAGATCTGTGAAAAAATTGTGTTGGAATTTGATGGCAGTTTTATTGAATTCATATATTTGGTTTTGGTAGGATGATCATCTTTACTATATCAATACTACTGATCTATTAACATGGGAGATCTTTCCATCTTCTGCAATTTCTTTTCTTCGATGTCTTAAAAGCTTTTATCATACAAGTATTTCACTTGCTTGGTTAGAGCAACCTGAAGATATTTTATATTATTTTAGGCTATTGTGAAGGATATTGTTTCTATGATTTCTTTCTCAGCCCTTGATTTCATTTCCATATATATGTATATATGTTGGCTTCTTTGTGAAAAATTAGTTGTTCTTAGGTGTGTAGATCTATATCTGTGTCTTTGATTTGATTACATTGATTCACCTGTTCATTTTTAATACTAATATCATGCTGTTTTTATTACTATAGCTCTGTAGTAGAGCTTGAAATCAGGGATGGCAATATCAAAACTTGTATTTTTTATAAGCTTTTACATCTTTTTAATTGGAAGGAGTGAAGTATACAGTTTTTGTGTTTGTATATAGACTTTATTGTAGAGTAGCTAGTAGAATGCTTGCATAGGATACACAAGGACTCTGGGTTCAGTCCCTATAACCACATACACACAAAGGTGTAATGAATAGCTAAGTGCAGATAAAAGTGACTAGATTGCTGAGGAAGCCACGTTATGAATAATGTAGCTGTGATTCAAAACATCTAGATCTCTGTGCCTACAGATGAGATCAGTGTGTGTGCTATTCCACTAGTTAAGCAATTGGATGACTGCATTGGAATCAAGCTGATAGTTTCTGTAATGATCAGACACATAGGCAAGAAATAGAAGTAGAAATGAGAAAAACTTTCTTCATCTTCATATGGATGTATTTTATAGACTCAGAAATAAAAGTAGTCATAAATGTGGGGATATCATCATTAAGTGTGCATTGTATATTATAAGAGAGAAGCATCTCTTGGCACCAGCAATTCTGCCTTCATCAGTAGAACATGGTAGGAAACTACTGAAGAAGGCAAGAAATCTTAGTTTACCCCATGTAAGGATGGAAATCCAGGATACACAGTTGACATGCCCATCTTCAACTAAGGACTCCTTTCAGGCAATTAGTTGTCTTCTGAACTACACTTCTACCCTTCAGTCTTACACTAATCATCCCTTCTACTGACTCTTCTTGGAGGATAGCATGTCCCAAAGTGCATGGTAGTCCACCAAAAAAATATCAAAGGCATGCAGAGAAAGAGTCCTGGCAGTAAAGAAAGTTGAGAAGGCAAGTGTGTGAGCAATATAAACAGACACTGCAATGATATTTTAAATGGCAATGATAATTTGATCATTGAAGTTAATGAAACTAAGACAAGCTACAGATAAAGTAGAGAACAAGGACTAATACTACCTGGATGTGGTGTGATTTAAGTTATAGTACTCCAAGAGCCCAATGTGGGATAAGAAGGATCCTGAATAAACGCAGTCATTGGCAAATGTCAAGGTTGACAATTCCAAAGGGATTGCTCAAAGAAGAAAACTCTTCTAAACTAGTACAGTGGAATAACGGAGCTGAGAATCAAGGAAAGAAAATAAAAAGTGGCATTTTATCAAGATTATAAGACTATAAAAGCATAGATGGTACCCACTGTTTATAGCTGCTTTCAGAGATTTGGGTCTTTGGGGGTGTTTTTTGCTACTCTATATCAAGTCCACACCATTCTGGGAAAAGAGAAAATACTCATTATGTCTCTGTGGATGGAATAGACAAAGGAGTCAATGAATCAAGGAATAAATAACAAAGACTCAGTGGAAAAAATGTCCCACTAAATAGGATTTATGTGTTCAAAGCTACCCCAAAAGCCAATGGAAGAAGGCTTTGATGATGAACCAATGTGATGTTAGTTTTTTTGTCAATTTGATGCAAGCTAAAGTCAGTGAAGAAGGAACTTCAACTGAGAAAATGCTTCCATCATATTAGCCCATGGGCAAACCTTGGGAAGGTAGGTGGTCTTGGATGGTATAAGAAAGCAAGATGAGCAGACCATGAGAGCAATCCAGTAAGCAATACTCTTTCATGGCTTCTGCTTCAATTCCTGCCTCCAGGTTCCTGTTTTGAGTTCCTGCCATGACACCTCTTCCTAATGAATTATAGTTGTAAGTTGAGATAAACTCTCTACTCCCCAACTTATGTCTAGTAAGGGTATTACACCACAGCAATAGAAAGCAATTAAGACAAAAAAACATTTTTAAAGAAATGTGGAATCTTAGTTTTGTGTAACATTTAGATAGTTCCTTATTTTTAGTTTATAAAATTTATATTTTTATATATGTGACCCCCATCATGTGAACAAAGCAGGAACCTACAGATTAAGAAAATATTTTTTAGCAACTATGTACCTGGTAGAGATATGATATCTAAAATATATAAAGAACTCAAAAAACTTAATATCAAGAAAACAAATAACCCAATTAAAATGGCATACATATCTAAACAGTTTCCTCAAAAGAAGAAATCCAAATGGCTAAGAAGCATTTAAAGAAATGTTTGGCATTCCTTGCTGTCAAGGGAATTCAAATCAAAACTACTTTGAGATTTCATCTTATACCCATCAGAATGCCTCAGGTCAATAAAAGAAATGACAGCTCATGTTACCATAGATATGAAATAAGAGAAACACTCATCCATTGCTGGCATGAATGCAGAGTTGTACAACCGCTATAGACATCAGTTTGTTGGTTCCTCAAGAAGATGGGAATTGATCTACCTCTATATCCAGGTATACCACTCTTAGGTTTGTATCCAAAGGATGCCTCATCCTACCATAGAAACACTTGTTCAACTACATTAATTGCTGCTCTATCAACAGATGAATGGATAAAGAAAATGTGTTACATTTACACAGTGGAATATTAGCTAGCTGCTAAAAAAATGAATCTTAATATTCACAGAAAAATGGATAGGACTAGAAAAAGTCACCGAGTGAAGTAGCCCAGACTCAGAAAGATAAATACAGAATGTATTAATTTATATGCAAATATTAGCTGTGAAGTCAATTATAACCAAGATACAATCCATAGAACCATAAAAATTAGGTATAGTGTAAAGGTCTTGGGGTTGGGCTAGATAGATTTCTTAAGGAAGGGAAATGGAATAGGTAGTTATGGATGGATTGGGAGGAACTGGAATGGGAGAATCAAGTGGGGAAGGAAAAGGAAGAGAGGAATAAAGGAAGGAATATAGGGAGACATGGCTAGAATCAAGGGTCATTTGAGGGGTAATATGGAACTATAATAAGTAGAAATTTCCATATATATATATATATATATATACACACACACACACATATATATATATATACATATATAGTGTGTGTTATATATATACATGTGTGTGTATAGATTTAGATCTCATCACATATGTACAGATACATATATATGTACATGTATATGTAATAATATATGTACATATACATATGTATATATATATATTGCTTCTAAAGGAAACTGCCCATAGAGCTATAGATATAGGTTGCAGATAGATAGATAGATAGATAATAGATAGATATGCTATCTAAAGGAAATTAACCAAATAATCAGGTAAGCAGAGCCCCATCTGAATATTTCTTACCACTAAAAGAAACTTCCAGTACCAGGAATAGGTTATATATAATTGAGTTGTTGGCTTAAAGGGTCCCATGGGAAACCCCACACTCTGAAATCCACCAGGCTGTTACCAAGACTGTAGATTGCTCTCCACGAACTGACAGAAAGGTCCTATTGCTGAAGACAACACCTACACAAATTCCTTGAACGTGGAGAAATTGAGCTGGTGTTTACTTAGAGTCTTTACCTCTACTGGCTAGTATTCTTTCTATAAGAAGGTACTCTGTATGCTACCAAAGAAAAATGTAAACACCAACCCAGTTACAAACCTTTTGATCTACAATGGTCTTTTGCCTGCAAGATGTACTAGGGCAATAGTGGCATAAAGCTGGTGGAAGTAACCACCCAATATCTGATTTGACTTAAGATCTATTCCACGAGATGGAATCCATACCTGACACTGTTTGGGTGTTCAAGGACCTAAGATTAAATAATTCAGAGACCAAGGTAAAAGCAATACTACTATTCTATTAAAAGAATATAGCAATAAAATGACTCCACGTGACATTCTGCTGTACTCATAGATCAGTATGTTGCTCAGCCATCATCAGAGAAGCTTCCTCCTGCAGAACAAATGCAAACACCCACAGCCACATGATATGCAGAGACTTAGAGACTTTGGAAAACTCAACCCAAAAGGGGTTGTCTCCATCAAATCGCTTCCCCTAGTGCTCAGGAAACCCTGTGGAAGAAGAGGCAGAAATAGTGGGAGTCAGAGGAATGCAGGATACTAAGGAAGCAAGAATGAATACACATATAAACTCAGAGAGACTAGGGCATTATATCCAGGCCTGAAAGGTTCTTTGGTATATATTATGGCTTCCAGTTCAGTGTTTTTACTCTTGAGTGTACAAATGAGTGGGTCTCTGTATCTATATTTATTTCTTGTGCCTTTTCTTGGGCTCTTTTCCTTCTGTTAATTTTGTCCTACTCTTATGTGTTAGTTTTTGCTTTTTGTTTTATTATCTCTTAGAATTGTATTTGTTTTTAATGAGAGACAGAACAAGAGTGGATCTGGATGGAAGTGGAGGTGAGGAGTAACCAGGAGGAAAATGAGGGGAAATCCTAATCAGGATATATTAGGTAGGGGGAAAATCTATTTTTACAAAGAGGGAAAAAGTATCATTCTTCATTAGTTCTTCTCCTTTGTCAGTAGTTTTATTTCTATGTATTTTATGTATTATTAGAAGAAAGGCCAGGGGCAGTCTTCTCCTAATTATATTTCTTAGTTGTTTGTACATGTTGCTGTTCTCCATACACCTTAGAGACATCACCAGATCACAGATAATAATACAAAAAACTGATGGGAAAGCATAAACATAGTGAAATTATTCCTAGATACATAACTTTATGATAAAACACATTCAATTATTGCTGAGTAGTAAATAGCTATGTAATAGTTTGAGTCTGAAATATCCACATAGGCACAAATATTTGAGCACCTAGGTGATGCTGCTACTTTTAGAGGATGTGACCTACCTTTTAGTCCTAGGTAGAAGAAGTAGGCACTACAGATGGACTTATAACAGATTCAGCTTCTTCTTCCTGGCCTGTAGCCATGCACAGTTTATCCACCATAGACTTCTGTTCCCACTGAAGGGTACCACCACTGCCCCAATGGATTGTATGTACCCTCTGCAATTATGAGCCAAAACAAGACTCCTTCCTTCCCTTACATTTCTTGGGAATTTTGCTCTAGGCATCAAGAAACAATACAGCCTATATCTAGAATCATTTTGCATGAGTGGAAAAAATACTGAGTGTTCCAGAAAGCTCTCAACCAAGAAATAAAGGCCATTCTGACTTTATACTTCCTCATCAATAAAATCTGAGCTGGAAGATGAGGAAGAATGCCTTGGTCTGTGAGGGAATGACTGTGAGTCACTTACATTCAAATGTAAGGACCAAATATAGACATTTTCTGACACATAACATTGAAAGGGTTGAAACTGAATGTACTTGTAAGTGCAATGAAAACAAACTATAGGAGTTTGGGTAAAAGAAACTTTATCTTATACCTCTTCTCTCTGCTAAGATAAAATAAATGTATGAAAATGTAAGCAGAAAAAATAATCATGAAATAATCATGATGAGAATAAAAGATTATTCATGGAAATGCATTTATAATTTTTCTAAAGAACCTTAATGAAGGTGGGGAAATAGGTGTTGCATAGCAGAAAACACAGAGAATAAGGCATGCCATATAGAAACATGGAGAACAATAAGGCCAAAGCACTTACTTACCCTGCAGAGGATAGGGAACTAAAGGCCATCAGTAGCATAAATGAAATAGTTTCAAAAATGGAGCTGGAGGCAGGAAAAAATTGAAACACACACACAAACACACACACCCACACCCACACACACACACACAGAGAGAGAGAGAGAGAGAGAGAGAGAGAGAGAGAGAGAGAGAGAGAGAGAGAGAGAGAGAGAGAGACTGTTCATGTGAATGGAACACATATGCCCATGCAGTTCCAGGTAAAAGTTCAGAGACTCAGAGACTTCAGGGGTACCTAGCTCAGTTGATCACCCCTGGGAAATGATGAATACTCTAGAATTACAGACACAGAATTCCCAGTCAGTTTTTCATTGTTCTGCCTTTAACTTCACCAGACACATGAAGATACCTATTATTGATTTTTCATGTGCGTGGGCATTTTGCATGCACATATTTTTGTGTACCCCCTGCATGCCTGAGGCAATGAGTTTATCAGACTTCTTAGAATTGAAGTGACAGACAGTTGTGAGTTTCCATGTGGGTGTTGGGTATGGAACCCATTTCTCTCCAGCCCTCAAGGAGACATTTTTGGGACAGGGTCTCACTGTGCATCTTTGCATGGCTTATAACTTGCTGTGTAGATGAGGCTGGAGATTTCTTAACATAATGGTTAAATGTTCTTTATGAAGAAGTCAGAAGAAGAAATGATCCAGTGAGGAAACAGATGAGAGGATTAAAACTTCTACAATCCCAATTTGGCATTTTTTCAGAAGTGTTTAAGATCAGAGCGTTTAAATTTCATAATAACAGGTTCATAAAGTCAAGTAAAAGACAAAAGGCAGAAAATATGAAAGAGAAGACAATACTCAACTCAGAAATCCCAGCATCTCTTCCGTGTGTATTGCAAAGAAACCGATCTCTGTATCAGGGAACTAAATTATCCACCATCATGGAGCCCTCATCTATCTAGTACCTATTGGAAACAGAAGCAAACACCCATAACCAAACACTGAGCTGAACTAGAAACCAGATGCAAAGAGAGGAGACAAGACCAGGTTGCAGAAACACACAAAGACAGCTGACCTGAGGAGCTAATGCCACCCCCCCAGACTGATAGCTGGGAACCCAGCATGGGACTGACTTAGACCCCCTGAATATGGGTCTCAGCTAGAAGGACTGAGCAGTCTGGGGGACCTCAGACAGTAGAAACAGGATCTATTCCTGGTGCATAAAAGGACCTTGAGGACACATCCCCCATGGAGGGATACCCCCTTAACCTAGAGACAGGAAAGAAGTTCTAGTCCCTACTTCAAATGACTTGACAGATTTATATGACCCAACCTGGATAGCATAGTGGAATGGAGGTGGGGGGATGGGAGGGGAGGGTGGCCAGGGTGCATGTCACAGGGAAAAGAAGGTAAGAGGGAGAGAGGGAGAGAGGAAGGGAGGGAAGGAGGAAAGAAGAGGAAACTGGGATCCACATGTAAAATTTTTAAATTACATTATTAATAAAAAAAGGGAGGAAAAAAAAGAAACTGATCTCTGACCAAGACATGGCAAGTTTCACTCATGAACTCACAGCACCTGAGGTTAAATGCAAAAGACCTGTACAAGATCAAGCCAACCTGAGTCTGAGGATGTAAGGAAGGAGCTCATGAGGTCCCACCCTTACTGAGGAACTATTGGCAACTGATAGATGCTTGGGAGAGAGAATCATTCTTCTTTAGAATGCAGCCTCAAGTAGAATGCCCATGTTCCAATGGGTAGTCCCAGACCCTTGTATACAAGGCCAGCACTAATTGGATTTAGCGAGTTATAGTTTTTTAAAAAAGAAGGAGAAGTCATGAAGTTGGGAGGAATATATTAGACAAATCTTGGGGGAGTTAGAGAAGGAGTAGGAGGAAACATTATTGATAAACTTGTTGCCTGTATATATTGTATATACTTATTTTACTCATTATATATAATTTTCTTTATGTTGGTTGTAGCCTTTTTTTGTATTAGACAAAAATGGGAATTGTGGTGATAATATTATATGTGATTTATTAAAGAAAGAAACACGTACAAAATGTCCAGACCAAGGGTTATATAACAGATAGCTCCAACAGCTGTCCTATTCTGAAAAGTCTAAGTCTTGTACCTAATAAGCTCTAGCTAAGATAAGAGAGGATATTAGCTGTGACTATCTAGTCTTATACCTCATCAAAGACCTGAGAAGGAAATTAACATTATTTGGGTGCAAGCAGACAACTTCCTACAGGTGCAAGAAATGAGAGAAACAGTTGGCTACCTGAACAGTCAACCATGGTCTCATAGTTATGTTGGGGCAACCAACTTTGGCTAAGGCCTAGAGTATCTGACAGATCGTTATCAGAAGCAGGAAAATTTGAAAGACTGACCTATGCTGACTTAGGAAGGTTCAGCAGTCTCTTTTTTTTTTTGCTCCTATCCTACATGTCCAGTTAGGACAACATGTCTATAGTCAGCAGTCGGCAAGGGCAGGTCTTTGCCCAATAGGCCAGTTTTGCCAAGAAGAAAATGAACTCCAAATGGAGTGTCACTATTGCCCATCATACTCTTGAGAATAGCTTAATCCTGGCAGGAGCAATTGTGTCTCATCCTATCAGAGTTCTAAATTATTAAAACATTTAAAATGCCATATTCTATAGGTCTTTGAAGTATTTGAAGATCAAATATCTATGCTGAGTACAACTCTGAGCATCTAGAGAACCTGACTAACATAACTAGGTATGAGAAGCATGGATGATTATAACCTATAATTTTCAGAAGCATATATTGCTTACTGACTGAAGCTTCCCATATATAAATTAAACAATCTTTAACAGACGTGCAGCATAAGGACAATTACCTCAAAATTGTAAAAAATATATATATATACATATAATATACATATACATATACATATACATATACATATACATATACATATAAACATGTTGGTCAGAGGTAGAACTGTATAGTGCAAAATGACAAAATAATCCTAAATTGTATCAATATACAAAATATGTTCAGCATATGTAGAAACATATATACATACAAAATAATAAAAATAACTTCACATTTGTGTGCAAAAACATTATAAACACAAAGAGGAATCTACACAGTATGACAAATACATAAATGATCTACAAAGGAATCCAAAATTAATTTCACATAACTATCAATATACAAGAATCTATAACAATGTAAGTTGTCTATAGCTAATAGTTGTTGAAATAGTTCACAAGGAGATATGCAAATTTTCTTCCATATAAGGAGTTATGTCCCTACACCAAAGCCACACCCAAAGGCCATTACCTTAAGTCTATTGGCAGAACAAGATTCCACTACAATAGAGAGGCAGGAAAGATGGAGGAGTGAAGTATTTATTATTATTATTATTATGTTTAAATTTTCTTTTGTGGGATGTGGGGGAGTCTACAAGGGTGGAGGATGACATGAAAGAACTTGGAAATTAGTGAAATTAGTGTGCATGATGTGAAATTCCCAAAGAATATTAACATAAAATTTTAATGTTCTCAAAATAAAACTTCCAATCAATAAAGGAGCTAATGAGATGAACACAAGAAATACAAATTGGGGTCAGTAAGGAGATACCAATTAAAACCATGTTGATCTATCTCAGCACAGTCAAAATGGTAACTGTCATCAAAAATGTCATAAAGACTAGAGAATGATGGACCCCTACTCACTGTTGGTAGAAGTCTAGAACAGCATAGTCAATACGGAGAACAATGCAGACACACACAGTGTGAAAGTAGGAAGATAATTCTGGAATTATAAAGGTACAGAACTGGGAAGGGCAGAGAGAGAAGAAAAACAAAAACAAATTTCTCTCAAAAATTGCCCCAATTAAATAAAATATTTCATGTGCTTGTAAGAATATTTTAAAACTCTATATCACTTTAACAAAGTGATTTCAGTGATTTTTAAAATTAAAAAATCCTGATGTAATGTCTATCAGAAAACAAGAGTGACATACTCTTGCAGCCTCAGCTACTTAGGAGACTGAGGCAGAAGGATCACCTGAATTCAGGAGTTCTGGACTATAGTATGTTATGTGATACTCTAAATCCAGCATTTATCTGGTGATCTCTGTGGAACAAGGAACCATCAGGCTGCCTGAGGGAGGGTGGATCAGCCCAGGTCCAGGGAAAATGTAAGTCCTGATGACTTAGGATATTTTCAAAGAGAAAATAGGGTTAGTGTAATAGACATAAGAAGGAGACTGCTTTGCCTCAGTAATAGGATGGCAGTGTGCAATAAGAAGACTGGAAAGATGAAAAGCAACCAAGAACTGCAAACAAAAGCCAAATAAGAAAAATGTAAGCTAAAATCAATTAAATCAAAACATGAGTTATAGAACTGAGGAAAAATCAAAACTTAAATATGACCTTGAGCTTCCTATGTGGGGCATTCCCTCTTGACAGGCTTTGAATTTTAGAGACAAAATAAAATTGTTCATTTCTTATGAGATTAGTGTTTGCACTAGAGAGCAGGAGGCATGAGAATTAATCATCACTTTCTTGATGTCATCTTTAGACTCTGGACAATACTGTTGAAAAGAATAAATTTTTATCAATTTGAGGACTGTCTTCAAAAGTATGTGTAATGAATTGAGCCCTTTTCTCCTGAACCCGGTAGAATTATTTCACCATCATATTTTTGGCAGATAGTGTGAAAACCTGAAAAGATCAGAGCTGGGGGATGGGTAAGGGATTCGGACCAGAAACGAGAGTGCTCTTCTCTGAACTGTCATAGTATAGAGATTCGGGAAACAAAGAGTCATCAAGCTACACAAGAACAAGGTTATGAAATTACAGGCAGATGGATGGAATCCAGAACCATTTGCAAAACAATTACATAGAATTTCGTGGTGGCTAAAATCAAATGAAAAAAAAAAATGAGTCAATGGTGACTCAAAAAGATAGGCTTTTCTGTACAGAAAATGATGGTGTCATTGACAGCTAGTGGAAATGAATGAGTAAGTGAGTTGGTGGGTGGAAGAAAATGATGGATTTCACCTTAATAATCCAAGGAGAAAGTTGTACAAACATTCTGAAATGCTGCAATAAGACTCAAAGTGGGAGAACAGGGTATTTTTGAAAACAGTAACACAGATGAGACTTTTTATCTTGTCCTTGTTTGTGACAAATTGAGTGAATGCTTAGACCATGCTTCATTCCACAGAGAAATAAAAATTTATAATAAAAGGAGATTAAATGAATACTGTTGTCCTTTACATCTTGCACTTAATCAAATTCATTTATTTTTAAATTGATCTTTTTAAAATAAAATAATTTCTTCTTTCCTTTAGTCTATAAACTAGATCAAATGTTCTTTGGACCAAATGGTATTTATTTTAGTGTCTTTTGTTGATGCTTGTTTTGTTTTTATAGTTCCCAGAATTGAAGTAGTTATCAGTTGTGATTTATGTGCATGTGATGTTTTGCCTTGCCTTCCTTTGTTTGAGAGTCTTAATGATAAAAACATGTAATGGCTTTTAAGACTCATGTTTCAAGTGATGTATGTACATGTATTTCTTCAGAATGTAATGTTTTTTCATTCTTTTCCCTTTCCTATTAGAATATATAAATAATGGCTATTTCAAAATAATATTTAACCACAAGTTTTGAAATAAGCTTTTCTCCCTCAAGTATCTAGTAAACTAAATAGGCATAGTTATAGCTTTGAATTGAATAATAATAGTGATAGTGTTTAAATGAAATAAGAAAACACTAGAGAAAACAATAATTTTCATTCTTTTTCAATTAACATTTAGTTTAAGAACATTTTAATTTGGATTATTTAATCATTTCCTAAGATACTATTGAGCTGCTAGTAAGCCCTTGGGGTATTATCTTGTAACTACACTGGCACCTACTGCCTCCCTCAGCAAACCTGCCTTCATCTTCAGTACCGACAGTGGTGCATCTCAACTCAGTGCATTTTAAGTTTACACTGAGGGCTCATATAGAGCCTTGGTGCATATAGAGAGGAAACTCAGCTTGGAGAGGTTGTAGCAACCAGGGAAATTAAAAGAGGAAGGGCTAGAAACTGGTGAACATAGTGTCATCACTCTGTAAGATGTTAACCAGGGAAAGGCTAAGTATGGACTGTATGAGCACTCTCTTCTGGCTTTTCAACATTTTAAATGCAAGGCTATTCTAAATTAGAAGACCTATGGATTGTCTGTTTTGCTTTGTTTCTTATGCTCAATCCTGATATACTGCCAGCATCTAGTACTCATCTATCTCTTACTACAAAATGAAGCTTCTTTGGCCAGGGCTGAAAGCAGCACTAATCTATGGGTATAAATACAAGGTTTTATAGGGAAGTTTGACTACATGTCCATTTAGCAAAACTTCAGTAATGGATTCTCTCCCACCCTCCATGGCTTGTGGTCTTCAGAGCCATTGGCTTTTGTGAAGGTTTACAATACCAAGCATGCATTTCTTTCCACACAGCACATCCCAAAAGAAAGCAGTTAGTTGCCCCCAAAACAATCATGCTTCTATTGCATCAGTAGGAATACCTTGCTTTGCAGGTCAGTATTGTAGCATTTAGGCTCTATAGCTAGGTAAGGGTGCTGATGACTTTTCCCTTCCAGCTGCCTGAATAGCATGCTCTGACACTATGAATGCTAGCCAGCAGGGAAGAAGCTTCCAGCTCAGTTTCAGACTAATTTCTTTCTGCCCTGTCATGATATCATCAACAACAGTGTCCTCTTACCAGGTCTTGGTGGAACCAAACACAACGATATCCTCGGTGGTTTTGGAAGCCTCCCTGGCCAATGATCCTCAAAAGCCATTACACATTGAGAATTCTGCACCTGGAACTAGGATTTCCATTTAAAAACCCATGGTTTCTAGTACCATATAAAGTAGTCAGTTTCTACATGGCTTTTTATATATCCTTAGTTTAGATTAACACTCCATGCAACTCCTCCCTGTCCCCATTCCAGGTTAAAACTTTGCATTACTTGTATTATGCCCTCTGTACCCTGCACACTTTCATATTATGGTGTTTTCATTATCCCACCCTCCCTTCTGCTCTCCATGACTGCTTTCTTGCTGCCTGACCTCTACAGGCACTTGCTCAGGTTAAACACAGAAACCTAATAGTTCAAAGTTAGGATAAATGATTCTACAGCATTTGATGTTAGAGGGTTCATCCATTCACCTACAAATTTTATAATTTCACTCTTGTATTACATGATTCCATTTTTCATAAATAGTTTAAATGATTTATTCCTTGTTTTGCAGCAATCTAGGGAAGTTCTTCTCTTACACAGAATCAGAATCCTGATGTTACTTTTTTTTCTTTCAAAATGCTATGAATCAAAACTGTTCTGAGAACATAATATTGGGCCTTGTCTTCCCACCACACCTGCTGCCTATCTTTCTTTACAGATGTCTAGACCCCAACCTGCATTGCAAGGGGAGCCCCACAGCTGGTTCTGGCCAGTGAAAGTGAGGAGGACAGACGAGCTCGGGGCATTTGCTTGCTAGTGCAAACCCCTCAAATTCCTCTAAGTCACAGTGCAGGCAGCACTGGCTGCTCATCACAGAACCCAGAGAGAAAACAGAAATCTGTAACCTGAAAAAGAAACTCAGCATTGTCTTAAGCTTCTGAGATTTTAAATGGTGTTTTTAGCATAGCTTATCATGATCTACTACGGTCAGTACAAATGTGAACAACAAAGCACACTGACCCTCGATATAAGGATGCCCTGACGCTATTTCTGTGTGCTGTGATCTAATTTCTTGGTTACTGTGTCTCCTTATCGCTTTACTTTCACTATTCAACAGCCTGACATTTTCAATTTTGTTGTATTTCATGCATTCTTACGAGACTTCAGAAAATAGATGAGAAGTGTGGTGAAACAATGGACTTGTATGAATAACGAGAAAATGCGTATCTAAGAGTCTGTTATGCTGGATAAACTGAAACTATCTTTTGATGAGAAAGAACGCTTATGTAAGCGAACTAGCAGCTGCACTTCCAGAAAGAGTCGCCAGAGGGCGCATGGAATTTAGCGTTGAGTGATGATAACTGGGACCACTGAATTTGGGGGGCGGGAGTAGGAGGAATATTTAGTGCCCAAAGATTTTGCTCAGAGTTTTTATTTGCCTGTTTTTTCAAATTTAAGATTTTTGAATTCACACTTATTGTCTCCCTTTTTATCCACGGTCTATTCTATGATTATTATTTTTTTAAATTTTTGTTTATCTATATAAATATTACTTTACAATCTCAGAATTCAAGGTCATCCAAACAGGGGCTTATGGAATCTCACACAAGAGTATTTTAAGGTGCTGGGGATCACAGCGCACATATAATCAAGTGTCCTGCGACTGAGCTGCATTCCTCAGCCTGTAGGATTGTATTTCAACCCTGATTCCTATCCAAACTTGCTCAATGTTTTTCCATTTTTATGACCACTTTTCTCAAAAGTGACATTTCTCGACTTCTACCTCCTGAGAAAAATGTGCTAAGTGGCCAAGTTGTTAACCAGGTGACTTAGTGTGAGATAACATTCATGACTGGCAGTTAATAACTGACTTGACATCAACATCAAAGTAGTCATCAGGGATGAGCACGGTAGTACTACCAGAAATTTTAGGATAAAGGCCCAAGCTCTGGCAGCCCCAATAAGCCAGGCTCAGCTACCTATCCTCAGTGTGCCAATTAAAGAAACTAATAATAGTGATACTGAGAAAGGAAATTTATTCAATGTGGTCACATTGGGAAGAGGAACAAATTAGAGGACTTGTAGAGATTTCCCAGTCCGTCTTCTCCATACTGACGCGTGGCTTAGGTTTAAATAGAGGGCAAAGGCTTTCATAATTAAGGAAAACCGGTCAAGGTGTGGTTCTGCTCATCACTGATAATCAGCATCTTGTCCTGCCTGTCTTACAAGGTCTCCAATAACTTCTAGTGTATGAAGTCTCCAGGAAGGTAAGGTTTTCCTCTGGCTATCACTAGGGCCTGAGCCTTTCTCTTCTCCCAGCATGAGATTCTAGGGAAACAGTGTTTTGAGGAGGGCTTACTGTTTCAATAGTCTAATAGCTGAAAGGGGGGCATAAATGTCTTGTCTTTTTCTATGGTGTGTGTGTGTGTGTGTGTGTGCGCGCGCGTGCGTGCATGCGTGCGTGCAAGAAAGTGTGGTGCATGCACATGTTAAAGAGCTGTGTGCACACAAGTGCACGAGAATGAGCTTCCATATGTATTCTTGTGCTTGTGGAGGACACATATCAACATCAGGTGTCTTTGATCACTTTCCACCTTATTTTATTTTTTTAGAACAGGGCCTCTACCTGAGCCTGGAGCACATAGATTCAGCTATAAGCTGGCCCCGGAGCTCCAGCAATCTGCCCACCTCCACTCCACCTCCCCTGGGGTTACAGACACATGCCACTATGGCAGGTGTTTACATGCATGTTGATGTTCCAAACTGGGGTCTTCATGCTTGCATAGGAGCGTCCTCCGAAGCCTCCACTGTAAAGTGCCGCCTCTCCTGACAGGATGGTGACTGGGGCAGCTGGAGGTAAAGAGGATTGGGGGCCACAATTCCACAAACAACTCCCCACATGAAGCCTGCGCTGGCTAGTCTTATGTCAACTTGATACAAGCTAGAGTTATCCAAAAGGAGGGGACCTCAGTTAAGAATATGCTTCCATAAGATCTGGATGTAGGGCACTTTCTTATTTAACTGCTAATGTGGGAGGCCATAGCCCATTGTAAGTGGTACCATCCCTTGCCTGGTGGCCTTGGCTTCTATAACAAAGCAGGCTGAGCACGCCATGATGAGAAAACCAGGAAGCAGCACCCCTCCATACCTCTGCATCAGATCCTGCCCCCAGATTCCCGCCCTGTGGAAGTATAAGCCAAGGTTTGTGGGGTGTTGCTTTGATATACCTGTTTATGTTGTTTGGGGGAATGTCAAAGGCATTTGGAACTTTGTGCAGGAAAAGACATTGTTTAATTCTTGGTGAGCTGTTCTGTCGGAGCTTGGAAGACAACAATGTTGAGAGCAATGTAGATGACAGATGGCTTTTGAAGTTTCAGGGGATGCTTAATGACTCTATGGGGGACATTTGTTATTTTGAATTAAGATTCTGTGATTCTAGTTAGCTGAGGATGAAGAATCAGTTGTGATTAACAAGATAGGAAAACTACTAAAGTGAGATCTTTGCTTTGCTGGAATAATCAATGATGATTAGCTAAAGCTGAGAAATTAGTGGTGACTGAGAAGAGAACGACATCAGTTAGTTGAAATATTCTGGGAAGTGTTCCCTCAGAGTCAGCACACAACAGCTGTGTTCCAGAAATAACCAAGATTATATCTCATGCTAGCAGCTGAACTTGGAAGTCACCAGGTAATCCTGGTTTTGAAGGCATGAAGGGGTCTTGAAGAACACCTGAGGCTTGGCACTATGGCAGGCCAGGAGAGGCCATGGGTGAGGGTGTAGTTGAAGACCTAGGACTGAAGGGGTCATGCGAAGAAGTTGAAGCTTGGCACCATGAAGAGAACCTAGGAGATGTTACTAATGAAAGTGCAACCCAATTGCAGCAGAAGACCCCAGCACTTTGGAGATGCAAGAACCATGGGATGAGCACCGAGAACAGCAGCAGCAGTGGAGTGGAGAGTGACTCAGCGAGCATCATTCCTCCACAATCTCTATTTGAGTTCCTGTTTCAGTTCCTACCCTGGCATCCCTCAGTGATAGACTGTGACCTGGAAGTGTAAGCCAAAAATAAAAAAATCTTTTCCTCCCATTTGTTGCTTTTGTTTCATCATAGCAACAGAAAGCAAACCAGACAAGAAGTGGGTGATGTTAATCCAGTGGCAACTCAAGGCATTTAGCCAAGGAAGGTCCTGCTGGGGCAGCATCCCAGTGCAAGCCCATCAGTAGAGAACACACACGTCAGTGATGTTCTCTAGCACCTCACATGAGCCTCCCTCCCTATCTCATCTACCTATACCCCACATGAGACCTCAAAAAGGAAACAAATTTAGGTTAAGAAAGACAAGGTAGTATGAAGTCTTGCTTGCATTGTTAAGACAGTAACAAAGGGTATGCTCTTCCATTGTTTGGTTGGTTTTTACAGTGTTAGGGATGGGGTCCAGAGCCTCATGCATGTTAGGAAAATGCTCTGCTACCAAGCTACAGCCCCTAAGGCTCATCTTTCAGTTAGTCTTTTCAATCCAATAATGAGGTCTTCTGAATCCACCCCCCAAAATCAGGTCCTATATTATCTTAGTGTTTGTCCAAATAACTGTATAACATTAAATTCACTGACTGTAACTTTCATTTGCAAAGTAACCAATGATGTTCCTGTTATTTTTAAACCAGTTAAAGTATATATCAAGACCTACCCAATAAAAAAGATATGTCAGTATGGATATGATATGTGTGTATGTATGAAGAACCATGCACCTTTTTAAAAAGCTATTTCAGAGAGAAGGAAGTGACTAGTGAAATGTTAGTGATTCTAATAGCAGCTCTTTCATGGAAGGAGGGAGGAAAGAAGGGAGGGAGGGAGGAAGAGAGACAGAGAGAGAGAGAGAGAGAGAGAGAGAGAGAGAGAGAGAGAGAGAGAGAGAGAGAGAGAGACTGCACTTGTGTATGGGGGCAGAATTCATGCATAAGTGTTGTACACATGGCCATGGGGACATTGAATGTCTTATACTATTGCTGTCTTCTTGTTCTCTTGAGACAGGTCTCTCACTGAATCTGAAGCTCACTGATTCAGCTAGCTTGGGTGGCCAGAAAGCTGCCAGGATTCTTGGGTTGTAAGTGTGAGCAGCCACGTCAAGCTTTTATGTGGGCGCCAGGGATTGGATCCAGGTCCTCATGCTTACACAGCAAATATCCCTCCCACTAAACCATCTCCCCAATCCCTAATAACAACTCTTATTTGCAAAGTAAACACAAAGGGAAGCATATAATCCCTATTGACTCTATTGACTATTAGTTTTGAGGTAGAATGAATGCTAAGTAGTCTAGGCTGACCTCAAACTCACAATCCTCTTGCCCCAGCCTCCTGGGTGCTAGGATTATAAGTGAGTATTATTGTGTCACTTTTATGCTTAGTGTCTGTTGGGCCTTGACTTGATCCTTGAGACTATTTTCTGCAGGTCTCTCATATTTCCATTCAATTCCTGGGGCTGGTGGTAATTAGACAACAGGGTGGGTGGTGAATGCATTTTCTGCTGAGGCTCAAAATCCCTCTGAGAAATGAGATTTTGCATACCATTCCTTCTAGAGGGACAAGTAGCCCTGAGCAAAGGATGAATTTCCTTGACCATCCATCCAATTATGGCATCCCGTTTGAACCAGGGACAGTGGTCAGGATCGATTGCTCTACAAGGATCCACATGTGCTCTCTGGGACTTCACTATAATGTAGAATTTTGTGCATTTCAAATCTAGTTAGTTAAGATTTTATAGCTAAATTCTGAACCCTTCTCTGCCTGTTCGTGTCATTTTGAATCAGGGATATTGTTAAATGAAGCTAGATGGAGTTGCTTCAGAGGGTGACTCTACAGTTTCTAGTTTCTGCTCCTCAGTTTCCCAGAGGAAATGAAACCTGGATCCCTCTACATCAGTGACTCCAACCACCCCTCCTGGCCAGATATTCCATTCTGCCCCTTTAAACATGGAAAAATAATCAGAACTCAAAAGCCTGCACTTCTTTTCTTCCTTTCCGTTTTTCCATCTTGTTGGTTTAATTTTCGTTTTGTGGAAGGGTGGTGTGGGGGCAGTTTGCTTTTGAGACAAGGGCTGGCTATGTAGCCCAGGGGGAGGCTGGAACTCACCATTCTCCTATCTGAGCACTGAGGTTACAGGTGTGTGACAGTGCTCCCACCATTGTTATTTTAAATAAATAATATAGGTAAATCATGTGATATAGAAATGAGAGAGGAAACCTTAAAGAGACGGGGATACAGTTGTGGGGGGAGCAAGGAGGGACTAAGGAAGGGTCAGGAGAGCATGTAGACACAAAGGAAAGGACAAGTATGGGTTCAATTTCTCTGCAATCAAGTGGGAAATGAGAAAAGGAAACAAGAGAATTAGGGATGGAGGAAGATAAAACCCAGAAGGCTACTCCCATCACTAGACACAGAGCTGAGAACTCTGTGGAGTTCGGGATCAAGGGAGAATCTTTAAGGAGAATTGCTGCCTAGCTCAGTCTACTCAAGCTGGCAGTTGGTTTTGATATTGTGAAACACAAGAAGTAACATTAAAAAGAAAACCCAGACATGCCCCTGAGACTGATTCTGTAATACTTGGAATCCTTTAGTACTTGATGTGGAATAATTCATCCTGCTATAGACTCATCCATAGACATATCTGAATTTACCTTTGTAGACAGTACCAGAGAGGGCTAAACAATGACTGCACTGCTCTGCCTTTGAGTGAAATCTGAGGAAAGGTTGTCTTGTGAATAAGATCTAGGAATGAAAATTAGGCTAAGAAGGGTGTCTTGTTAGTAGTGAATGTGCTAAGTTGCAGGGGAGAGAAACTTTTCGAGGGTGCAAGGCAAGAAGAAATATGTGTTAACAACATCTATATTGTTTCTGCTAAGGAGGAATCAAGGCCATCTGCTGAGAATCAGCACAAGGGCTCTGAGTGCTTGCAAAGACTAATGACCATCTGTAATGATAACACATCACATTGGTGAAAATCTACATACATTTTAACTACATGGGAAATAGCAATCCTTCACTTTGTCCTGGATTGATGGGTCACAACAAATTAAATGAGCTAAGAGACTCATGTGGCCATACTGACACTACCCATTCAGGAGGGAAGGGCAAGAGAAGCTTGGCACATTTTTAGGAAGACCAAATAGGGTGACAATATGAATCTATATCATGGGACCAAAAGAAAGATGAGAGATCACTATTGATTTTCCAAACTCTAACCAAGAAGCAATGAGGCACAGTTTGAAGATGACAGCATCTTCTTCTAGAACAGGTGGATGTGATTGTCTGTTTCCCACCAGCTATGGCAGACTGATCGAAAGACTCTGGATGCACAATTTCAGTGAACTTGGCTCTTGCATTGTGGGAAGACTTTTATTTAGCTGATCTGGTTCACATGGGCTTAAGAAAACAGAAAAACAAAAGAAGATACAAACCACCACATTACTATCAATTATCCAGAACTTCTTATTTTTTTCTAATCCAATTGCTATAATTTATTATGATAGAACATATTCTGAGATGTGATTCAGGCCCCAGGGAGCCAAAATCTAAGCCCATGATTTAGAGCAAGTGCCATAGATTGCCTGTATGCATTTCTTCATTAGCAAGAGTAGGAAATGGTATCAGGTTAGTCTTTCCAGGTTACTGGATTGGCCTCAGGCCTCTGCCTTGTCTGGAGACTTCCTTTACACAATTGGATGGCTAAGATTACAAAGCTGGCCTTTGTCAGCTAAGACACAAAGATGGTGGCTAAGAAACACCCTCAAATTCCTGGACATTCTAGAGTAGAGACTTCTGGGGATAGGTCCCTAGAGACTGGAGTTCATGATCTGGGGAGGGGAGGGAAACCTTAGGAAATTCAGAATAGCAACGTGAGTTACTATTATGGAGTTAATAGAACAGCTCAGTGGTGCAGTGTATACAGCCTAAGCATCTCCTCAACCCACCCACATTATACTTTACCCTTAATTATCCAATATGAAGAATTTCTCTTTACCACATAGATGTAAGAGTGAGGAAGAAGTGTATAAGTGGGTGTCTTGCTAGTGTAGACAATTCTGAGTCATATGAAGAACAAATAAAAACAAGATCAGTAGATGAAATTGCTGGGTGGAAAGCTACTAATATAATTCAGTGGCTGGAATTTCTGTTACACTAAGTACCAATAGTTGTTTTTTTTTTTTTTTTTTTTTTTTTTTAGTGTTTTCTTTAAAGTGAATATAAAGCCATGCAAGTTGGTGGTATATGCTTCCCAAGCACCATTGATACAAATCTGTGAGAAAAGCCAAAGATTACAGGACAAACAATATCAAGTAAAGCATGGTTGTCAATATGGCCTGGTTACTTCCCTACAAATTTCCCTATGCAGTATCTCACTTAATCATCACGACAGATAAGTGCAGAAGAATTAACTTCTTCAAACTACAAACAAGGAAAGTCATTTATATTCCTGTGTTCTTTTCACCTCAGTTTGGTATCTGATTGCCCACCTAGGATGTCAAATTTTATTCTAGTGGATCTCACACAATATATATTTTTTAAGTTATATACCTATAGTTGGAGAGCTAGCTCAGTGGTTGAGAGCACTTTGTTGCTCTTTCAGAGGACCAAGTTTCAATTCCCAGAACACACCTGGCAACTTACAGTCATCCATAAATTCAGTTTCAGGGAACCAGGCCTGTGTGAGCACCAGGTACACACAGAGTACCTGCATACACATCAAACAGTCACAGACAAAATAAAAGTAAGTAAAACATTTTCAAGGTGTGTATATCACAGAGCACACAGCTTTCCATTCTCCGAATTAATTAATTAGATTGATCCACAGAAAAATGAGCATCACAAACACTCACCTGAGGAGCTTACACAAGCATTGATCCCGCCCCTAGCCCCATATCTTCACAGCCATCTCCACCCAGTAAGAGCAACCTCCCAACAGTGTGACCAGGAAGCAAAGAAACAGTGATGCTGCAGGACTCGTCTGCTGGGTCTATGCTTTATTGTCTCATTATCAATTGTAATTTCATGCTAAATTACCTTAGTCATGAGGGCAGATTTCCCATTTCTTCAGCTTCATTGTCTTGGCCAGACCACTCCACTTGCGAGCCTGTCTGCTGCAGCAATCACCAGAAAGCTCATGATGCTCCGGTTCACTGAGCTGAGCACGTTTGTTGGCAAAGGTCAAAGGATGCTGGCATGTAGGCGGGCCTCTCTGAGCCTCCAAACAAAGGGCTCCTGGGAGGATTCTGCTTTTACTGCCTCTGCTGAAGTTCCTTGGCATAGCATGGTCAAGGGCAAGGTGAACTGCAAATCCAAAGGTGCACTGTGAAAATGCCCCCCTCTTTTGGCTTCCAGGGGAGCCAATACAGACCATGCAGCTGCCTCAGCATTCAGCTTCCAGAAGTGTGAACCTGTTTATTTTTCAAGCATCATCTGTCAGATCATCTCTGATATAAAACACATTGATCATTTTTTTAGGATGCTAAGCACACCAGGAAGACAGCAGGGCAAGCCAGTCTTGTTTAGTTCGTTTTAGAAGAATCACTTGATGTTCTAGTTCGAGATATTAGGTAAAATGTCAATCGCTCCTTTTTTAAAATAAATTTTATTTAAATAAAAAACAATTTTATTTTACATATCAATCCCAGGTCTGTTTCCCTCCCACCCTCCCATGTCCCCCATCAATCCTCCCCATTCTACCCCCCATTCAGTCCTCAGGGAGGGTGAGGCCCTCCACGGGGGATCATCAAAATCTGTCACATCATTTGGGGCAAGGCCTAGGCCCTCCCCCATGTATCTAGGCTGAGAGAGTATCCCTCCATGGGGAATGTGCTCCCAAAGTCCATTCATGCAGTAGGGATAAATACTAGTTCCACTGCCCAAGGCCACATAGACTGCTCAGTCCTCCTAACACCCAAGTTCAGGGGGCTGGTCTCAGTACTATGCTGGTTCCCCAGCTGGTAGACTGGGGTCCCTGAGCTCCCACTTGCTCAGGTCAGCTTTTTCTATGGGTTTCCCCAGCATATTCTTGACCCCTTTGCTCATCACTCCTCCCTCTCTGCAACTGGATTCCAGGAGTTTGGCTCAGTATTCTGCTTCTGCTTCCATAAGCTACTGGATGAAGGCTCTAGGATGGCATTTAAGGTAGTCATCAATCTCATTATAGGGGAAGGGTATTTAAGGTAGCCTCTCCACTATTGCTTAGATTTTTAGTTGGGGTCATCCTTGTGGGTCTCTGGACATTTCCTAGTGCTTGATATTTTTTTATACCTATAATGGATCCCTCTGTTATGGTATCTCTATTTTTGCTCTTCTTTATTCTCCCCCCTCCCTACTCAATCTTCCTGATCCCTCATGTTCTCCAGGTTTCAAAATAAGTGGGGTTGGGGCTGGAGCTCAATGATAGTGCACTTTCCATGGAGTTACAAGGCCCAAGGGGCACATCCCCAGCATCACTCCCACCAAAACAAACAAATAAACAAAAAAGACAGGCTATTAAATAAGCAGTCATGTGCTCAGTAAGGAGCAGTGGCTCTAGTGTAAATCTTTTCATCAAAGCCTTCAGTTTCTCTCAGAAGTAAAGAACACCCTTAGCCTAATGCCCTCAGAAGGCTGTTGTCCTTCAGTATAAAATCTCCACTTAACAATTACCTGTGCTGCAGCTTTCCCATGCTCCTCCATTCATCTTTTTCGAAGAGGACTTCACCAGGGCCCAGATTCTCTCTAGCCATTCTAACAGCTTTAGATCTCCTGCTCCTCCATCACAATCTGGGCCTCATCATTTCTGGGTTGAAACAAAAGTTCCTTCTCTTAAAAATACAATTTTTAATGTACTTAAAAGACATAAAATCAAGATGGGCAGTGATGACACACACCTTTAATCCCAGCACTCATTACACAGAAGCAGGAAGATCTCTGTGAATTCTAGACCAGCCTGATTTACAAGAGCTAGTTCCAGGACAAGCTCCAAAACCACAGAGAAACCCTGTTTCGAAACACCAAAAAACTGAGATGGACAATTAATAAATGGGAACTCCTCAAACTGAGCAGCTTCCATAAGGCAAAGGACACAGTCAACAAGACCAAACAGCAGCCCACAAACTGGGAAAAGATCTTCACCAACCCCTAAAGAACTCAAGAAACTAGTCACCAAAACACCAAATAACCCTATTTAAAAAAGTGGGGTACAAAACTGAAGAGAGAATTCTCATTCTCAATAGAGGAATCCAAAATGGCTAAAAGACACTTAAGAAAGTGCTCAACATCCTTAGCCATCAGGGAAATGCAAATCAAAACAACTCTGAGATGCCATCTTACTCCTGTCAGAATGGCTAAAATTAGAAACACCAATGGCAGCTTTTGTGGAGAAAGGAGAACACTCCTCCACTGCTGGTGGGAGTGAAAACTTGCACAGCCATTTTGGAGATCAGTATGATGGTTCCTCGGGAAAATGGGAATCACTCTACCACAGGACCTTGCAATCCCACTCTTAGGCATATGCCCAAATGATTCACATTCATGCAGCAAAGACATTAGTTCAACTATGTTCATAGCAGCATTATTGTAATAGGCAGAACCTGAAAACAACCTAGATTCCCCTCAACTGAAGAATGGATAAAGAAGATGTGCCACATTTACAAATGGAATAATACTCAGCAGGGGGTGGGGGAAATAATGGAATTTTGAAATTCCCAGGCAAATGGATGGAAGTAGAAGAAACCATCCTGAGTGAGATAACCCAGTCACAAAAAGAGGAATATGGTATGTACTCACTCATATATGGATTTTAGACATAGAGAAAAGGATCACCAGCCTATAATTCTTACCACCAGAGAAACTAGGATACAAGGAGGAACCTAAGAGATTCATACAATCTCACAGATGGGGAAAGGAACAAGATCTCTTGAGCATATTAGGAGTGAGGGGGCAGTGAATGGAGATAGAGTTAGGATAAAGAAAAGGGGAAGAGAGGAGAAAATGTGGGACCAGGAAGATTGAGTTGGGGAATGAATAGATAAGAGCAATAAAATAAAATAAAATGAAATAGATGGAGCCATTATAGGTTTGAAGAGAAAAGTGACTCTAGAGAAATGTCCAGAGACCTACAAGACTGACCCCAACTAACAATCTGAATAACACTGGAAAGGCTACCTTAAATGCCCTTTCCTGATAATGAGATTGATAACTAACTTATATGCCATCATAGAGCCCTCATCTAGTAGCTGATGGAAACAGAAGCAGATACCCACAGCTAAACACTGAGCCAAACTCCTGGAATCTCGTTGCAGAGAGGGAGGAGTGATAAGAAAAGGGGTCAAGACCAGGCTGCAGAAACCCACAGAGATAGCTGTCCTGAACAAGGGGGAGCTCATGGACCCCCAGACTGATAGCTGGGAAACCAGCATTGTACCGACTCAGACTCCCTGAATGTGGGTCTTATTTAGAAGCTTGGGCAGTCTAAGGGATCTCTGACAGTGGGACCAGGATGTTTCCTGGTGCACAAAAGGACTTTGGGAGCACATTCCCTATGGAGGGATACTCCCTCCAGCCTAGAGGCAGGAGGGAGGGCCTAGACCCTGCTCCAAATGACTTGACAAATTTTGATGATCCCTCCTGGAAAGCATCACCCTCCCTGTGGAGGGGGGAGGTAGGATGGGAGGAATTTTGGGGGGCATGGAAGGGAAGGAGGGAGGGAGAGAGAGGGAATTGGGATCAATATGTTAAAAAAAAAAACAAAAAAAAGGCATAAAATCACACATGAATATTGTGCCATATGTCATTCATCTTTCAGTGTGTGTGTGTGTGTGTGTGTGTGTGTGTGTGTGTGTGTGTGTGTGTGACACATTTATGTCCTCAAATATCCATTATTCCTTTGTGGTGATGGTGATAGAGACAGTTTTACAAATCCCTCTTCCAGCTCTTTGAACTTGTATTTCTGTCATCTGTGATCATACTACTCTGCAATATGCACCAGAGACTATAACTCAGGCCATTTTGGTTAACCTTTCCTTTTCCCTCCCCCAACCGCTCTTCTTTCTTGATGGTCATTTTCTACTTTCATAGCTACAAAATTGATTGAAAAATGACTATGAGCTGAAGAGTTGCCTTAATTTAATCTGTTCAGACTACACTAAGAAAATTCTATAGACTGGCAGGCTTATGAACAACAGAGATTTGTTGTTCATGGATCGGATAGCTGCAGTGTCCAAGATCAAGGTGTCAACATATTGCATATCTGATGGTACTCACTTCTTGGCCTACAGATGACACCTTCTTGTCATATCCTTATACCATGGAACTCTGAAGTCTCTTTAAAATAGATATCTGCTCCACTCAAGAGGACTCAATTACCCAAGACCCAAACACATATGTGTTTGGTGCAATGACTCTCAACCTTGGGTAGTGACCCCTCTGTGGGTTGAACAACCCTTTCACAGGGGCTTGTCTAAAACCTTCAGAAAACACAGATATTTACATTATGATTCATGACAGTAGAAAACTTATAGTAACGAAGTCAAAATGGAAATAATTTTATGGTTGGCATCCCATAACATGAAGAACTGTATTAAAGGGCCATAGCATTAGCAAGGTTGAGAACACTGGTTTAGAGGTGGACGGCATAAATGTTCAGTCTATAAAAGCTACTGTGACCTGACTTCTTAATTCTCATTCACTTTATAAAAAGGTATTCCTTATTACTGGGTATATATGCACATAAAAACACACAATCTGGTAAGTGAGAAGCTCAATAAATTTAAATAAGCAAGCCACCTTCCCTAAGATTAAGACTCAGAATTCCCTCCTGCATACAGACAGAGTTCCTTCATGTGTTTCCTGGCTTGTCTCTTTAAAGGAAATGATTATCTTGAATTCTGTCACTGTTGGTTAGTTGTTCCTATCTTTGACCTTTATAAAATGGAATCAGGGAAGTGTCTATACTTCCTTTCATGTTTTATCTCTAGATCAACATTAAGTTGAGGGTTCAGCCCTACTCATGTGTGTTAATTGGTTCATTTACTCTTATTACTATATGATTTTTATAGAACTGAAGACTGAGAAAGAGCTTTGGGTTAGTCAGAATCATGTTGCTGTAGTGAAATATTTATGGTAAATCAACTTAAACCAGCAACACTGTTTTGGTTCATGGTTTCAGACATTTTAGTCCATAATCAGTTGGCTCCATTATTTGCAGGCCTATGGTCAGGGAAAGACATCACAATGAGGAATGTAGACTAGAGCAAAGCCACTCATCTCATGGTGGGTTCCCAAGAAGCAAAGAGAGGAAGGAAGGGTCCAGGGTCCCAGCAGCTACTTTCATGATATACCTTGCTTTCTTCCACTGGATTCCATTTTAAAGCTTCTACTGCCTTCTAACAGGACCACATGTTGGTGTCTAAGTCTTTAGTACATGGACCTTGGGGGGAGGGATACAGAATACCTAAATCATAATAGGCCATATACTTTTGTTTGATTGAATGGCCAAAACCAGACCAAATAATGTCCATGATAAAGGAAACTACAATCCCCAAACTATCTGGTTTACTCCAGATTACAAGAAAGAACAAAGCAGAAATGACTTTGTGAATTCAGATATGCTAACCAACCCAGAATTTGAATGGAATGTGAGTCCATTCCAAGTGAGTCCTTGCATACTTAATGGACTATATGGCTAATCTTCGCTAGAGTCAAGGATTTCTAGTGTGAAATGCAAGCACTGAATTGGAATTTTCCCCTATATAATATGATACATTACATTCTTCATTGTGTAGTGTATTAGAATTCTCTAAAGAAATGGAATCATAGGTTTTCAATTATTCCAGATGTAGTCCGCTTGACAACCAAGATTAGCCATAACGGGTGTTATTATTGTTCCTTTTGTGTTGCTTTTTCTTGTGCTTGTTGGCCATATTTTATCACCATTTACTTTATCCTGATTTATATGTGGAAGGAGCTGTATTTTCTGGCAGATCATTTCCTGTATTTCCCGAAGATCATGAAGTTGAACATACACAACTAACACTCCAGCATCAAGTTCTTGAGTAAGATAAACAAATAGAAAATTGTCCATGGTCCCCACAGCTTTCACACTTCCTTTTCTCAAGTCACCATTGTCTCTAGCATCACAGAAACTTCCTACCATTGATGGGCAGGTGAGATTTCAAACTAGATCTAAAGGTGGTTTCATATGAACTACAGACACTTTCCAGAAGTGGAGAGCAGCAGTTCTAGAGATATTTTCTAGAAAGTTCATGAAGTGCAATGAAAAGAGTTTCTTTTAATGGGCCCATTCAGTGTCCCTGGTTCAATGTGCTAGAAAGGAAGGGTACTTAAGAAAGCTATGTATCATTTATGAGCTGTGAAAGGACTGTCATGGATTTGGAAGAAGTATGACTGGAAGACAAGATGGGGGACAAAGAGATCATGGGAGCTGAGTGTGGTGGCACACACCTTTAACCCCAGTACCCGAGAGGCAGAGGCAGCTGTGTCTGTGTGAGTTCTAGGCCAGCCTGGGCTACACAGTAAGATCCTGTCACAAAAACAAACAAGCAAAAATAAAATAAAGGTCATGAGAAGAGGCAAAATAACAAGGTATTTGTGTCCCACATGAATGCTCAAAAAACTGATCTCAGCAGAGAAGGACATTAAGGACCAAATTGGTAGGATGAACCAGTCAGTCAGTGAGCACTAATTGACCTTTTCCCCAGTCACCCTTGTCATCACCCAGTGGATTCATGAACAAAGTGTCCATCACACTAGGGGTAGAGTTTATACATAAGCTCAGCATGGACCTCTACTCACCCAATTTGGACACTGTTGAGTGCTCAAACTGCTCACAGCAGGGAATAACACAGAGTGTCTGTGATAACCACATTTCCCAAGTGACTAGTCAGCTAGCTAGCTGAAGACAGATTGATTGAAATGAGTTAGTTCCATCATAGAAGGATGTCTTACTGGAGTGGACAATTGCTCAGAATACCAATTTGTTTATCCTGCCTATAGCTCTTTGTAAGAACTGTCATTTGTGAACTTAAATAATGCCTTACCTACTACATGGTGTCCCTCCTGGTCTTGCCTCTAACCTAATATCTCAGTTCACAAATGGAAATTCAGCAACAAGTCTGTACTCATGGAATTCAGTAGGTTTTTTTTTTCTGTGTTCTCTACCATCATATTGCAATTTCTTTCTCAGAAGAGTCCCCTGGCCTTTTGTAGATTTACTTACAAAACCAGCTCAGTAACAATATTTGTAGGACCAGAAAACAATGCATTTCCCATTTCCAGCATTCATGCACAATATATGGTGTTACTTCTCTCAAAGCCAGATTACTAGTTTCAGGATCCTGAGATAAAATCAGAATTTATTTTCTATGACCACATCACCTCTTGAGAAGGCATCATGCTATCTTTCTTGTCTTTGCACCCCTACTGCTTTAGGAATGCCCCTCATGAACTAAGTACAAATATTGGAGCATGAATTGAATTCATTTCACTGTGAATCCAGTTACTGGCAATAAAACAAAATTCACTTTTATTATAGCTATGGGTGATAATTCTATGATAATTTAATTACCTTATTATGTGGTATTTCTAGAATATCAAATATATATGGAAAAAATACTAAAATAATCCACACTCATGATTAACTTTTGTTCTTAAATTACACTGATGTTCTTTTCATGCCTTGTATTTTTTATATTAAAAAATGCCAAGGAAGACATTAAAATCTTTTCTGACCTGCTGTTCACTTATAGATGTTAGCCATATCAGATATTTTCTTAAAACAATGCTATCTGCACGGCACACACATGCTTAATCTCTTGCAAAAAGCCCTACAGTGACACAAATTCTTATTTATCACAACACTGCCTGCTAATCATTCACGCTGCTCAACCCCATCAGCGGTCTTTCCATCAAAGTGTATTTCCATGGTAACACACACCAGATTTGGCTATTTGGTAACTGCTTGGAACACAAAGGTCACTTGAAGGTTTATGACATTTGGTTCATGGAGCACATTTTCAAAACTACGGAATTTGTGTGGTTTTGACATTTGGACCTACTCTATCAATAGTACATTCCCCTCAGCATCCGTATACATTTCCATTTGGATGATGTTTATTTATTGGAAATGAATGCAACCAATGTAATCAATGCTAACAAAACTCATTTTCTCTCCTTGAATTACTTTCCAGAAAATAATACTTTGTGCTTAAAAAATTTCAATGTTTGAAAGTTATTATAATGAGTTTGCTAAAACTATGTTCAGTTATCAGAACTGGAGATTTGATTATTGGCCTCTTCATAAAATAATTACATTTTAAAAGACGAAGTATGATAAAATAATTGTGTTAGCTTGCCCCGTTATCTTTTTGTGTCTGTTTAGTGGAGGGTGTAAAGAACAAACGTGTTTCACTGAAATATACATTTGCACCAAAGATCATCTTTATAAGAGGCTTATATCTTCAAGAAAGTACTTCAAATGCTAGACTCTCACAAAGAAAATTCAAATAAGCAGAGTTTGTGCTAAGGAGGATCAATAGCAGACACAATGCTCTACAAATGTCTGTTTAAAACAGCTGTGCTTATTACACACTACACACCATCTGTGTACCTGATTCTCTTCTAAAAGCCCCATCATATTAATTTTTTTAATTCTTGCAGCACCCCTGGACTGATGCCACAACAGACTTCATTCTACCGATTACAAGTTGGTGCACAAATAATACAAGGATTGGCTGTTCTGGGCAAAGATTTAACCATTGAGCTACAATCTGAGCCCTTACTTTTTTGTTTGATTGTTATCATTGTTATCATGTTTGTTGTTGTTATGTCACACACATACACACACACACACACACACACACATGCACACACAGAGTCTCTGATTAGCCTTGAATTTCTAATACTTTTCCTTTTGCTTCCCAAGTAGGGGAATTACAGGAATTACAGGTATTTTTTTTTTAAGGATCAATTGAAGATTCTAGGAATTTTCAAACTATATCATAAGTAAAACTATTTCATGTCAGATAAATTTTATAATTATGTTGCAGATATGTTCATTATTAAAATTAAGGAAACTTAAGGTAAGTTATAATTCTAAGTAAGGTCACTTTATTGTGGCCTTACTTAGGTCACAATACAGATTTGTATTTTGTTTCAAGGAACTGAAGATGCTAGCTCTCTATGACTTCATCAGTGGCACAATGACTGTGCAACATCTCTGCTCTGTCTCTTTTATATTTGGTTTACAATAAGATAAACAAGTTACCTAAACTAGGTGAGAGCAAGGTACAAGTTACTGTACATAACAAAACTTTTTGGATTGTCTAAGTTTTAGCCATGAGATGAAGAAGGCTTAGGAGCAAACACCCATGTTAATGCACCTTCCAAGTGTCGATGTGCTGTCCTGTGTCATGTCATTATCATGTCCTCCCCCACCCAAACTTTGTGAAGAAAGTTGAGTATGACCAGAGGCATCCCTGGCTACTATCTTTTTATTTAATTGATTTATTTTGTGTGTATGAATCTTTTTTCCTACAGGCATGTCTGGGCACCAGGCAGAAAACTAGTGCCTACAGAAGCCAGAAGGTGTATGATACTCCAAGACTGGAGTTACAGACAGTTGTGTGCCTGCCATGTGGGTACTGGGAATCAAACCTGTTACGGGCAGGTTTTTCCTGCCGGTCCGCCAGCCCGCCTGCCCGCCTGCCGCTGGTCTGGGCCCACAGCTGCACCAGCCCCAAATGACACGCTGAGACTCTGTATTTGATACAATCCTGTTGGCCAATTACCATTATTGTTTATGGGCTAGCTCTGCCTTAATTATTAACCCATTTCTACTTATCTAAGTATTTCCACGTGGTCATCTTATCAGGGAGCCACAGCGGGCGTCTTCCTTCCTCCATGCTCTACATCTTGACTCCTCCTTACCACTTCCTCTTTCCTCCTTATCTCCAAGCCCCGCCTATCTTGTTTCCTATTGGCCACAGGCTTTATTAATTAACCAGTATGAGAAACATATTTACAGAATAACATCTCCCATCACAAACCAGCTCCTTTGGAAGAACAGCCAGTGTTCTTAACCACTAAGCCATCTTTCTAGGGCCCTAGTTGCCAACTTCATTATGTTTGGTTTTCAGTGGGCATACCCCACAGTATCCTTAAGCTTTATTTTAACCTTTCGAACTCCATGACCTTAAATTAAGCAGGCCTAAAAACGTGTTAGCCATCCTTACTCCTTAGACAATTACTGTGCTCTCACTGAGCATGCTCAAGAATGCTTTGGGATATGAATATGCACATAATAGTGTCCCAAGATTCCTGCATTTAAAGGGCACATTGCTCTGCAGCCACCATTCTCCTGACCTGCTTCAGGCAAAACAACCAGCCATCTACACTGTTATTTCTTGGCTATGCTTTCATGCTGTAAGAACGAACAGAGCTGGCATGAAAGACATGAAGTTCCCTATATGCAAGTGAAATGGTGGCAGAGAGGGGCATTCTAGGGAGGAAAGTAGAAGGGAAGTGGATGCCAGCCTTGTGCAATCCAGTGAGCAGACACACACACACACACACACAGAGAGAGAGAGAGAGAGAGAGAGAGAGAGAGAGAGAGAGAGAGAGAGAGAGAGAGAGAGAAAGCTGGCATGGAACGTTTATCAGAGCACACCAGGGAACCAGCAGGACTGAAGGATTCAGAGTGAAGATGAAGATGTTAGTCTCTGAGGCAAGACTTCAAGAGCAGCAGGCTGATATTCCCAAAAGACAATGGGTACTTGGACAGGGGCAAGAGCACACTGGGTGGAACCTGTCACAGGAGGCCCCATTCAAGGTCTCAGACTGAGATTGATCACCTCCAATGTTTGGTCTCCAGCATAGGTTGATCTTGGAGGTGAGAAACAAAGGGGAGAGACGTCCTTGCAGGATCCAGGACAACCAGCCTGCCTAACCTATGCCTACATGTTTTATCCTATGGACAAGATTTGGGGCCTCTAAAGGATCTTTTAGGATGACAAATCTTATAAGAGAGGCGACACATTAAGCCCCTCAGACAACAACCATTAGCACAGTCTATTAGATTAGCTGTTAGTTTCAAATGGAGACAATAAGGCCCCAAGGGATAAAATGCAAACTCTCAGATTAAAAGGTGATTTGAAGAGAAAACAGAGTTCCTGTGTGGGAAATCTCCTACACATTGGTAATTGAGGAGAGATTTGTTTTATGTTCCTCATTTCACATTGCCCTCCAGCCAATATACACTTACTTCCAAAGCATGTTGGTCATATTTATTCATTTAATACTCCAGTCATATAGGTTCGTTTTATCATTTCCACTTTAGAAACAGGAAATCTAATGATAAAAAACACTCCCGAGGACTACATATCTGGTAAATGATGGACCCACCTGCAAACTCATTTGGGTGTTTTTTAGATCTGTTAGGGCTGGAGCCTGGGCTCTGGAAGCTCTAACAAACTAGGTTTGGCACCTTATCCTCAGTAGGGCAATTAAGTAGACAAATAACAGTGAAGAGCAGAAAACAGGGATTCATCTAATGCAACCGCAGGGAAAGTAACAAAAAGGTCCACTAACTTCCCCACCCCAAGCTTACACACACACCATGTCCACCTCCAGATCCTGACCTTAGGGTTAGGTCTAAATAGAAGGCCAGACATAGGCATAAATAAGCAGTCTTGGTCAAGGTATGACCCTTCACATCACTCACTGCCTCAGCTCCAGTGTGTCCTACAAAATGGTCTGACAAACTGTTCAAATCCTGTGAAATGTCTTCCTCAGAGGCAAGTTCCCTCTCTGCCTGGCACCAGCTTCACCATTTCCATCTGCTCCCTCCAAATTCCTGGAGAAATTCTAATTTGTTTCAGACCATTGTTTTAATACTCTGATAGCCAAAGGGAGGACACAAGTGTCTCTCTGGAATATCTACATTCCAGCCAGGATTGTACATTTGTCTGATAACCCAAATATTCTTACAGGAAGGAGTTTTAAAATCCAACTAACAGCTGTTGGTAATTTCATTTGACAGGGGTTGTTGGGAATCACAGGACAAGAATGAAGGAAAATTGAATATCTTGCAGAACATGTCCATAGCTACTTTGGTTGTCATTCATTTCAGGTCTTGCAGTGGATACTAAGGACACAGAAGAATTTAGATTTGTGCCATCTTGAACTATACCAAACTGGGTATGATTACTTCATACCAAAATTACTAGAACTTGGACTTTTGAAAGGGTAATTCTGCCTGACTTTTCCTGCATGTTTAAACCATAAATTTTACTTTGATAGAAATGTCTTTCATATGCCAATACTGTACAACAGCCTTGACCATCTAGACCAGAAAATGGATCTTCCATGAATGTGAATGAGAAAATCCCAGCTAACCCCAATCTTTCCCGAGCTTCCTGTCTCTCTATATTTCTAAGTGGTGTCCCTAGAAATTTCTACCTTGCTCAGAGATCCTTTTGTCCTGTCAATCGTTTGCAAATTTATCATTCTTTATCTGAAAGCATTAACATATCATGTTTGGGTAATTTTTCTAGATTTACTCTCCTGTGAAGGCCTTTATGTGCATTTAAAGCCATAAAGCTTTTCTTGCTGTTTTATTCCTGTTAACCCCTATATTAATCAGATTTCTGGAATGAGATCATTTAAGAAAATGGGCATATATAAGGCATATATAGGGCTTTCTCTCCCCTGAGATATATAACTCAGATTTCATGTACTTATATCCTTATGGGGAATAGACTTTCAATCCAAAGTGTTATAAGAACAAAATTGCAAATAAATTGAGTTTATATTTAACTGTTCAAAGGGTTTGAAATAGAGGTACCAGGTGAGACCTAATGGTAGAACTAGGAGTTCTTTTAGTGAACTGTCATAATTATGCAAATATGTCTAATGGTGAGAAAAGAATTAGAACAAGCAGGAGGGAGAACAGTTTGAGGTGGGGAGGGAGAATTACTGGGCTGATTTTAAGAAATGATAAATTTAGGATGGGTTCAAATATCCAGAGACAGCATCTTTCCAATAACTGGAGATTCAGGGATGAGAGACATGACCATAGCCCTAGAGAAGTTCTTAACATACAATCATACTGCATCTATTGAACAAAGGAGCCCAAGGTGGTCCCTGGCTTGGTTATCAATGTGCACTCATGTGTAGGACTGTTCTCTTGCAGGAGGGAAAGGAGAGGTTATGGGTCAAAGGAACGCAAGAGGCTACAGCATCTGACAACTGGCATTGAAGGCCATATTTAAGACTACAGTCCCTTTCTCCTACTCCCCCCTCTTATTCCTCCTTCTTCTTCTTCAAATAAGGTCTCTTTATGCAGCCCTGGCTCGACTAGAACTTTCTATAAAGACAACCTGGCCTCTGGCCTCTGGCCTCTGGCCTCTGGCCTCTGGCCTCTGGCCTCTGGCTTCTGGCCTCTGGCCTCTGGCCTCAAACTCATGGAAATTCATTTGCTTATCTCCTAAATTCTGGGACTAAAGGTAACATTCCCAGTTAAGTCTATCTTTTAAAGTAAGGGGACCAAGTGAGTTTTATGGTTGGATCTGTCTGTCACAATCCTTCCATCACTACTGTGAAGCACTATTGTTATCAGTGGAACACACTAAGACAAAGGTGGGCTAGATGAGGATAATTCCCAACATGACAGCACTGTGAAGGCCTTTTCCAGGATTCTAACCAGGCCCGGCTTTGACAAGGGCTACAGGTGGAGTGAGAACAGTGAGGTCTTGTCATTTGTCACACCTGGAGTGAACGAGGAGAAATCAACGCCCTTACTTTCTCTTGCAAACACAAGATGCATGACTTTGTGTGGTGACTCTGTTAGGGAGGCACACATGCTACCCTGCATCTCTCAAGACTCAGAAGTGTTTTAAGCACATGTGTACAGAATCTGATACTCTTCCTACCCTTCTGATGAAGAGAACAGGCTGCTCCATCAGGGATTCATACTGAAGCTCTCTTTCTTCTAGCTTCTGCCAGAAGAAATCTGAAGATGAGAGGAAGTGCATCGGGACAAAGAAGCACTATGGGATACCTAATACTGGAAAACCAGCTTACCGAGAAACTCCCATAGTGTCCTTTGAAGTCTATGGGAAGTTGCCATGAGAGCCGGTGTAGCAAGAAAGACTAATTCTTCTTAGCAAATGGCTGGCATAACCGTGGAGAACATTACTGGCCAATTCAACTTCTGTTCTCTCTTGTGGTTATAAGCCAACCAAAGAACTTTTCTTGGAGGAATTTAATGAGATAATACTGTGAGCCTTTGACCCAGTGCATGATGATCAATAAGGCTCCAGTGAATTTCTACCTCTTAAAATATGTGGTAATAAGTATGAAAATATTTTAATTATTTATTTTTATTTTATGTGCATTTCTATTTTGCCTGCATGTATGACTGTGTGAGGGTGTCAGATCTTGAAGCTACAGACAGTTGTGAGCTGCCAAGTGGGTGCTGGAAATTGAACCAGGGTCCTCTGGAAGAGCAGCCAGTGCTCTTAACTTCTGAGCCATGCCTCCAGACCCATGAAAACATTCTATAAATTCAAAGTGCTATATAAGTGTGAGTAATTCTTTTAAAGATGTGAACAATGTGCTGTGACTCTGTGAGCGCCTGTGAAGCCTTGTTCACTGAAATACTGATGGGGATTTTCTGTGATCCATTTCTATTCCGTTAACTTAATGTATTAGTATCTGATGGCCACTTAACATCTTCTGGGTAATGGTACCTTTGCAGAATCTAATAATAACAGCGACTTAGAAAGCAATATGAAACATTTCAGCATCAACGACCCAGCATTCTCATCTAGCTCTGGCTGTTATCTTCCAACATCAATGTTTCTATTGTAACTCTGCTGTTTCAGATAACAGTGCTTTCTGGACATTTGCCTGATGACCATTTAAGAGATTGGGGGCTTTTTTTTCCCTCCATTAGTCTACCACTGTGTTGGTCTCAGCTCTACATCTACCATTTGTAAATCAGTGGAGCATGAAATTAAGTAGGCACTGGCACCCTGACTGAATGGCAATAAAGATGAAAGTGAGGTGCTGCCTTGCAGTCTGCCACACTGCCACCAATACACCAGTAAGTACAGCTCTCTCAACCACCAGAAAAACCAAAATAACAGCAACAACAAAGAGCCAAACAAACAAACAAAACAAGCACATCAAGGACAGAAGGCAATCATTTTGTAGGTTATAGACCTGTGCCTCATATTTTAAGTCTAAGGCTAATTTAGACTTGCTTTTCTATTATCTGTGGTGCTTATTTGGCTTGGCTTTGAAATACAAATTGATTCACCCACTGTCACCCAGAAATTAGGAAACCAAAGAAGGGGATAAGGAAGTCAATAAATGGCATCAAATGTATATAACTTGGCTTTCCTTTAGTTTGGGAGAAACATTTACCTTCCATGCTCCATATCCACATGCCTGCTGTCTATATGAGCTCCCAAAAGGAAGCGTGTCCTGCTCCAGAGAGAATTTCTACACGATCACACCTCTGTAACCTTCAAAAGTGCCAGGAGTCTAAAAATCAAGGCATTATGGTGAACTGTTAAATTGTTGTAGATCCATAGACTCCATAGCAACACAACAATTGCATGTGAGGTAATTTTGGATCACGTTTTTTAAATAAATGGTACACCTAGGACAACTGAGAAATGAGTATGGGGTCTAAAGATTATGGGATAGTCTCTTTCATAGGAAAATACCATATTTAATTTTTACATGTATGCAGATGTGTGTGTGTGTGTGTGTGTGTGTGTGTGTGTGGAGTGGTTAAGTCATGAAACTAGAGGACCATGAGAAGGGGTTTTGAAAAGGTCTTTTAAGAAAGGGTGTTGTTTAATAATTTCTTCTTAGTTGAAACAGTTCTTGAAGGAGGGCAGAAGCTGGTGAGACTCAGGAAGCAAGCAACCTGTAAAGTTGATAAAGCACTTGCCAAAAAGCTTGATGACCTGTGCTCATCCCTGAACTTCATGGCAGTAGGAGAGAACTGACTTACCAAATTCTGTCTTCTGACCTAATCATGTGCACCATGCCAGACTTGTACCACACTCACACACACATCCAATAATAAATAAATAAATAGAAAAAAAATAAACCCTAAATAGTACATAAAAATAGTGATTGCATCTCTCTCTCTCTCTCTCTCTCTCTCTCTCTCTCTCTCTCTCTCTCTCGTGTGTGTGTGTGTGTGTGTCTCTGTGTGTGTGTGTGTGTGTGTGTGTGTGAGTGTGTGTGTGTGTCCTACAGTTAGTACATCTTGATAATGATTACATGTGGGTAGCATAGATACCGATGACATTTTATTCTGCTATATTGAAACATAATTTGTGTCAACTTTCAGAATAACTTTAATAATAAAAATTGAAGTCACCACAGTAATGGACATAAAGTAATGTGAAGAGGAATGAGAGGAAGGCATATGATCAAAAAAAATGTCTCAAGACATGAAAGCTGCTAGCTGTGTTGTAGCAATCATGGTAAAGGATGCTTTGACAACCAGCTTTTTGCCCTCTAAAAAAGAGCCTCTCCCCCTAGGTTGTGATCAGCAGTCTATTTCTGTGACTTTGTTAAAACACATCTTTAATCCTCAAATCTTTCCAAAGCAGAGCTGAAGGGAGATGACAAGAGCTGGGACAGAGCCTGACTGCTCAAGTGTTTCTACTCTTTTGTTCCATATGACCCCATTTCCAGTGGGTGATGTCTGGTGCTGTTGAACCTTACAAGTACACTTGCTCAAGTCACATCTCTGCTGCTACAGGGGAACCTGGATATTTACATTGCCCAGCATGTAAATAACCAGAAAAGGCTACTAAGAAATCAATTCTTATTTTGAAATCTAAGAAACCTGTTTACTATCACAGAATGTCGGTGAAGTGAACAATCTTTTAGATCAGAAGCTAAGTGCAGAAACCCTCCTGGAAAGCATCCCACTTGACTTGGCTATAGCATATCTGAAGTCAGCCAGGATGCTTCTGTTGATGCAAAATATTTGCAGACTTTCATCTGCTGATGCTAAACTAGAGACATGGCATATGGCAAAGAAGTATGAGCTGAAACTACCATATGACACTGTGAAGGAAATAAGTTTCTACTCAGAAATATTTGCCCAGTGTCATAAAAACAGTAAAATAAATTAACACTGCAGAAGGCTTAAACTCTACAAGAAGAAAAACTGGATCAGCTTTGTTGCTGGTTGGATGGATATTCCACAGATAGATGATAGCAAGATAGATACATGATATGAGTTGAATTCCATGAGCTTTGCATTTCCTTTGTTGAAAATGGAGACAGCCTCTTGGGTTTATGGCGAAGATTCAGTGTGATATGGACAAATAGTAGTAGAAGAGTCCTTAGACTTTATGACTAATGCTCAATAAAAGTTGTCAAAATGATGGGATGAGGCTAAATCTAGTGCTAGAATACTAGCCTTGCATAGGTAAAACTCTAGAACCAATCCCCTGCAGCAAACACTATATCATTCTCATCTTTAGAATATTAATGTACTTGTGTTACATGTAATTTACACCTACTTGGTTTGAAAGTATGCATGGGCTTTCAGAGAGAGAATATGAGAGAAGGAATAGGAAAGAAGTGCTTACCTCACAGCACAACATATACACCATACTACTCTCCCTGTTACCAATGGACAACTACCCACCTAGCTAGTGAAAGCAAGTACTTAGGATACACTGTTCACAGCTTCCTTCCCTCACTGGGTACCCTTTTACCTGATTTCATCCTTTCTAATATCCCCAGCAACCCTCTCTAGGCATTTATAATAGCTTTTGAAATCCCCTAGCTTTCACATGGAATCTTTCTTTGTCCTTTGCACACACAGAGATGGAACCATCTTCTAAAAATGCAAGTGAAATCACCCCTAGCTCTTCATCTGGATGCCCTTACGTTACTTCCTGCTGTATTCAAAAGACATATGAAGCATGGTAAGTTATTTGACTCCCACTCCAGCATACCTTCTGGACACTGCTTCCCATCATTCCTTTCTTTCCTGCAATTCAGCCACCTTGGAGAAGCCATTTTCCTGTCTGGTGTGATGGTGCAAATTTGTAAGTAATCACAACACTTGCGAAATTGACCCTGTAGGACAAGGAGTTCCAGGTTGGCCTGGACTACACAGCAAGCCCCTGTCTCCAAAATGAAGATAAAGTATAATATAATACCATGCTCTTTCCTACCCATCGCTTTACATATACTGTTTTCTTAGGTAGGCAAGGTATTTGTTTCATAAACATCTGGTCATTTCTAAACTTCAAGTCAGAATTTCAAGGTCACTTTTCAGAGGATCAGTGGCAGTCCTACAGGTAAAGCATCCTCACCAGCTTCATTCATCCACCATCACCCAACCTTAATAACAACAACAACAACAACAAAAACCCTTCTTTGTCTTTTTTGATTTTGTTTTTGTTTTTAATCTGCCTTTTACTTTTCTCCTTACCTGCCTCTCCCAAGCAGTGACAAAAAGTCATGACATATTATTTTTTTTAATTTTTGCTTTCACGGTGTTTGGCATTACCCATAGTGCTGGGAATAAGGAAGATCTTTAATAAACATTTATTGATGATAGAAAAAATTAAGTAGTTCACTTAAGAGTTTTCTGTGTTAAAATGGCTTCCAAGAAAAATAATTTAATTTCACTCTTGACTAAAACATCTGGCAGAAAAAAAGGCAAGACAACATTTTTCTAATGTGTCTACCTATACTAAAAAGGTTAAAAATGTCTCACTTTATATGTACTATTTTTTTAAGAGTTCATTATAGCCTAAAAAGAGGTCATGACAAAGAGGCAAATATAAGTTCAGGAAATTTGTTGATTGCAGTTAATTGACACCTTCAGGACCATTGGTCACATGAGTCATCTCTAAAATTCTCTTTCCAACTCTATATATTACAGCATGTGCTTCTCAGGATTTGCTCTCTCTTGATCAAGGGCAAGCAAAGGGATTTTTTTTTTTTTTGGCCTTGCTTTGTTTTGTTAGATGAATATTTCTTATTTAATTCCTTGCTATCTCATAGGGCACAGATTGTTTTCTTTATAATTTGGTCTATATATAAAGGTGACTACAGTGAATTCTTTAGTAGTCAACTTAAACCAAGCATGTTTGGTCTAAGGACCTTCTCTCCCAGATGCTGGAATATCGTTGAAGAGAGATCATTATTCAAGGTCATGGCTTAGCCCAAGAAATGGCTCTCAATTTTTGCTGGTCTTGGCCATTCTTGGATAGAGGATATGGGAGACAATTCTAAGGTGTCATTCCAGCCACTAAATGCTATGAGACAACTGTAGCCTGTGTGTGTCATGTCAGCCTTTGTTGAATTGGTATTGGCTTAAGTTCTGCTATTCCTTCTGTCCCAATTCTACTTTCTCTATTTCCTACTCTTATTAATCCAGAAAACATATTTTCCAACCTCCCTCCTTATTCTTCTCAAAAAAGAACCTCTCTGGATGGGAGAGATGACTCCATGGATAAAAGCACTGACTGCTTTTCCAGAGGATTGCAGTTCTATTCCCAGTGCCTACAGAATAGCTTGCAATCATTTGTAGCTCCAGTTGCAGAGGATCCAATGCTCCCTTGGGAACTTCACATTTGCAGTGCACAGACATGCATGTAGAGAAAACACCCATACACACAAAATAAAATTAAAATGCATGAAAAGAACTCCTCTGGAAAAGGGGTTATCAAGGACCCATGGCACAACTCTGGTGGGAACTATGTGACTTCCTCTGGGACAAGGCCTGAGAACAACATGAGTGGCTCTCCTTGTGACAAGGCCCTGGAGATCCTACCCACTGTGGACAGTTCACTGTATAATTTCGGATACGACCCCAGGAGAATTTCTACCCAGAAATGGGTGGAAGCTGATGGCAAATTAGAAATTATGCTGCCCAGTTTCCAGCTGCCACTGCCAAGATTATGCGCCATCTACTTTCTTCCTCTATGTCATGATGTCTCCTCAGCAAAAAGAACAATGTAAGAGGGACTACTCACTAATTACTGAATTATGAGACTACTGTAAGTAATATACAATTTAACAGGAGCTATGAGTTGAAGGGTCTTTGCCCTCTCCCGTGTGTGTGTGTGTGTGTGTGTGTGTGTGTGTGTGTGTGTGTGCATGTGTGTGTATGTGTGTCCATATTACCAAGTTCCTGTGTCAGACTTCAAATTCCCAGCTCTTAAGAATGTGACTGTATCTGTTGACTGGGTCAAAATAAGAATATTGTTCCCCTCAGTCTCATATACTGCTGAACCCATTAGAAGAAGAGGCAAGGTCACAGAGCAAGGGGATAATTTTGTGGGGACACAAAGAAAAAACATAGACATCCACTCCCTAATGGGAGGAGAGTTGTAAGAAACAGGCCTTCCTTGATCTTAAGCTTCTAGACTCTAGAACTGTAAGAAAATAAATTTACGTTGTTTGGAGAGCCAGTTCTGCAGTATTCTATCAGTACCAGAAGTCTGTCCTGAAGTCTGTGGGTTTTGTCTGATGCTCTTTAAATGCCCTGAGCCTGAGTGAGGATTTGAGCCAGGGCCATTTCTAGAAGGTATTCAGAACTGAAATTTGTAGTTTCTAGTTGGCAGATTCTTCAGCCCATGACCTGATTTTTCCAGACCGTCTTTTGTTTTCATAACTTTATTTATGCTTAGTGTAAGTACTTTGAGTTAATGATTTGGTTTTAGTGTCCCCTCCAACCTTACCCTTTCACTCCCATGAGCACCTGCTTTTCTTTTTCATGCTTTTGGGCTGATTCTGTATGCTGTACTCTGAAACCCAAGATCTAGAACTATTCTTGGGATGGGAGATGTCATTCTGTAAATGTTTCTTGTATTGGTTAATGAATAAAGCACTGTTGGCCAATAGGAAAGGAAGGTAGGAGGAACTAGGAGACAAGGAGAAAGAGGAAGTAGGAAGGAGGAGTCAACATGTAGAGACTGGAGAGAACAGAGGTCTGGGCCGTCTCTCTGGTAAGATAAGGCCACGTGGAAATATTTAGATTAATAGAAATGGATTAATATTTAAGACAGAGCTAACCAATAAGAAACTAGTAACTGGCTAACAGAATTATATCAAATACAGAGGAGTCTCTGCATGTTATTGGGGGCAGGCGTGGCAGCGGGCCCAGGCTGGCAGGGAAAAATCTACTCGTAACATTCTTGCTTGACTGTCAGCAGTCTAGGCTTTCCTGAAATAGAAGGTGGTCTGGATGCTTCCAGAGGCACACATGGCTCAGAAAACTTGGATTGCTGAGTACTAATCAGTTCATTTAGTTATAGGAGAGGCATAGCTACACCCCTGTAATTCCAGTGCTAGCAGGATGGGGGCGAAGGACCAGGAGTTCAAGATTATCCTAAGCTATACCGCATATCTGATATCAGCATGGGCTACAAGAGACACTATCAAGAAATAAACAAAGAAACCATTTTTTTCTGATTCTCGTTTTTAAATTTAGAAGGTATATTTTATTGGGCAGCCCAGTGTTTTCTAGATGTAAGCCTTAGACTATAATGTGCCAAAACTAATTAGTTAAGGAAAACAAAATTTTTAACATAATTAAATATAGATACTCAAACATATTTTTCCCAAGGGAGAATGTTTATTTGATCCTTTAGCTCACCCTTCTTCAGTCATATTGTTTCAGTCAGGCACTTGGATACCTGGAGGCACCATTATATTTCTGCCATCCCATTCTTGGGCCACCACAGGTACTTAGGTACCTTTGAGCCTTGGGACTCTGCTTTGACCTACAGAAAAGGTAAGGTAGTCTCTTTGTGTAAACACTAAAAGAGCATCAGATCTGAGATTGCCCACTAGAAGATACTGATGTGGCATTTATTTAGTTGTATTCCTTTCAGCTTTCTCGGATGCCCTTGGATGTGGTCAAGGTTCCAGGATTTGAGTGACAAGTTCTGCTCTGTACTCTGATGACTAAGGCATCGTTTCTGGGTCAAGCTTATCACGACTCCTTTTTCCCTTGGGGAAGTGCTCTCCTAATACAATCCTCATCAAAGCATGGAGAGGCTTCTGGTCGGCTTCCTGCAGTTCTCCAAATGTGCTTCAGATAGCTGAATTGCAGTCTCAGGAAAAACAAGAGCTTCCTGCCTCAGCAGCTCCCTGCTATACATTTCTGGGGAGTCTGCTATAGAAAGAACATAGAAAAATGTGATTACTTCCTAGGGAAACCCTGAAAATGCTGGCCTTATTCTTCTCTGGGTATACTATGCTGCTGTCATTGCTGCAGGTCTGATTTAGGACACCCCATTTCTGCATGTGATTATCACAGGTGAGACTCTTGTATGATTTTACAAGAGAGTAACCATGGGAGATCCCAGTTCTGTCTCCTAAATGCCCCAGGCCTGTAAATTCCTTGCAAGATCTGCATGGTCCTGTTTCTACTGGCTTCAGAGTTCACTCTGGGCTTTTGTGATAACCATAGCATCTTCCTGGCCAGGGTCCTCATTAAAGGTGGCTATGCCTGGATGTTTTAATTTAAAATCTCGTGTCTGGTTTAACATGGAAGTAATTAAATGAAAACACACAGGGGTTAATCTAAAGCAGTATAAGTTTCCTTTATCTTTTGATTGTCATAATGGATTCTTCCTGTGAAGTGAAGGCTGGTGTGACCTAGGTTTGTTTCTTCTGAAGAATGCAAATGACCATGAGAATTAGGCTGTAGCTGTGATCAAAGTTACACATGAGAGCTAAAACACTAAACAACACAAACCTGACAAAGGAATAAGAAAGGTGTTCCTTCCCTGTACATGCACCATTTCAGAATACACCTGAGAAACACTACCAGCAGGTCTTACCATGTGCTCAAATAAACTGTCGCCTAAAAACAATATGATGAACAAGAAAAGAATCCTAACTTGTTCAATGGATTTACCTACATTCCAACTCTACTGTTGCTCTTCTAACCTTAGATTTCATGCCCTTATTTTCCTTTAATATGTGTACTTCTTATTGGTAGGACACTTTGAAATGAAATCACCATGCAGGCATATAATTTACACAGATACCTGATAAGATAAGGTATGTAAGTATATTGGATTTTCAGCAGCCTGTGTCAATTATTGATTTGATTTGATCAAATAAGTTCTATGTAACTATATTTCTGTTTTACATGACACAAGGAGCATATCACCCTCAAAGTCTTTCCACCATGTGGTGCTGGACCAAGGTGGCTGCTGCACTTCCAGAGGAGGTTCATGTTGCAATGCTTCCCCTAAAGTTTCTTCAGCAGAAGAGCTGGCCATATGTGACAGGTACCTGGTTTTCACCTCTTGTTTCCAGGAAGGCTGCACAGCTGGGCTCTGATCTAGATGCCTACCTCAGCATGAGCTATGTCTTCTGGCTGCTAGCCAGAAGTCAAAGGCTAAGAGGAAGTGAAAATCTCCTTAGCCAGCAGGGAATCAAAGTCTGGTCTGGCCGTGTAGTACATATTCCAAGCATGCCGAACAACTGCAAAAAAAACGACAGTTATAGTAAAGTGTGAAAATGATGTAAACATCTGAGGCTGGAGGAGATGTAAAGTTTACATGGGCTACTATCCATGACTTTGAGAGGGGGATTCAGTATAAGAATTGAACAAGTTGTGATTCAGTTTAAATCCAGACTCAACTGTTACAAATTGTAAAATTCTTCTAAGGTTTTAATATTGTCTTAAGATTCCTCAATTCCTTGTGAGTTTTCTAACTTTAATGCAATTCATATTAAGAAGAAGGCCCACTTTCAGAGCAGCTAGGCTGGAATATATGTATCTGAGATTTAATTAATGTCCCACTTTATCTGGTCAGTCTCTACATGTCTTAAAGATATTGAATGTCTTGTGTCAGCCAATATGGCATTACCAATTTTCTGCAAGAAAGGTAAAACCTGAAATTTCAGCTTGTTCCCATTTGTTTTTCCTCCTCTGTATTTGGACTAAGTCTGGGTCAGATGACAAGAACAGGAGCAAAACCTGGGGAAGTCTTCTCAGTTGTAGAGAAGGACCAGGAAAGAAGGCATCTAAGAGCTACTATGTCATCCACAGGATTTCCTTTCCTTTAAAATCATTCCCAACCCTCACCCACCCATCCTCCATGTCTGTTTCAACACCCTAGGTTGGGGAACTACTTTTCTACATTAGTAAATCTGATTTGTTAAAAAACCAGAAAGAAGCCAAGTGGTAGTACCAGCCTGAAAACCCTAACATCTGTGAGGATGCAAAGGGAGAATGTGAGTTGGGAGCTAGCCTGTGCTACATAGCCAACCCGATTCTCAAACAATTAAAAAAAAAAAAGACCCAGGTGGGGAGTTTCACTCTCAAGCCAAAGGAAGAATGGAAGGGGTGCTTGAGAGGCAGAAAGTGGGATAACAACAGGGAACAAGACAAGGTCCATTCATTGTACCAACTATGTACTAGATATGGTGCCAAAAGAAGAAACAAATAAACAAGCATATGCCTAAAGAAACAGGGTAGATGCCTGAAGAACTGAATTTTTATATAAACCAACAATCCAGTCCCAGGCTTACTTGAATGCTCGTGCATCAAGTGTACCCAAAGAGCCAAACGAAGGTGAAAACTACTGATGCTAATGTTAACCCCAAATAGAAGGCCACTTCCTGTCGGGAGCTATCTACAATAATTCCCACAAATAGATACACATAAGTTACTATCAATCAACAATGTCATTATCTTAGGTGGGATTTATCTTAATGAGATGGGATAGATAAATTCTGAGATTTATAGAAGGAAGTAACTTCAGGTTTCAAACATTAAAAATTGTTATATAATTACAGTTTTTTTCTGGTTAGTTTTTTTTTTTGTTGTTGTTGTTGTTGTTTTTTTTTGTCAACTTGACACAAACGAGTCATCTGGAAAGAAGAAATCTCAATTGAAGTATCGCCTGCATCAGGTTGGCATGTAAGCGTGTATATTAGGCATTTTCTTGGTTAATTATTGATGCTGGAGGACCCATTCCACTATGAGCAGTACCACCCTGAGCAGGCATCCTGAGTTAATTTTTTAAAACTTTTGGTCAGCATTTTACACTGTAACAGAGAAGCAAACTAGAGCATACTTGCTGCAACACTGTGACTTAGAGAAAGAGTTTTACATAGGCTATTACAAGTCACCTACAAAATGAAATGCTAGGTTTGGGTTAACATGTAAGAAACTTGACTGTTTCCTAGTTTACAGAGTGAAGCTTGTAAACATAACCAGTGTTGGCAGAGTCTGAGCTGAGGGGGTAAGTCATGGCTAGACAAGAATTCGAAAGTATCTTCTACTCTTTGACAAAGTGTTGGTTGAAAGGAGTGCCACCCAAACTGTAGCGATAGGTGGCATGATGCTTCCAGAAAAGTCTCAAGGAAAAGCATTTCAAGCAATAGTAGTGGCTGTGAGATCAGGTGCAAAAGGGAAGGGTAGAGAGAGTCAACAAGTCTGTGTGAAAGCCAGTGACCAAGCTCTTCACCCAGAATATGGGGGCATCAAAGTGGTTCTAGATGAAAAGGATTATTTCTTATTTAGAGATGGTGGCATTCTTGGAAAGTATGTGGACTGCAATCACATGAAGCTGCCCATTCCACTGACATTCTGTACTATTAATCACGTAACTAATTTCTATGCTTCCCGTAAAAAACAATTGCCAATGCTCTCCCATCAACTATATTTGAACCTTATTTCCATCTTTGTCTTTAGAGGGAAAAAGATAACAAACTGTATGAGAATGTACTTAGCTAAAAGTAAACACCAGTTATTCGATTTTTCTGATGTTATTGAACTTGACAGATTAACTATTAAGTACTCGAAGACTGTAGAGAGCTGCGAAGTGCCACACCTTAAAGATGGCGCTGGCTTCCACCTTCCACCTCCCCAAGGGTAAGCGCTCTCTGGCATAAACAAGCCCTTATTTGGTTAAGTCTGTTCAACCTGTCTGCTTCCATGTTAGAGTAGCCTATCTGCAGGGTCCACGTAGCTCACTAGGGTTGGTTAGCACAAGGGTATTTAAGCCTGTGCAAGGGTCCCCAGAGGTCCCGCGGGTCAGAAGAACATGTTTCAAGGATCCTGATTAAAACTGCATGAAGAAGATCTTCCCGGAGTCACGTCTTCCTTGCTGGCGAGGTAGGCGCACACAGAAGACAGTTGTCTTTTTTTTTTTTTTTTTTTTTTGATTATACATAGAATGTAACACATATGTCTTTAAGACATATATGTAATATCTATATGGAATAAATAGGAATATGCTTGCTCATAAGAACAACATTAATGAGACAATTACCTATTTTAAGAGAAACTATTCAATAAGAATTGAAGAGAAAATGAGAGAGCATACCTGGAGAGTGGCCCAGGCCAATTGCTTATGGAATGCATTTGGCTTCTTATCAGATGCCTTTTTTTCTTTCTCGGATGCCTGTTCACTCCTACTGAGAGGTAAAGCATCTTGGTATTATGTGCTGCTAGCATAATTTTTTTAGAGAGAAAATGGACCGTGATGTCCTGGATCAAAGTGTTACATTCCTTTAAATTATCTCCAGAAAGATTTAAAATATTCAGTGCTTACATTTCAGGGAAATGATTCACAATCACACACATGAAGAAATAATATTCCACCACAGATAAATGCATATTCTATTTTGATGTCAGTATCTGTGAGGCATCCATATTGAGTGGCCCAGACCTTCAGTGCAGGGAGTGGGTAGTTCAAATTCTCTAGTACAAACAATAACATTTGAATATCTTATTTCTTAAAACTCTTCTCTATGCTTCACCCCCACAGAATGCGAGCAGCTTCTTCAATGCAGGCTTCCCAGTTCACACAAGAGGAAACTCTGGGACCATCAATGAATAGAGGGAGCAGTTAATGGGACACATTCTGTGTGTCAGCCTCCCTTTGGTGACTCTGTCCTGTTGTCCCTGTGTAGCCTGTGTTTTGGGTTGGGAAAAGCACCTCCATGATCAAAGCCAACTCCTTTAGGGTAGGAGCACATGTGAAAAGGAATCAGCTAGTGTTTGAGCAGGCTCTGACCCCTTCTACAAAATACCACAACACTGAGTATTTATAGCTTTGGTCTAGGACTTTTCCTCCTCTAGTCTGGCATTAGATAATCTATCTGTTTACCCTGGTCTCTGTCCTTGACTGTGTGACTTCCCTATAGTCAGTTTCCAGCCATGAGCTGTCCCTTAACTAGTCCTCTACTTTCCATTCACGAATTGTTGAAATTGAGGAAGGAAACATTTCTACCCATGATCAGGTATATTTCTTCCACTGCCCTACTATCCTTCCTCTTCTTCCCCATGCCACTTCTCATCATCTCATCTACACTATTTTTCCACTTCCCTTGCTACAAACTCACTCAACCAGAGGTACTTTCCCTACTCCATGCACAATTTCCCTGGACTCCCTCTGTCTACCCTTTAAAAAGTCCCCTCTCTTCTTTTGCTTGTGTCTCTGCAAACTGACAGTGTATTTAGTATCAACTAAGAAATTCTTTGAAATTGATAGAAACTACAGAGAATATAAAGAATATGTGTTTATATTAGATGATTCTAAAATTACTTTTACTTCTGTGCTAGTTAGGGTTTCCATTGCTATGAAGAAGCACCATGAGCACAGCAACCATTAGAAAGGAAAAACATTTAATTGGGGTGGCTTACATTTTCAGAGGTTCAGTCCATTATCATCATGGTATAACATGGTGGCATGCAGGCAGATAAAGTTCTAGAGAAGTACCCACATGTTCTACAACTTGGCTTGTAGGCAAGAAGTGGCCTGTCTGAGTATGGCTTGAGCATAGGAGGCCCACTTCAACAGTGACACACTTCCTCCAACAAGACCACACCACCCATTTGTGCCACATCCTTTGGGGGCCATTTTCTTTCCAACCACAATAATCATTCTTGTGGTTTTTGTTTTGTTTTGTTGTTTATGCTTCTAACTTGTTCTGATTTCCAAGTTCAATGTACTGTTGCTCTCATCTTCCAAAGCATTTAGTGAAAAAAACTGTCCAATGACTAAATGATCATCTATATTTAAAGTTACCAGTGTCAGCTAATCAAATAATGAAAAATGGATGGGGTAAAGATGTATGGTCATGTCATTTCTTACTGTCTATTCTATCTTAGAATGTTGACTTTCAAGTGATTTTAGAAATTTCACTATCAGAATGTCAAACATTATTAAAAGTTTATTTTTTAAATGAATGGTATCCTCAATAATTCCACAGCTACAACAATTTCTGAAAGATAATTTAATATTTTCACTTATAGAGATTTATTTAAACATAGAAGTTCATGTAGAGACTAGAGAATGTTTGCTGTTCCATCATCTTCAAAATTAAACTAAGCAAACAGAACATAGAAAGCATATTCTCCAGAAAAACTTAGAAAGTGTCACAGATACAATGCACAGATGTAGGTACAGATATTTTGTGTTCTTCTGGAAGCAGTAAGTGATCTCTGTTTTTAATGTATAAAATCGAGAGGGAGAGAAGCAGTCTTGTCCATGTGTTAGACAATTTTCTGTCACTATAGTAGATTCCTGACATGAATCAACTTTTACTGAGGAAAATTTATTTGGGCATATGATTTTAGATTATTTTAATATTTGGTCAAGTTGCTATTGGGCCTGTGGTGATACACTGTGGGTATACACAGGAGATTAAAGTCACTCACCCATGACAACTGAAGGAGAGTGAGAAAGAGGAATAAAATAAGATCCCAATATTCCTACCAAAGGTACACCTCTATTGACCTAACTTCCTCCATGTGTAAGACCCTCAGAATGAGGAGTCTCCCTGTTTCGGTCAGTACCCCCAAGAACTCAAAGTCCAATCCAATTGATGCAAGAGGCTTTAATGAATGGGATACATTTGCACAAACGGACTTCTCTCAGCACACAGGCTAGAGAAGCAACATTTTTCTGGGTTCAGGTGCTTTTAAAGGAAAAAACTACAAGCATAGGGTGGGGCTGTGACTCCCTGTCCACTGCATATGTGACCAGTCATGGGTTTTCCTTGAGGCCGGATGGTCTCACCTTAGAGCCTCGGGGTGTGCTAATTAATCTTGTCTGGGCAAACTGGAGTTGCAGCTATCACTGGTGGGAGAGGCAGTGTGAATTCTTGGTATCCTGCTATCTTAGGGCCCTGTGAGGGAAGTTGCCTGTGTTTTTCTAGGTTAGGCTGTCCTTTATTTTAAGTGAGGGGTTTCCTTAACTTTGCTTTTGGTCTTTCACATGGAGGCAGCAATACTACTGATTGGCAACCAGGCCTTTAACACACAAGAACCTGAAGAGGAAATGACTTAGACTCAAGCTGTAGCTTCTATGTGTGTTAGCAACAAACGCCTAGGAACACAAGGGGATTTTCTTCAGTTTAAGGAAGGGGGCTCTATTTTGTATCTAATTCTCAATGTTGTGACTTTAGAATGTTTTACTGCTAACGCCAATGTTTTAAATTCATTTTCCTCAAAAACCTGACACTCAATTCAAGTAATGTCACACCCCACGTTCTTTCCAGGTCTGCTCTATATACAGCAATATAGTAATCTACACCCAAGTTACTCTACCTTGGGTGTTTTTCCAGCTGCCTCCAGTCTTCCCGGGGTAATCTAGCATGTGGTGCCAGAGGAAATGGGTTTGGATCTCCTAGCTCTGAAATAATCTGGATGACAAAAGGGTTCTCATGTACTCTTGGAAGGATTAAATATATGTGATAAAAACTTCTCAAATGGTAATAATTGATAATTCATGCTTGTTTTGTGAGGGCTTTATGCTACCCACATATCATCATAGAGAAATTAGACTTAGTGATAAGTGAATCAGAAATGATTTGGAGTATATACATATTTTTGGCTTCTCTATGTGTAACTATTTATTAAAAAGTGACTGCTTCTCCCTCACCCAGGTTCATGTGGAGAACTACCATGGTGATTAATCAATTGATAAATTCATGGGACATAGAATCACCATAGAAATAAGTCTATGGGCAGTCTACTTTAGGCTGAATAAGGTAGGAAGACTGACACAAAAATGTGGGCCATATCATTCCATGGCTCAGGATTCTGAAGTGCATAAATTAGAAGTGAAGCTGAGTACTAGCACTCACCTCTCTCTGCTTCCTGTCTGTGAATGCAATGTGAGCAGCCTCAAGATCCTGCAGCCTTCTCCACTGCCATGATGCAAACCAAATAAACTCTTTCTCCCTTAAATGGCTTTTGTCAAGTATTTTGTCACACCTTAGACAAATAACTAATTTAGAAACTATAAAAAATAAAAATAACAAGTACAGTTGAGAATATGGAGAAGCAGAAATGCTTGTGTGCTGATGGCACACCCACTACAGCCAATTGTATGTTGATTCTTCAAAGGCAGAATAGCCATTTGGCCTAATATACCCCAGGTACATGCCCCACACAAGTGAAAGCAGAGTCTTGAAGCGGTATTAGTACACACAGGTTCACATCAGATTTTCTATAACATCCAAAAGGAGAAAACAACTCAAATGTCTATAGATGGATAACTATGTACACCAAATGTGGATTTTGTTTTGCATTTAAAATGCAAATATGCAGTAGGAATATTATTCAATCTTAAAAAAGAAAAGAATTATAATAGATGCCACAACAAAGATGAACCTTGAGAACTTTGTGATAAATGTAATATGGACATTACAAAGGATTTAGAATCCCACTTATATGAGGTGCCTAGAGTGATCAAATTTGTAGACCCAGGGATTACAAAGGTGACAGGAAGCTGTGGTCCAAGAGCTACAAATTTAACAGACAGAATGAAAACTTTTGTGGATGATGGTGGTAATGGAGACACAACAGTATACATGTGTTTAGAAACACTAAGTGTGAACTAAAACTTATTTGAGATTATATTGTATGTATTTTATCCTAATTCTTTGTAAAGGTTGACTGGTCTGGCATATTAACATCTTTCATATATTACCAAATCAACTGTATGCAAAATAGATGCTTTGTGTTTTATTCTAGTGAGTTCATGAGGTAAGTCTTTCATGCATACTGAACTCTATAAAGTACACTTTATGCCAATTACATTCACTGCCTGGTTCCACAACTTGTAAATGGAACTATTGAACTTTCTTTAGCCTTGGTTTTTCAAGCTATTAGATGGAAGTTTCTCTCTAATAAGGTCTCCACGATTATTAAATTAAATGACGCATGCAAATACACTGGGAGGCTTGTGGCACAGATAGTGTCTGATATGATTTTTTCCTTCTACAGATAAACTCATTGACATGATAATTAATTCCATTTTAAGCATACAATCATAATCAAAAGAGAGACATTGGAAACTGAATAAGGTGGCCCCTTTTCCTTGAGGATGTGGGGACCTGACAGCTTTACAGGACAGAGGTTCACATTTTGATATAAATTATTTGGCCCCATGGGAAGCAGTACTTCTTAGCGTTCACCTACCCACCCATCCATCTAATCTAGACTCTTTCCAGCCCTCACCAGACTACTCATGTCATCTGCTCTGATTTGCTTCATTTGAAAAGTATTTCTGCATGTTTCTAAGTGCCATACAACAAATTCTCAAGGACATGTGGACACTGCATTCTTCGTGGACTCATATGAAGGAAAACAAAAAAGACAACACATTAGCCTCAGAAGAGATTTCATAACTTCTTTCCAAAGGTGACTTTGTTCTGTGTTTGTTACATTTGTTTAGTTTTGCTGCTTTTCCAAGCTATCTCGTACAGAATCTTCTCTTTCCCATTACACTAATTGGCAATGTAAATATTTTAACAAACTCTGTGGGATTACTTTACCTCAGCTTTAGGTAAATGTGTAATTTAACACGATCAAGACAACTAGCATCAGCCCATCATTTGATGCCAGTCAGTATCCAATGAATTAATTACATGGCAAAGAAGTTTGCAAGAACGTCATATCAGAAATGAACTTGTTTTGTGAATATCAAGATGTGCCTTCATTTCAGCCCCATTATCTTTCCAAAAGGGCATGCATTAAGAATTTTGTTGGTATTTGTTTGAGTCAAAGAGAACAAACTTATACACACAAACATGTTCTGAACTTTTGGCCTATTAATTATCTCTTGTAATGATAGAGAAGGCTAATTATACTGCTAATTTGGAGAAGTTCACCCTGAACAGAGTTTGCCATAAAACCTCTATTTCATGCTCATTAAATCACATTTGTACAGTTTTTCTACACCCTTTTCACGGTGTTGAAGGAATGCTATTTGGAATCAGGATAAAGAAAATTTTTCTTTCTTGATTTTTCTTTCTCTTCTTCATCCTATTTTTTTCAGCCTGTAGTAGTTAATGTCTGTTTTAGCCACCTTGACCTAACTAATAAATAAGGAGAAACATAGCAAGAAGTTGATTCTTAAGAATGGCTGTTCTCATTTGTTCTACTGTCCACTTGTGATTGACCAACCGATTAAGACAGCCAGGTCAGTTTGGGAATGGAAGGATCCAAACTGCCTTTTTAGTTAAAATGAAGTCAGTCCTATAAAATATAATGCCACCATTCAGGCCAAGCCCTGCCAGTGCTGGCACCATGGCTTGTCCTAGTGATGCTTAATTCTGAGATATTCTCCAGTGGCAAGACTGCACCTCCTAGAGTGTTAGCATTGTAAAAGAGGGAGGCAATTGTCACATGTATCTTTCGTTCTTTTACCTTTCATCCCCTGTCTTAGAAAGATGGACACTAAAGCTCATAACTCTCGTTCAAGGAAACCCAATACCTTGGCATCTTGTATGCTAACTTAGAATCTTTTTTTTTCTTTTATCAAAAGTGGATTTTTGCCCCATACAATATATTCTGGTTGTGTTTTCCCTTCCCCCTTCTTTCTCCCAGTTCCTCTATGCTTCCTCTCCCATCTGGATCCACCCACTTTCTGTCTTTCATTAGAAAACAAACAGATATAAGGAACAATAATGAAATAAAACAAAATACAATAAGATAAATAAAAAACACACAAATTAGAATAGGATCAAACAACCAAATAAGAAAAGGAGCCAAAGAAAAATCACAAGAAATACATACAGATGCAGAGACACATATATTCATGCACAGGAATCCCTTAACCACACAAATCCAGACCCATAATATAAACACAAAAGACCTGCAAGGTTATAAAAAAAATGACCTAACTTAACAGTATGAAAAAAAGAACCTCCAATCATACTGTTGAGTTCATCTTATATTGGTCATCTACCCCTGGGCATGGGCATACATACCCTTAAGAGTGGTTTGTTTCTCCAGTGAAACTCTCTTTGAGAAAACCAATTTTTCACTTGTTGGATATAACTTTTGGATTAGGAATGGGGGCATGTGTCCTCTTTAAACCTGTACCCAATGCTTCTTGCCAAGAACCTGAGAGTAGATAGATCAAGAATGTAGAGGAAAGTCAAATATTATTGTTCTGCTAAAGGTATGTAGCAATAAAAATGACTCCTAAGGTCATTCTGCTATACTTATAGATGATGGGAGATGTTATTCTGTATATATGTTTCTCATACTGGTTAATAAAGCTCTGTGGCCAATAGAAAACTAGATAGGCGGGGCTAGGAGACTAGGAGAAGGAAAGAGGAAATGGAAAGGAGGAGTCGACATGTAGCCCAGGGAGGAAGGAGGACGCCAGCCGTGGCTCCCCATAAGACGACCACGAGGAAATACTTAGATAAGTAGAAATGGGTTAATAATTAAGACAGAGCTAGCCCATAAACAGTAACGGTAACTGGCCAACAGGATTGTATCAAATACAGAGTCTCTGAGTGTTATTTGGGGCTGGCGCGGCTGTGGGCCCAGACTGGCGGGCTGGCGGAAACATACACGCTACATATAGATATATAAGTATATTTTGCTCAGCCATCCTCAGAGAAGCATCTTTCTGCTGTAGGTGAGAACAAGAACAGAGACCAAAGCCAGACAATACGCAGAAAGGAAGAAACCTTGAAACACTCAGTCATAAACAGGATGTCTCCATCACATCCTCCCCATCAGTGCTGAGAGACCATGCAGAAGAGGAGGTAGGAAGACTGCAAGATCCAGAGAGAACACCAAGGAAACAGGCCTTATAAGCACAGCAGGACAGATGTGCAGATGAACTATGAAGATTGTGGCAGCATGCACAGGGCCTACGTGAATCTGCACCAGATGGGTTCTTAGAGCTTAACAAGCCTTAACTTTAAAGTACGAAATAAATAAAATGATAGTTTAAGGCATAAGAATTAATAACATGATGTTTAAAAATCATGTCAACAAAAAGCATGGAGAAAAAATAATAGTGGGTTCTCAGGAACCATAGGCCTGTCTTTAACTTTCTACAAAGTACTTAACACACAACGCATTCTATCTTGTTATATATGATTGAAAAAGTTGATCATCAAGAAATTTTAATAGTAGGTTTTAAAGACTATTTTTAAAATGTGACAACTTTTAAGGTACTAAAATGATAGTTCATGCCAGGTGGTGGTGGTGCACACCTTTAATCTCAGCACTCAAGGAGGCACAGGCAGGTGAATGTTGGAGTTGTAGGACAGATTGGTCTACATAAAAAGTTCCAGAACAGCCAGGGCTGTGCAGAGAAACCTGTCTTGAAAAACCAAAGGGAAAAAAAGATAGTTTACATATACAAACAAATACTAAATTAAAATGCTAAATGCTATCTAAGCTAAAAGAGCATAATTCAAATTGCAAATTATGATTTCTGCCTCTTTGCAGAAGCAGCTGAATTTCTTGGTGAAATCCCCTCACTTTCCTGTGAAGACTACAAGCAAAGCCACACCCCACTCAGTTATATTTACAGTGATGGATGCTGAGTTTAATGTTTCCGGGTTGGTTTTTTTTTTGTTTTGTTTTGTTTTGTTTTCTTTTTTTTGTACTTAAGCATTCTCTATTACAGAAGACAACACAAATCTTATATACAGGAATATTTAGTTTCCTTAAATTGTGCCTTAAGCATCTTTTAAAGATTGAGCTACATCAACTCCATATTCTTAGAGGATAGAGTTTCACAATGAAGTGTGAGATGTTTTTCAATACTGCCCATCTAACTGTATAACTAACCAAAGGAAACCAGTAGGGAGGGCATGACATCCTGAATGAATATGCATTGCTAACAGGACATCACCACATCAAGGACCCCAATACTTCAGAAACATCAACCTGCAGAGACATCCTACCAAGATCAGCTAACCTATCTCCAGTTCTCCCTGCTAAGTGTAGTGTAGCAACCTCATTCTTTAGAGTTAATTCCTAGATCTTATTACACTACCAGCTGAATGCAAACACTCACACTCAGTTGCTTCAACTACAGGACATCGTGTGTGTGTGTGTGTGTGTGTGTGTGTGTGTGTGTGTGTGTGTGTGTGTGTGTCCATGTGTCTGTCAGAAACAACCTTGTATCACTAGCAGGAGCTTTGAATGCAACAGCAAGAGTTTTCTTAAACTTGGCTGGCTCCCTTTGAAGGAGGACAGAGTGATAGTTTAGAATATCTTATGAAAAAAAATAAAAACTAAAGACAATTGTTAACATAAATTAATTCAATGAAATGTTGGATGCTTCCATATGTTCTTGTATAATACATACACTATATCTAAATTTGAGTATTCCCATTTATATGAAGGGATTAAGAGTATCTTGTTCTGGTCAGAAAAGTAGAAGCTGGGGAAATTTAAAAGAAATGTGCAAAATGCATGTAGCTTCTAGTAAAATGAATCAGTGATAATGAGCCACTCTCCACAAGGCTATCAGTTTTCATGATTAAAATAATAGCTAGATGGGGAAAAGAGAAACAGGACAGTGATAAGAGTTCTAAATCCTTTTGTGGAGGAATGATAATTACAATAAAGACAGCTTGTTAGTAATAATTTATAGTCAATATATACAAGTTGTGTGTTGTACATCATGTATTGGCCTGAGTCCCTATAATGATAATTTTATGCAGTCCTTGAAATAACTCTATGGTGCAGACAATATTCCCATTATTTATCATTTTCTAGAAAAGTAAGTTGAGGTACAATTGTTAAAATTTTTTTCTCATTCATTCTAGCATAGCTAGATAGTACATAACAGAGACACAAGGTCAATTAACAAAATCATTTAGTAAATACTTATTGAATGATGGATAAAAATGGAGAGATGAAGTTCCCATAAGGCTACAAAGTTGTTGCCCACTGCAGAGGACATGGTTTGGTCCCATGCAGGCTGACCAGATGTTGGTCTAGAATCCATGAGCTCCCATAAGCTCGACCGGGATCTATCCCTAGTACATGAGCTGGCATTTTAAAAGCCCATCTTATATGGTGCATGGGATGCTTTGCTCATCCTTGATGGGGTCAGTGTCGGGGGTGGGATGGGGTTTTGTCCTACCTCAACTGAATGTGCCAAGCTTTGTTGACTTCCCATGGGAGACCTTACCCTTCCTAAGGAGTTGGTGGGGATGGGTTGGGGGAAGGTAGGCAGAGGGAGGGTGGGAGGGAGGGAGAACTGTGATTGGAATGTAAAATGAATTTAAAAAATAACATAAGTTGCCTACGGTGTCTGTCTTACTGAGTCTTGAAAATGCTCTTTCCTAAGAAATATTATAGCAGCTTGATAAAGTTGGAAGAGAAAGGGTACTTGACAGAGGATAAAAAAGGCTGAAGGTCTCTAGACCATAGCAAGATCAAAGCACCATCTTTCCCATCTTTGGAAACATTTTGGAGTTGTTTAAGTTATAGACTTTTGATTTGCTTGTCTACATAATAAAAACCCACAGTTCAATTCCTATATAGAAAGCTGTGTTATGGGGAAAGTTTGAATGGACATCTACTCAATCATTTTTCTTTCATAAGTGGAGATAGAGATCAGATCACCTTTTCCAGGTCTCTTTTGTGTTTCTACTTTTGATATGATCAGTGAGTCCATTTAGATCAGTGACAGAATCGAAGGACATTTTGATCTTGAAGGGGGAGAAGAGATAACACAAAATGCCTGTTGAAACTATCCAGGGGACTTGGCCAGTTTGGAGTCACTGGGGAGCCCAGTATGTGAGGAGGCAGAGTGGGAATGGACTGTGCTGAAAGGCAGGTGAAGGCTGCGGAGGTCTAGATATTAATAGGCTCCCCCTGCACTGCAGAGTTCCAACCTTATCCTTACAGCACCAACTTTTCCAATGGGCCAAGGAGAACTTTTCCTGGGCTGGAAGCCTGGAACAAGCTTCTTTCAGATTTCAGATGAGAGCCTACCCCACCAGGATATTCCCTCCTTAGAGCCCAGGTACTTTGGGAGTTCTGGGGTTGCTGGGGAGGGGGGAAGGGGGAGTAGCTGAGCCATGCAGCCTCTGTGGTGAGGCTAGGCCAGGGCGCAGGAGCTCCTGGGCTCAGTTGTGGACCTAGGCCCAGCACTTCTGGAGCTCTGGCCAGCAGCTCTGGCGATCAGTGCCCTCCCTGGGAGGTGCCATGGCGCCCCGCCCCACCCCGCCTTCGGGTGCGTGGTCGCAGGCGTTTTGAGGGCCAGGCGTGCAGAACCGGTAAGGTTGGGTGCGCTGAGGAAGTGGACTTGCCACACTGAGTGCCCGGGAGAGTGCAGATCTCAGGACGCCTGGCCTGCGAGCAGAGTGAGGTGGGAGAGCTGAGCCAGGTGGTACGTGAGCTGACCTGGGCGGGATAGGCAGACCTGTGGCATCAGGCTTCCAGAGGGGAGATGGAGTTTAGCGCCCGGTGTGGTGGATCTGCAGGCCAGCCCATGGTCTGTAAAGGGGAGTGAGCAGGTGCGAGTGCAGTGTTTCCCCAACAAAGGGGCATTTCAGCTTTCATCTGCTGCCCAATTCAGGCCTTTTGTGTTTGCACCTTGCTGAAATTCCCATTAGGGAGCTAAAAGTAGTTCTGGACTTGGCCCTGTGCCTTGATATAACTTGCAATGACTCTAAAATTACATGTGTCTCACACACACACACACACACACACACACACACACTAATACACACATACTATGAACACAAATACATGTATGAATGTTTTTGAAAAGCCTAAGTATCTTCATGAGTTTCTTGGTAAAATAACTGATCTTCCATTTGCTATTAATTTCTCAAATTTTATAATCTGAATTAGTCCAGCAGCTTCGGAGTTGTACAGCAGCACAACTCCCTCTTCGCTGTGTGAAAGTGCTAACATCTCTGCCTAAGTCGTTTGTAGGTTCAATATCTGATGCCTTTTTTCCAGCTCTTGAGTGCTTATCCCTATAATGCTGATTTTTGTGTGTTTGTTTGCGTTACTGGTCTAACACCAAAGCTGCTGTTAATTGGGACACACATTCTACTAAAGGTAGGTAGAAAAACTGCATTTGTATTTGCCAAGGCCTAAGTGCCAATGTTTAACAGATGAGCAAGGGTGCATATTATCTGTGTCATTTTGACTTTCATTACATTATAAAAGATAATTGTTTTAAAATGGGGAAATTCAGAGATGTGAAAGCTTTCAAAGATAATGTGATCATTGATGTGATGTCTAGCATGAGAAAGATTAGTCTCATCTGCCTTGTCCCCTTTTTATTACTATGGCTGGGAACAAAAATACAAAGGAAAATATTAAGTTTGATTTTATGATCTTGAAGACAAGCTGTTGTGTGTGTGTGTGTGTGTGTGCATCACATAATGACATAGTATTAACCATGCTTCCTTTTTCAAATATATTTTGGCAGCCTAATATATTTTTGTGCCTATATTCTTTGAAAAGGAACTTGTATCTGTGAAATAGAAAATATTTGAAGATCCATTAGGCAATGCTAACAGTCATAATGAACAAACATCTGAAAGCTGCAATATACTTGAATTGTAGTTCTTTTGTATAAATTATGTAGTGGATTTTGGTATAAAGTATTTTAGTTATATCTACCATGTAGTTTTTAAGTTTTTACAAATAAGCATCAACTCCATTATTAGTTTTCTTTATGAATTGATAATTTGAAAGGTGATAGCTAGCATACAATTATTTCCCCTGGTAATAGGAAACAGTTATCCGTTAGATCTAAGCAGAAGTCTAATGGCTTTCAAGTAATTGGTAGGAGACAGTTTTTCAGTGTGGGACATGGTTGTGAGCGCTGCTGTTTTGAACTGGAGTAAACTATCACTGAACACTTCGTTTCTACTGCGGACTGTGAGGTCATTTGCTTCTTGAACCACTTACACATTATGATTTCAGAAATGCTCCCATCCCCCTCTTTTCTGAAACTGGAGGTTATAAAATGCCTTTCTAAGAAGTTTCTCATGAACACCAAATGGTAAAATGGTGGATGTACGGTATAAACATGTTAGGTACCTGAGATAGAGGAAACAAGCTCGTGTGGGTTATGGCCTCTGAGTTTTCCTTTATCTGGGAAATTGTCTACCATTGTTAGACACTGGAAAGGCTTGTGTTTACTGACCATTACTTGACGAAGAACACAAAGCCTTATGTAGAGCTCATAATAGGTAGTTTAAGAGTTGAATCTTGGCCTTTTGGGTGTGTTTATTTTGGTAAGTTAAGATCTTTAAAATAATTTGCCAACATTTTAAAATTAGCCACCTTTGCATACACGTTCAGAGTTCCCATGTTACTTGAAAAAAAAAAAATAACAGGATGGAGTTGCTTGATTTGGATGTGGTAAACTCCCCTGTTTAGGCACAATGTCCCCAACACCCACTTATGTCATTCAGACCTGCTCCCCTGATGCATTGTACCCCACTCATGCCCAAAGACATTTGGGTTTATGAATTCTGGCTCTGGAAATAGCCCTCATAGGCTTAAATAGTGGTGGGGCCCAAACTGTAATGCAACTTCCATTTTACAGGAAGCCAGGCAGTAATCTCAAATTAGCAGGTACAAAGCATTCTAATAAAACTCAGTTCTGGCCATTGTTCAGACTTTCAAACAAACACTATTATCCCCTTTTATAGCACTTACTCACAGTTTTATACTGAACCTTTCAAAACAGTTATTGGATGACTTTTTGTGGATTGTGTGGGGGTGTTCTTACAAATGGCTGCTTTTAAAAGGTAGATATATTTCCTAAGAGCTGGCAGTCTATCTTTGTTTTCAGCATTTATTTATTGTTTGTGTACCTTTGTTTGTCATTTTACTTAGAATACAAAGTGGTGGGTTGTGTTTTGCTTTGTTCTTTTCTGCTCCTCTTTGCATCCCTCTCTTGTCAGTCCTTTTCCTCTTTGACAAAGTTCCTACTTTTGCTTTCATGTTACATATACTCCACTATCCTTTCTCTTCCCCTTACCCTCCGTTAGGCCTTCTCTCCTCTCCTAGGCTCTTTCCTAGTCTCATGTCCAACTTTCTCTCTCCCCGTCTCTCCTCAACATTCAAGAGAAATATTTGTGTTTGTGAGAAAGCCTTATTTCACTTCATGCAATGTCCTTTGGTCCTATCCATTTTCCTGCCAGTGTTATAATTCTTCTTTGCACCTGAATAAAATGTCATGTTTATAGGCACCACAATTTGTTTATACATTCATCTGTTGCTGTGCTAACTTCAGAGATGGTTCCATACCTTGGCTACTGAGAATAGTGCAACTATAAACATGGAAATGCTAGTATATCTATGATATGTTGACTTGGAATCCTTCAGGAACACACCAAGGAGTTTTTGTTGTTTTAATTTATGTACTTAGTATTTGTGTATGTATGTGTTTATTTACTTACTATGGTTTGCTATGTAAATGAGTCTACCCTTGAACTCAGAGGTCTGCCTTCCTCTGCCTCCCAAGTGCTGGAACTAAAGGTCTGTGCCCCCATGCCTGGCACCCAGGAGTTTTGTTTTGTTTTGTTTTTTAGATGAGTCATGTAGTAGTTCTTTTTTGTTTGTTTTTGGGGGATTGGATTTCTCTGTGTAGCCTTGGAGCCTGTCCTGGAACTCACTCTAGAAATGAAAACCAGAAAAGCCATTATAGAAATCAGAATGTAGGTGCCATAAAGTATTAAAAAAAAATAGAACTACTGCAACTGGGTAGTTCTGTTTTTAAAAAATTATTTTCTTTCTTAACAAAATAAAATATGAGATAAAATAAAAACAATCATATCGAAGTTGGACAAGGCAAACCAACAGGAGGAAAAGAGCCCCAAGAGAAGGCACTAGAATTAGAGACCCATTCATTCATACACTCAGGAGTTCCAAAACAATACTAAATTGAAGTCCATTATGTGTAGGCAGAGGATGTGGTACAGACTGGTGCCACCCCTGGACATGCTACCTTAGTCTCTGTGAGTTCATATGATTTAGAGAGCCTTGTGCTCCTGGTGCTTTCTATGTCCACATGGATCTTACACTTTTTCTGCTGCTTCTTCTGATCTTTGAGGCAATGGATTTGATGGAGACATCTCATTTAGAGCTATATGTTCTAAAGTCTCTCTCTGTGTGTAATGGCTGGCTGGTTTCTATACTTGTTTTGTTTTTTTTTTTTTTTATCTATTCCAAGGTAAAGCTTCTCTGATGATGACTGAATAAGGCACTGATCTAAGAGTATAACAGAATATCTTTAAGAGTAATTTTATTATTCCTTATTTTTTCAACCAATAGTATTTGGTTTTACCCTAGATCTCTGGGTTATCTAGTCTCCAGTTCTTGATCACACAAGCAGGGTTGGCTATGGGTTCCATGTCTTGTAGCGGGGCTTAAATCAAATCAGACAAGCTTTGTGCCACCATTGCCCTAGCATATTTTGCAGGCAGGACAGATCATAGAAGGAAATGTTTTGTGGCTGGGTTGGTTTTTACATTTTTCTTTTTGTAGCCTAGTGAATACCTTCTCTACCAAAGACACAAGAAAATGGGGATGAAGTTTCTATGTAGGCACTAAGTAGCTCCACAAATCCATGCTCAATGATGTGTGTAGGTACTGTCTTTATCAGTGGGGCCATGCTGTCCATTTGTAGAGAGCATTCTATTATCTTGGCATATGCCTTGGTGGTTTGTTTGGGATTTCCTCGGAACCACTTTGACAATCAGCTCAATTGGGTGTAATCCAATCTCTGAAGCTTCATTTGGTGGCAAGAAATGGTCAGTTGTAACTCTGTGTCCTTTATTTGGAGACTTGATTAGGATAGCCTTCATGTATTTTAGGAAAATGATGGATAAAGTAAGATAGATTCAAAAGTACTGCATTTATAGTTGCCTTAACTTGCCTAGTCCTGGTAATGACTACTTGTAGGAGTTCAAGTCAGTCTTGCACAGAATTAGGGAAGATATCTAGACCAAGGCAACTGTAGATCCTGAGGCAAATGAGCCTGAGGTGGATGAATGTGGAGAAGAACACAAGGTGAGTTTAGGAAAGTCAGGACACCTATATTACTCAGTCTAGAGGATGTTTCAAGGATGTGGGATATTTTGAAGAATTTCAATAGGAAAATAAAACAGTGTGATTTCTGTGTTAAGATCACTCTGCCTACTCTCTGATGACGTAGACAAGTTCAGTGGCTGATCTGTCACCATTCCAGTATGTGTCATCCATCACAAGCAGGATTTCATTCTTAATATAGTCTAAAACTATCCATGATGCAGTCTTGTGGCTTGGCAGGAGTAGGTACATAAAGGGAAGGGTTCTCAGACACTGTTCCACAGAAAAGCTAAGGGCAGTATCTATGCATATGAGGATCGGTAGTGCTATTCAAAGTAAAGTGTGTTCAGTTTTGAGTAAGCCATTTGTGTTCTTAGCATGTTCTATGTTGTGGAGAAATTTGTGTTTTCACTGAGAGTGTACTTTGCAAGTATTTAGGAGAGTTAAGTGATGCTTGCATTATATTAGGAAGAAAACGCATTTTTATTGATTTACAAAATGATTATCTCTACATTTTGTTTCTAGGCCCTTCCATTGATTTTTGGTTGTTAGATAGAAGGTATTTTGAGAAGCCAGGTATGATCATGTGTCATCACTCAAAAACAGAGTTTGAAAGGTTGAAGTAGGAGGATCTCAGAGTAAAACCAGCCTGAGCTTCATAGAAAGACTATGTCTCAAACATAACAACAAAGAGTATTACAAGATACTTGGGGTGAGGGCGATGTTTTGGATTGATTGATATTTTCTCCTTAGGTTGTATAAAGTAACAGTTCAGTGCCTGCATTGAAATATCAAGGCCCCATTCATACAAATATCTCAAGACAATAGCTTTTCATTTTCTGATCATTTGCTTGTATGGTTTTTTTTTTAACTGTGCATTTACTATTTTAAGTAGTATCAATAATGTGTGGTACTTTTTAATCTCTCTTATGTGTTATGCTTATCCTAAGGATTGTTTATTTATCAGATCTTTATAGGTTTTTTGTTTTGTTTTGTTTTTAATGATCAGTCTTAACAGAGATCCAATTTAAAAAATTTTCTTTGAATGCCTTGTATTGGTCAGTCTTCTATTCTTAATCTTGCCTTGATTTTTTTTTCATTTTTTCCCCCTAGTTTACTCTCTTTGATTTTGATTTGCAGCTGTGTGGTGTTAGTTAATCTAAAATCTTTGGCTCTATATTTCACTCTGCATACTGTTAAAACAGCTGTGTTTCATAAGTTCTGGTAAGTAGTATTTTTGTTATTCTCCAGGTCTAAATCTGTCTGACTATATTCATTTCATTTTTCTTTAGTACTTGAATTGCTTAGTAGTGACGTTGGATAATTCAATTGTTTAGTTTTTTTTTATGTTTTGGTTGTTGATTTCTGATCTAATTCCATTGCAACTGTAAGTGCTCATAAAATACATTGATCTTTTCAGGGTATTTTCCCTATGTATTTCAGTATACCCATTGAATTCTCTCATTAATTATGTAGCTTAAATATTATTCCTAGTCTTTATCCTTTCAATATTAAAGCATTAAAGAGAATTAAAATATCCTAGTAGATCTATGATTTCCCCCATTTCCCTTTATTTCTTTTTGGTTCTATTATTTTAGAATTCTGCTAAAGCTTTCTGAAATATTCTTGATGATTTAAGTTTTCAATTGGGTAAATGTTTTCCCCTAAAATAGATTTTATCTATGACTTTCTGTTTAATTTAGTGTTTATGTGGCATACTACTCTTCTTCCACTATTTCTATCATGGTTTGTATATGGATCTCTTGCATATAACTGTAACTGCCAGTCTCTGGTTTTTCACAGATGAATTCGGTTCATAAACAATTATTACAATTATTGCTTCACTTACAATTATTCCCAGTGGGTTATTGTAGGCTTTGTGTTTCTTGTTTTATTGTTTGTTTGTTTGTTTTCTCCCCATAAGCTTTTTAAGTTAAAGTCTCTTTTGGCTAAGGATATTCTATTCTTGATCTTACAATCCATCTGCTGACAACTCCTGAGCCCTGGGAAGCACCATGGTGCCCTGCTATGCACCAGTATAGAATGAACACATGGCTTTATGCATGCTCAGAAAGTGCTCTGCAAACATTCTCTGCCCCTTGGATGAGTTTTTAAAATAAATTTTCTTCCTTATATTTTGGAAAGCTATATATGATATATTTCCAGGTTCTAGTACTTAATATAGATGTTTTATATACAAGTGAATTTTAAGGTCTGAAGATGTTAACTCTAACTGCCTCCTGAATGAGATAATGAAGGAACCAAGAACATTTTCAATCCTATCACCCCTTGCTTTTGGTTATCATTGTTAAGTATTGTCCAGGGTGACCTGCACTGGTTTCTGTGGGCAGAGTTAGTAATAACCACACATTTAACAATGTCTTCGCTGGTTTTGGTAACTTAGACCTTCCTGATGGGGTTATGATCATACTTCAAGTAGGTCCTTCAGAAGTGTTCTTCCTTAGAGTTGCTAAACTCACTTTATTTTTTTGGTGAAAAAAATTAAAATGTGTTTGTTCTGTCTCTGATCTTGAAAGATGGTTTTGTGAGCATGTTCTGACTGTTGTGATTATATGACATGTCCTTTTGTGACTGACTTATTTTACCTAGAATATCTTGGATGCTCATCCATGTTGTAATGTGTCAGAATTTCTTTCTTTTATAAAACTGCAGAGTATTTTCATATTTTCATTGTATTACAGGAATGTCTCACATGCTCACGGCGTGTGGTCATAACATACTGTTAAATTCAGCTAGTATTTTGTGAGGTTTTACAATAGTGTTCTCAGGGCTAACAGTGTGCATGTTCTTTTGGTTCCTTATCATGATATGATGGCATAATAGAGTACACTCAGAAGTGTTACACTTCTTAAATATTTCATGGAAAGTTTGACAGATATTAGTGCTAACCTTCTTTAAATATTTGATGGAATTCACCAGTGATGCCAGCTAGTTCAAAGTTTCTGTTGAGAGATTCTGATTACTGACTCAGTCTCTTAATTATATGTCTGTTCTCATTTTCTACTTCCTTGTTAGTCAGTCATGTTAAGTTGTATATTTCTAGGTTTTGTGCATTTCATCTCATTTGTCACATTTTTGGTCCTCAACTGTTCACGAATACTCCTTGTTACTCATAATTGATAACAATTTCCTCACTTTCCTTTCTTGTTCTATTCTCTCCCCCCCTCTCTCTCATCTGTCTGTCTTTCTGTCTCTCTCTTTCTCCCTTTCTCCTCTCCCCTCCTTCCCTCCCTCCCTCTCTCCCTCCATTTCTCTTCCACCCCTCTCTCTGTGTTAATCACTTTTTCTTCATTAGAATACTTGAAATTTTGATGACTCTGGAAAGGGTTTTTGTCAACCAATTCTTGGTTTTGCTCCTTTATTTTCTTGCTTTCTATTTTGCTCATGTCTATTTCCCCTTTTCCTTTTGCTTCTCCAGTGGTTTTTTTTTTTTTTTTTTTTTTTTTTTTTTTTGGCTCCTCCAAGCACAAAGCTGGCTGACGACTAGGTACTTCCTTCCCCCCTTTAATGAGCAATTTCCTAGCTACTTGTCTCTCTTACATTATCCCCACTTCATCCCCATGAGGTTTTGCGACATTTTCATTTGTCCCAGGTGTTCCTTGTGTCTCTTGTGAATTTTATTCTGTGACATTAGTTATTTAATAACGTATAATTTAATTCATACACACTTTAGGTTTGTTGTTTATATTTTTGTTGCTGATTTCTAGTTTTGATCTGTTTTTAAGTTTTTAAAGTAAAGATACTTCACATGTTACAGGTTTAAAACTTTTCAGACTTATTTTGAAGCTTAAAATATAGTATATGCTAGAAAATATCCGTATGTAGTTGAGAAAAATGTGTCTAGTATTGCTGTTGCTTGGATGTTATCACAGAGCTGCTAGCTTCTGCCCTGAGTTCAGCCAGTGTTGATTGTTTTGTAGTTCCATTGCTTGATGCAAATATTGTTATTCCCTCATGGTGAGTTCATACACAAGTGCATATAGAAGTTTGGAACTTAAAGTCTATTTTATTTGACACTAGCATAGCTAACTCCCTCTGTCCCTCCTCCTCTTCTTCTCCTCTCCTTCATTATCTCACACCAAATTCTGATGGAGAAAGACCTGATATTGCATTTGAAGAAAATGTTTTTGGTATGTTATGGTAGTTTTTATCAATTCTGCCACTTCTGCTGAATTTTGTGTTCAGTAAAATAAGAGTTTTGTTTGTAATGACAAGTTTATTTCCTTTTCTGTGTAGTTTATGGTTTCTTTGTAGTAACTTTGGAGGTTATATTTCAATCGGAGCAATTGATTTTTTTTTGATTTTTAAAATTTTTGAGTTTATAATATAATTACAACACTTCTCCCTTCCCTTTCTTCCCTCAAAACTATCCCATGTACCCTTCTTCGCTCTCTTTCAAATTTGCAGCTTATTTTAAAAATGATACCAACTTAACTCAGCTGCACATAATATCTATATCCCTTTTGCAGCTCTCTCCCCAAAATTCTGTGTTATTGATGTCATAAAATAAATCTCTGTGTATTATATACCTGTTATAGTTACACCTTTTAAAATATTTTTATTTTATTATTATTAATGTTGTTATTTTTAATTATTGTTATGTGTGTGTATGATGAACATGTATGGGCACACATACCGTGCCATGTTTGTGGTAGTCTGTGGATAATTCTGTGGAACTGGTACTTTCCTTCCACCTTCACATGAGTTCTGAGGACCCAACTCATTCATCAAGCTGGAGCAGCAAGCGTTTTACCCACTGAGCCATCTCATTGGCCCTGTAACTTTGGATGCATATATTTCATACCATGCTGAAGTCTTTAAAATGAAGTTGTAAGCTAAAATAATGGTAATATTCATATATTTGTCCATGTTATTGTGCTTACTATAAAACCTTACATTTCCAGTGTACTTTGTGGTACCTTCATTTTGTCCCCAAGGCTTCCTTTGGCATATGTTATGCTAATGTACTCCCTACAGTTTTTCATGTTTGGGAAGGTCCGAATTTCTTCCCCATTTTAAGAATTTAATTATATTTTACTTACCTATTGCGTGTATATGCATACACTTGAGCAAACGTGTGTGTGCCATGTTGCAAGCAAGTATGTGTATGTCAGAGGACAACCTGAAGGAGCTGGTTCTTTCCTTCCATCTTGTGGGTCCCAGGAACCAAATCCAGGTCATAAGACTTGGCTGTGACCCCTCTACCTTCTGAGCTATTACAACAGCCTTTCTTCCTCATTTTGAAAAGCAATTTTGCCAGACACAAAATTATTACTTGAGAGTTTTTATTTTAGTGGCATGTAAGATTTCTCAGTTGACAGATAAGTTTACAAAGTTAGAGGGAGTCGTGTGTGTGTGTGTGTGTGTGTGTGTGTGTGTGTGTGTGCTGAGTTTCTTTTCTCTGGAGACTTTAAGGATTAGGTTTATCTTTTGACAGATTATTCATAGTATGTTTACATGTGAGGTTTCTCTGGACTTGGGGCTACCTTCTACTTCACTAGATCCCTTGGATTCATAGACCTGTGTATTTCCTAAATTTGTGAAGGTTTTAATCAGGATTTCTTCAGGTAAGCTTTGTCCCTCTGATAGAACACATATATGGATTTGACTGGTGGTGTTCCTGTAGTTCCTTTTGATCTGGCCACTTTTCTTCATTCTTTTTAGTTTTTTAGATAATAATTCTAAATGACCCCTTCATATTCACTGATTCTCCCCCCTCTACATGTTCATTTGTTCTGGAACTTCTTTTGTGAATTCCAATCATTTCATTTTCTTCATATTCAGAATTTATGTTTGATTCTTTGTTTTAAGTAGATTCATCAGACTTTATATACTCTATATTATTATAGGTAGTTTGGGGTGCTTTTTGTATGTGTATTCACTGAAAGTGCACTAAGAAGACATATATATATATATATATATATATTTAAATATCTGATAGAATTCATTATTGAGGTAATTTGAAAATTTTCCACTTATTTTGTTGAACATTTGTTTTCAGTATTTGTAAGTATTCTTTGAGTATTTTCTTCATGCTAGACATAGTTTTAAAGTCTTTGTGATATTAGGAAATAAAGTGGACAAATGTTTCAGCCTTTAAGCCAAGCATGGTGACACACATCTGATGCTCAGTCCTTGAGATAGAGGTGGGAGAATTGGGAGTTCAAAGTCAGACTCAAGTACAATATGGAGTTTGACAGCAGCTTGGGTTTTTAGGAAACCTAAAATAAAAAAAAAAGCCTCTGGGGTGTGGGCTTCCGTTTTGGCAGAGAAGGAATACAAAAAGTATAATAATAGAAAAATTGTGCTATATGCTAGGGGATTCTAAACAGTGTGGAGATAGAATAAGATATAATAATAGGAAAGTGTGCTATATGTTAAGGGATCATAAACAGCGTGGGGATATGGGTCAGGAGGAAGAATGGGGTAGAAGAGGAGGGTGGCTGAAATTTTACATAAGATGACCATGGTAGTATCTGCTTATTAGGAAGGTAGTGACTGCTGTGTGATCCGAAGGTTATGAGAGTGAGCCATCAGCAGGGTAGGTGAACATGAAGGAAGTTAAGTTATTTTATCTTGGAATAGCCAAAATGAAGGGATATAAAAAGAAGAGAGAATAGTTTTTGAGGTGAATATTAAGGTCCTTTTATAGTTAGTACTGTTTTATTGAATTTGGATCTTCTATCTTAGTAAAATATCAAAAAATTTCAATATAGAATAAATCAGAATAGAGTACAATAAAGATAAACCTTCATTTTTAAACTGTCATTTTAAAAGTATCATTTTAGAAGTATGATAAAAAAGCACATATTAAAATATATTCAGTATATGTCATGGGAATACTTCTGTGGCTCACATGTTCATATAAGGTGCTTAACTATAAGCCTCAGGTTTATGTGATAGAGTTTTTTTTTAATCCCACAATAATGCTAAATAATTAAAAGAAGTGAATGAACATTTGTTGTCATGTAGACTACAGTTTACTGTAGTCATCAAGCAATCAGTTATTTACTACATGTGACAATTTCTTTTCTTCTTAAGGAGTATGCAATTTAATGGTGTTAGTAACCAGAAGTGGTTGTTTGTTAAATTACATTTTAAAAAATTCATATGTGTGTACTGTATCTCATTTCTCCCTCTTCCTCCCCATCTCAAATTTATGGTCTACTATTATTGTAGCATGTATATGAATAAATATATAAATAACACCTGCCACACCTGTTTTGCATTGCTCAAATATAAAGATTTTTAAAACTGACCAGTCAGTATTGGATAATCAATTAGGAGCTCATCCCTGGGGGAGTGTAGCTGTTCATCTAGGGATAGGTTCCTGGGACCTCCACCACCTACTTTGGCAAGTCAGCTGGTGTTGCCATTGTTCAAATCTTGTTGAGGCAGCCATATTATTGAGATTTCATGGGTATAGCTTCTCCGTCTAGCTAGAAAACACAGTCTTCTAGCACTACTTTCTGGTCCTTTGGCTCTTATAATCTTTCTGCTCCCCTTTCACACACACACACACACACACACACACACAGAGAGAGAGAGAGAGAGAGAGAGAGAGAGAGAGAGAGAGAGAGAGAGAGAGAGAGAGAGAGAGGAGGGAGGGAGGGAGGGAGGGAGGGAGGAAGGGAGGGTGGAAGGAAGGGAGGGAGGGAGGGAGCGATAGAGAGAGAGAGGCATACACACAGACACATGCACACACAAATGCATTATAATTAAATTTAGATAAATATGATTCCCTGTGGCTTTTTAAAATATCCTCAGTGTTATTTATCCCTCTTCCTTCCCCCTCTTTCCATATTGTCCTCCATCCCCCTCTCCAATAAAAGCCTCATAAAATTTTCTCACTTCTCCCTTCATCTGTATCCCACTGTTCCCTTCTCTAATAACTTTTTTTCTAGTCTCACTATTAAAATTCCTTCTGTGTGATTTTGAAGAAGTATGTTCCATAGGCTTCATTTTATCTGCCTGAGGAGGGCCATGTAAGTTTTTATTTGCCTGGGCAAAAACGTCATAAATGTTAGACATAACATGGTATAGTCACATGTTTTAACCTAGCCCTGTGTTTCCTATCTTTGTATCTCAAAACTCATTGAAGTCTGGTGCTCATATTTGTGTGTTTCCAATTTTGTGCCTGTATATTGAGAACTCAACATTTAATTATTAATAGTTATTATCTCGGAAATGATAGCTGTGTTCAATAATACTACTATGAGGAAGCAAGATTTCCATTTAATGGCTGTTTCTCCTGGTGGAAAACTCCTGTTTCAGACTTTTAACAAGATGTAATTGGTCTCTTTGTCTAGCATTACATTATATGCATGGCATAAATGCTTATTTGCATGACTTTAGAGAGAGATGTAAGAAGTAGTTATTTTGTCACTAATTATGAAATCATTAAAGAGGATGATTATCACTGATTTACCTCTTTGCATCTTGGATCAAAGGCACAAATTTCATAAAGATTGAGTATTCCAAGAACCACTCAGAAACATCTTTTGTGTAGTGATGTAATTTCTATCAGTCATTTAGGAGATGATGTGTCCCTAAGTGTGGTTAATCAGGATATGATACTTACTTTGATTTGGATTTTTATGTTCTCTTTGGTTCTCTATAATCCTTATTTCTCCCACCCACTTTCAAAAAGTAGATTTTCTTAAGAACTATTACTTATTCATTAATTCAAGAGCCTTATGTTTTAAAATCTACTGTGTGATAGGCACAGAGTTAGGCATGATTTGATTTAGAACTGAGTAAGACAGACAAGGTCTCCACCCTCAAAATTAACAGATGAGAAGTAAGGCCAAGGAGATGACGGGTTGATTTTAAAAGGGCCTCTTAGGTTATGGTAAGAAATAAGAAAACTTCACTACACATGCAATAAGAGGACCCATACTAGGTTTTATATGGAGATTCAACATATATAAAACAAATAATTTTTATCACCTGAGTTTCTTCTAAAGCTATTTTGTTATAAACCCCAAGTATGAAGTCTGTTGAAATTACATCAAAGCAATAAGAAATGGTCATTTTAATCTGAAAAGTATTAATGAACCAATATGAAACAATATTAAACATAGAAATTAAGTCTTACATACAAAAAATTATTAAACTCATTAGCCTGCTCATAAAGTAGAAATTAAATTTTCTCTGACTCTGAATTATATTTGATTACTGTTGCATACTTTCTATTATATTGGTGAAAGTGTTAGATAATTTCCCACCAGCTTATTCATACCACTTAATACCTCTGATCAAATGTAGGTGGAACTGTACCGTTTCTCTCCAGTGACTTAAACCTTGGAGATGATTCCGTTAATAGGAAAAACGATCATCTTTGATAACTTTCCTGATCCTTCTGATACATGGGAAATCACTGAAACCATCGGCAAAGGAACGTACGGGAAGGTTTTTAAAGTCCTGAATAAAAAAAATGGCCAGAAAGCAGCAGTCAAAATTCTGGATCCAATCCATGTGAGTCACTTTGAGATTTAATTTTTTAAAGATTGTGCTTATTTGAGTGCTTATGAGTGTTAAGTATGCATATCCATGTGTGTGGAGGTGCATGTTTCTTTGCTTGTTTGTGTGTAGATGTATGTTCATGTGTGTGATTGTGCATGCATGTGTGTATGTGTGCATATGAAGGCCAGAAGTCAACCTTGGTTGTCATTCCTCAGCCTTCATTTACCTTGATTTTTGAGGCAGGGCTTCTCACTGGCCTGGAATTCACTACTTAGGTTAGCCTTGCTGGTCAGGGATCTGCCTTTCTGGGACAACCTAATGAGCCTCCCTAGCATGGGATTACATGCTCTCACCACCACATTCAATGTTGTTACCTGGGTCTGGTGGGAACAGGCAATAACATTGGGTTTTCCTGCTTATAAGATAAGCAGTTTGCAATCTGAGTTATCACCCCAGGCCCTAGCTTTTATTTTTAAATATATACTTTATTTTCCTTTGTCTTAAACACTTAAAAAAAGATCCAAAAGTATCTTATACAGATTCACTCATCACAGTGTCATTCTGAAACAAGGGGCAATATGAAAAATAAGCAGAAGTCTAATTATTTGCTCCTCAGACTTATATGTTTTGCATATGCAATATGGCACCACAAGTTTTTAAACAAATGTATAAGCACACAAATGCATCTCTCAACAGTGAATCAGTTGATGAAATAGCATTGTATTCTTTTTAAAAAGTCACAGATACACATACTTTTGAGTCTGGAAGTCCTGAAAATCAGGTTCTATTAATCTGATCTCCATTATTTTTTTCTGTACTCACTTGAGTTTTGGATAGTATTTCTCTGAAGCCAAATTGGAGAAGTTTTTTTTTTTTTTTTTTTTTTTTAATGTTAAACTGAAAAATGGTACCAGTTAATAGGCCTGTGCTTGGAGGCTGGGAGGTGAACAACTCAGAAGGCTCTACCCCTGGATGAAGATATAGAGGAAATTATTAATTTCTGAGAGGAGAATCAGTCTTCTCCAGGGATAAACCCTTGATAAGTCATCCAGTTCCAAGTTGTCAGCCACAAATATACAGGAATAAATGGACTCAGCAGATGTGTGTGTGTGTGTGTGTGTGTGTGTGTGTGTGAGAGAGAGAGAGAGAGAGAGAGAGAGAGAGAGAGAGAGAGAGAGAGAGAGAGACAGAGAGAGAGAGAGAGAGAGAGAGAGAGAGAGAGAGAGAGAGAGAGAGAGAGAGATAACCTTAAGTGGACAAGAACATGAATTTGGGAGGAAGGTTGAGTTGGAGGAGGAAGAAGCATGTGTAAAAATTATATACATACAATAATTATGTATAAAATTCAAAATATTTTTAAATAAATTTAAAAAGTGGCATTGTTAATAAATGTTTTCATAGACAAAAAATATTATATTTCCCTCAGAGAAGAAAATTTTCTGATTTGCCTAAATGTTTCCATAGTAAAAATGGTGTAGATGCATTGGGGTGAAATTTCTCGTTGAAGAAATTTCAGCTTCCTGTTCAGTCCTGATGTTCTCTCTTGAGTCATTAGTAGTGGTTCCCCACACTGAATCGTACCCACCCCCAGGCGTGCTGTTTTTAGAATAAGCGTTGGCAGTTTGGGACTACCTGAACCACCTAGAAATAGCTAAGTGTCCCCTAACACACATGTGAGCTGAATGATCCCAAAACCCCAGATCCTACTGAGTGTCACTTCTGTTAAGAGACTCTTGAACTCGTGGTAGAAGCATGATGTGACAGAAATGATAAAATAAGGAGGTCGCTCACTGCAGCTGCATCCTTGACACGACCTGTCAGCTAGCACAGGTTGCTACCTGGCTTTTTATTTATCTCAGGAGTAGTTCTATTTTCATAATTTATCTGTGCTAAAGCCATTATAACTGCAGCCTTCCATGTTATTTTTAGCAGAGGACTGGGGCAGGGATGCTCATTTTACAGTAGGAAATCTAACACACTGGAAGGGAAGGATGGAAAATGCAGTTTCCAGGCTCAGTTGCTTTGCTGCTTTTTTTCACAGTCCCTTGGGACTTTTACCATTTACCTGAAGGGAAGAGACAGAAACTGCATTCTGCCAAAAGGGAAACACTACTCTTTCATGCAACTTTTGGTGTTAGGATTGGAGATTTGCAACAGCAACAGAAAACACCTTAGACCAACCCCAACATGCACCCCAGATTAAGTAAGGTATCTCTCCCACTCCTTTCCTGTGACAAAAGCAAGCTTATAATATAATGCCTGTGATCACTCCCCTTTTACAGGTATTCATAGTGTTGGACTTACAGCACTTAAAAATCAAGGCCTCTAAATATTTTTTGAGAGAGGGGGGGCTAGGGGGAGAGGGACAGAAGGGAAAGGGTAAGAAAGAAGGAAACGAAGAAGGGAAAACTGGGAGGAAGGGAAGGAGGAAGGGAGTGAGGGAGAGAGAGAGGGAGGGGCAAAGGGAGGGAGGGATGCAGTAATTGAAAGAAGGAGGGAGGCAGAGACAGAGGGAGACAGGGAACATGTGGAGGCCAGAGGAACACCTCTCATCCTCTCAGGGATTCTTTCAGTTTCCTTTTCTCACATTGGCCTGCATGGAATTCACCAGTTAGGCAAGACTGGCTGGTCAGCAAGCCTAGGGTGCTTGTCTAACCTTCTCGGTCCTAGATTACAAGGGTACACAACCATGCCCTGTGTTTTCATGAGTTCTGAGCATCAGAATCCAGTCCCTGGGCTTTTGAATAAAGTACAATACATCCACACATTCCATAAAGATAGGAGTGTACTTTTAAGATAAAAGAGCGTTAGTATTTTGTATATTTATCAAAAATTATGATTTTTTTTGTATCCTCTGCAAGGAAAGGTGTGGAAGATAGTGGAGTATAGACCTCTGTTTTCCACTGAACATCTCTCCGTCTAACTTCTTGAAGCTTATGTTTTCTTTGTGCTGTGTTGACTCTGAAATTCTGTACTGAAGCAAAAAGTGTTTTGCATGTGACTGTTAGAGCAATACCACTAAGATTTTCTCTTATGGTCTGCAAGTTGCTCCATGTAAACGTGGTGTTCTAGAAACATGCCCCAGTGGTTTTCCAGCATTTTGTTAAGGTATCAACTCATTCTCCCCCTGATGGATAAACAGTTAGTTAACTTAGGCTTATATTGTATCATATAATTTAGTTCCAGTCCAATGTTCTAAATAAGAGTTTATTGACTGTATACTAGGTTTCTCATAACTTCTAAACATACTGTGTGTTCTAAACCAAAGGAACTAACTTTCCAGTCCTTTTATTTATTTATTTATTTCAAACTGATGTCTTGATCATGGTAATCAAATCACTAATAATGAATTGTATTGGCTGGTTTTGTGTGTCAATTTGATGCAAGCTAGAGTCATCAGAGGGAGGAGCCTCAGTTGAGGAAATGCCTCTATAAGATTCAGCTATAAGTCATTTTCTCATTTAGTTATCAATGGGCGAGTGCCCAGCCCATGGTGGGTGGCCTCATCCCTAGGCTACTGGTCCTGGGTTCTATAAGAAAAGGGGCTCTGCAAGCCATGGGAAGCAAGCAAGTAAGCAGCACCCTTCCATCAGCCTCTGTATCAACTCCTGACTCCAGGATCCTGCCCTGTTTGAGTTCCTGTCTTGACTTCCTTCAGTGACGACCCATAATTCTTAAGTGTAAGCCAAATAAACACTTTCCTTCCCAACTTGCCTTTTGGTCATGGTGTTTCATTGCAGCAGCAGTAGAAACCCTAACTAAGGCAATGAAATCATCTGGAGTATTTTCCAGTTGCATACAACAATAGCCTGTTAAATTAATACAGATTGAGATGCATTAAATTAGTACAAAAAAATGGTAAACTGTAATGAGACTTTTCAATACACGTTATAAAGCACAGTACCAAAGACCATGCCCTTGCTTTAATGGAGTTATATAATATGATTAGCGTCATTGTGTTTTCTCATTCTTCCTTTGTATGACCTGTTTTAACCTAGGATATTGATGAAGAGATTGAGGCAGAGTATAACATCTTAAGAACACTATCCGACCACCCTAATGTGGTCAGATTCTATGGGATTTACTTTAAGAAGGACAAAATAAATGGAGATAAGCTATGGCTGGTCCTTGAGGTGAGTACACAGCTTCACTTGAGTGATGGGTAATTGTGTTGAGGTTGTCACATCTGCAGCATGTGAAACTGGTGTGTAGTGTGTTCCTTACCATTGATGCCCTCAGTATAATGTTGTATAGTTTGGGCATTGGCATCTTAGACAAATCAGGATATTGAAAGTCTAGAAAGACCACCAACGATTAAAAAAAACAAGTCCATGATAAAAGACTAATGAAACAAAGATTATTTTGTACTACAGAAAAAAAAGTTACATATGCATTTAAAAATTATTTAGCCAGGTGATAGTGTTGGTGCATGTCTTTAATCCAAGCACTTGGGAGGCAGAGGCAGGTGGATCTCTGATTTCGATGACAGACTGACCTACAGTGTGAGTTCCAGGACAGCCTGGGCTACACAGAGAAACACTGTCTGGATAGATAGATGGATGGATAGAGATGGATGGATGGATGGATAGATATTTTATTCCATTATTACATGTCTGAAGTTCTGTGTCAGAGCTAGGGTATAACAGCAAAGTAAGTAAAGCTTCCTTTGAAATAGCTGTGGTCTTCTTGGATCTTTATTTAAGCTAATGATTTAACTATAAAACTATCTACATTTATGGAGAGAAAACCTTGCCCTAAACCTTTCTGAGTAAATTTCTGTGGGCAGCAGTGAATTTTAAGAGAAGGGAAGAATCAACTCCCACAAGTCGTCCTCTAAGTAATAGTGTAATACTTTCTATGTTAGTTCCTCTATTAGCATTTGATTGTTTCTTGTGAATATGTTTGTTTTCCTGAGGTAGCTGGTCTTTGTGCTGCTATATTAAGAAAAATACTACAGATTAGTAATTTATACAGAAGAAAGACAGTACAACATAGACTGTCTTCAAAACAAAACTGAACAACAGCAAAAGCAGGCAGTCCAAAGATCTGATAATATAACATCAACATGTAGATCTAGCATACCAAGGCCACCCGTCCTATTCAGTTCTGTGCTCTTGATATTTTGTGATGCTGTTCCTAGAAAACTGGCTGAGCCTCTCTGGTCTCTGTGGTATCCATTTTAATACTGGCAAGACTGTGTATTTAACCTTGAGACCCTGTGTGCTCCTATCAGAGTCTGGAGATGTACCTGCATCTGGTCCCTGCTGTTTCTCTGCTGCTTTCCCTGGGTGGATCTTATTTCCTGATCCTTGGCCTCCTCTGCCCAAATTAACTACTCTACTGATGTCCTTGATTTCTTCTGGTTATTTCTAAGGGAACTGGATACCCAGTCTCTTACCAGTATGAGGCACACCAGGCAGGCTCCCAGTGATACTCTGTGTGTTGGATGTGAGGGTGTCCAGTCTTATGATTGGACACGGCCAGCTCATCCCTTGTTTTCTGACTCCCTCTGCATCTCCACCTATCTTCTCTGGCACTGTGTGGGTTAATCTGTTATGGAAGCACCAAGAAACCTCAGAGAGCCCTTCAGTGTGTATCATTCTTTGCCTTGCTACGTCAGTCCTGATGTGCAGGTATGATTTCACATTGTAAGAGTTGGGATCTCTGGCCCATTGCTCTCCCATTTTATGTTTTCTTTGCATCTTAGACTTGCTTTTATTCCTTTATTAGCACTTAAATAGATGTTCAGGAGTAAGAGGAAATTAACCTGTCTTTCACCCGCAACCTTTAATTATACTATAGAACTTTCAAAAATACCAAATAATATTTTAAAGAAGCTGTTCAGATTCTGAAGCTGTCTGTGTATTTTGTTATATGACATTTGTAAAACTGAAATCACTGCCCTTTAGTATTAGCAATTTATTTAAAAAACACTATATACTTTTTAGTATAAGATAACTTTATAGCTTACTTTAAATTACATACTAAACAAAGCTAAACTTTTGTTCATCTAAATTTAATTACACAGGTAATAGCATGCAAATTACAAACCTAAATCTTCCTGCTTTGTATTAGTGAAGAATGTTGGAGTCTGTACTTCAGTTATGCATTTATATATCTGAGCCGTTGTACTGTATGAACCCTTAAGTCTTGGATGAAATTTTGTACAACCATCAGATACTTTCAGGAGTTGTGCTGAGCTTTACAAACAGATCAGCAGTGGAAGGAGATCCGATCTGGGCTCTCCAGCTGATATGGAACTCTATGGGCAAGGAAACAAGCTATGACATTTTCCCCAGAGCTCAAAAACTATTAAGTAAGATCAATTCTTGACTTTTAGCCTGCCTATCTTCTATTCTAATTATGATGGGATATTTTTTGTATAAACCCTTGAAATTGGAGTTTATTTGAATTTAATTGAAGACTTCTGATGATAGTAAAGTTTATTTGTGGGATTTTTTCTTTGTGGTGGTGGTGGTTTTTGTTGTTGCTGCTGCTGATGATGTTTGAGACGAGGCAAACTGATTTACTAAAGTAGTTTTAATGGATTAAAGTGACAAAATGGAGTGCCATTCTGACATAATGAATCAACAAAGACTTAGAGGGTTCTTTGAACTTTGTTTCTATGCTTTACTGTCAGATGGAAATATTGAACACCTCCTAATGGCTTGAGAGAAAACAATAATGTCATTTGATAAAATACCATGTTGATTAGACGTTATTGTCAACTTGACTGGATTTGGGGTACCCTGCAAAACATTGCTCTAGGTGTCTGAGAGGGTGTTTACAGATAACAGACAACAGTGTAACAGAGGAGTGTCTTACCCTCCATGTGGCTGGCACCATTCATGGCCTGGGGTCCCAGAATGAATTAAAAGGGAATCCAGGGAACACCAGCATCCCTCCCTCTCTGCTTTTTGCTGAAGATGCAGTGCGATCACCTGCCTCAGCTTCTGAGCCAGGACTTCCCAGTCATGATGTGCCCTTAACTTGTGAGCCCAGTAAGCCCCTCCTCCCTGAAGCTGCTTTTAGTTCGGTATTTTATTACAGTAATGAGAAAAGCAAGCAATACAAATTTCATGAATATGATCTAGCTAAACTAACAAAGTTGGGGTGGGCAGAAAGAAAGTGAGAAGTTAGTAAACTGGGTATAATTATCATAATTTGAATATGTAAATTATACTAATTACCTATATACAGAAGTGGCTAGAAGTACAATTACCTGATTTATAAATGTGAATGGCACAGGTGCTGCTTAGAGACACTTTTTAGAAAATTGGCCATGGCATTAATACTTGGTGCTACAAAATGACTGCTAATTATACCTTTTATCATAATAAAGCCCAAATAAATTATTTTGCATGAATATACCCAAGGTCTGGACAAAGAGGGGGTGACATTACCCAAACAATCATGCTAACAACTCTCGGCTTTCAGTGTGAGTCCCAATTGGGCTTTCAGTCCCAATAAAGAAGGTGTGTTCTGGAGGGGTTGAATCTGAGCCCTGAGTGACAGCCCTCGGGATCCACTGGCCTGCCAAGTGGAGACAGTCATGCCAGCTTGCACAAGTGCCTGCAGTGGCTTCTCACTGGTAACTCTTTCCACTTAAGTCTCAATTCAGAACTGCAAAACTGCAATTGTTGGGATGGAAAGTCCCCATGTATTGCTTAGAGCAGTCTAATTTTAGGAATTTTTTCCATTTAACGTTCTATACAGCTCCTTTTGAGTCTAAAGGTCCCCCAGTTAGTCAAAGCAGGTGTGGCTTCCTGGTTCCACTTAGACAAAGCTACCTTATAAAACGAGTGGGGAGTCAGATGTGGCTGTGGCTTCTGCTTTGTCTGTTGTTTAGGGGACACTTGTGGAGGTTTTTATTGTCACACTATGATTATGTGTAGTGATGCGGTTATAAAGTGAGGACAGATGGTTGTGTTTGTTTCGTCATGCCTCATTATACAGAATCTTACTTTTGTCTGGCATGTTTAGTAAGACACAGGCAGTACTTTTGATTTTGAACCTTCTTCACCTCTAGTGTCTACTGTTGAGGTCTGTATAAAGGAAAGGGTAGTGTGGGACTGAGGAGGTGAAAGTCAGATGAGGTGTCTGAATAGGCTTGTCAACCCAAAGCAGGAGAGCAAAACAATAGTCATACCCACTTAAGTCACTCTCATTAATCCTCTGCTGCTGCTGAGCACAAAGGAAAACCTGAGAGGGGACTGTAATCTTCTCCTCCTTGGCTGAATGAGCAGCCACATTTTAACTACAGAAGGAAAAGCAGACTCAGGAGCCATTTGCCTAGTGTGCCTTCAGCCTTAGTAGAGTCCAAATTCAGAGTGGGACATCCGTGTGTTAAAAGAGCCTGTCTCCCCTATGCATCTCAGTGCTAATTGCCCCCTCCACGGTGCTGCTGCAGAAGGACTTCTGCTCTTCATCTCCATGGGCCCTGGTGTGTTCATTTGTAATAGTGACACTGCTTTCTCCCATGGCCTTCCAATTATAGCCATTTTTCTCTTTGAAACTATATCCCTTTCAGGAGATTAAAGACTGGCAATTACAGGTGGTGTTTGAAAGCACCAAAAAAAAAAAAAAAAAAAAAAAAGGTACATAGTTACATAGTTACAAAGCTGCTCAAATGTACATTGTAGATCATTAAAGTAGTCTTCACAGACCATGTGTCAGCCGTTATTAGTTATTCTCATTTTCCTTATACTTACATCTAGAAAGTAATGTAGGGTCTATCTTGAGGGGGAAAATACAGGATGATAAAGAGAGCACAGAGTGAATGAGGATTCTCTATTTGTTCAGTATTAACACACTAATATTATATAGCTCGAAGCTGGTAAAAAGCCAGGGCTGTCTTTCCTCTGTATCTGAGGAAGCCGGGCAGGGGTGGAAGCTGGCCCTCCTCTGACAGCTCAGCATTGTTCCTTCTTCCCCTTGGCAGCTCACAATTGCAGTGGAGCAGCAGACTGACAGCATGATTCCTTTCATGCTCCTGGGGCTGAAAAACCATTCCCAGCTCTCATCTAAAAGGCTGCTATTTCGTGTGTCTGCAGCAGAATAGACAGCAATTACCTGCAGTCATTTCATTTAAGGCTTTGTTTAAAGAGCAAGATGGGAAAACAGCCTAAGTGTCCTCCTTTATGCTGTTTAATCCTAGAAATGCATGAATAACAGATATAAGTCTCACTTGTCCTTCTTGCCCACCATATAAGTCAGTGCTTGCCAAAATCACTGCTGCTTGCACAGGACCGCCATTTTATAATATTGCTTCAGGGGCTGAGATGCTAATTGATAGATTAATGTTTTCTTTATGTGCATTAAAACATTTCACCTGATACATTTTTTCCTTTGTTATAGGTTTTTAGTTATGAAGTCATCCAAGAAATTTTAAACATCTTAGAGTAAGAGAACAGTTCAGTATTTGGGTTTAGTGATTGGAGTTTCCAGAATACATTCCAAAGGAACCAGTTGTCAATAGTACCCTTAAAGCATTGCTTACATGCTAGAAATGACACGTGATGCACTATGCAGTATATGAGTACACATTAGGAGGGGCTTGGTTCTGCCCCAACTTGATGTGCCCTGTTTTATTGACACCCATGAGAGGCCTGCCCCTTTCTGAATGGAGATAGAGGAGGCGTGGATGGAGGAAGGTAAAGGAGAGGCAGGGGAGGGAAGAGCTGGTGGGGGGAAGGAACAGGAGGATATGGGGGAGGGGAAATTGCTATAAGAATGTAAAATAAATGAAAAAAATTAATAGAACAAGGAAATGCTTCTTAGGTCGTGTCTGTTTTCATAATTGTTTTACCACTTATATGGCATCTAGAATTATATATATTAATACATTTTATCAAAAGGTATCACGCTTGAAGCAGACCCCTTCTATTCCATAGGGAAGGCTGACCTGCCACTATGCACACATTTGCATATACATGGACACCTTTACACACTGGTCATGTGTCTGTTTCCTGAATTGTAACTTCTTACTTTGGGCTGGCCACAATGGCAGGTTCTCAGTATTCAGTAGGGAGCGAGATGAATTACTCTAGAGATCATTAGTGTAGTGGTGGGGAAAGAGTTTAAAGTAAATATTAATTATTATTGCTAGTGATATGAAGAGTATAAATAGACATATTAATAGAGAATAAAAGAGAAGACCTTTGACAAGGAGGGACAAAGGAGACCGTCATTTTAACCTGCTGACAGAGTACAGAACAATGGCTGCAGGAGCTTTGTCCTTTGTAGTATCCTCTGGAGTCCACGAGTGCTTGTACCAATGAAGTAAAAGCTCTGTGAGTGGAATTTCAAAGCTATTTATTTATTTATTTATTTATTTATTTATTTTTTGTTTATTTTTAGTGACAGAGTGGTCTCTCTACTACAGACTACCCCAGTCAGGTATAGGGGTTCTCGAAGACCAGGCGGATAAGGATTCGGAGGTGATAAACAGAAACAAACACAGAGGCAGTATGAATCTGAGTGTATTTTGCAGTTCTCAAGCAAGGTTTTTCATAGAGATACTTTCTCGAGGAATGTTTTTGTTAAACAAACCCAAACGTATGGCATTATTGTTACTCGGCACAGTGATGCAAAAATCCAAAACATGAAATCACACAAAATTGTCCTTGGTTAATCAAAACATAGAACCGTACTTGGTTAACATAGAATCATCCAAGGTTAACCATATATTTCTTAAGTCAAATTAATATATTTGATGTTCAGTTATTGTTTAATATCTATTACCTAGTTCTTATGAGTTTTTTTGATATTGAGCTATTTTTAACTATTTCAACTCTTTCTTATTGAAAGCTTTCATTACCAGACACTTAAGCCCACTCTCGATGACACATGAACAGCCATATGAAACTCTATTGTTGGGAAAGTTTTTTACTATTTGTACTTATATGAATGACGTGAATAATTTGGAAAGTGCTGTTTTATCCTGAGATGAGGTCATGGCTAGTGACCGCACTTCAGGGAATGTTTTCTTATCTTTATCTCTCGTTTGAAATGTCAGTGTAGGTTTTCAGGAACATTTCATTAATTTGGAACAAGAATAGAAGTACAAACAGAAATTGCCATGAAAATCACAGCCCAATATTTTTCTCTGGCTGAGAGTTTTCACAAGTTCCAGGAGACCTCCTTCTTTTGAAGTTATCACCTCAGTCTGTGGAATTTGTCACACAGAAGCTACTGGATTTGGTGTGACATATCTCTATTATATAGCCCTGCCTGTCCTGGAGCTCACTTTGTAGACCAGGCTGGCCTTCTCTTACCTCTGTCTTCCAGATGCTGGGATTAAATTTGTGGGCCACCATGCCCATGTAATTCCATGTTCTCCAGTCTTCAGAAAAATAAGCAGAGATTTCTGCTTCTGGCTATGATAGTGCTTACGTCAGCATGCCATCTTCCATATACGAACAGAATACTGGACAAAACTGTGCAATGGGAAAGTGCTAAACATTCTAATCATTTCTTCTTTATTCTTAGAGGCAAGTGCTACGCCACAGACCCCAGAAAGGCATTATTGTAGGAATGTGCATGTTAAATCCCTCCATAAGCTCACCTGTTTGAACACTCATCTCACCCTGGTAGTGCTGTATAGGGAATCTGAGGAACCTTTAATGCATAGGGCTTGGCTGGCAGATACAAGCCACTAAGTCAGATGGTGGTCAGGGAACCAGGGCACTTCAGGATCACAGTTCAACCCCACCTCTTCTCCAGATGATTACCTTCTAGCAGTACTGTGTAAGAAGCCATGCCTTCCTTTCCAAAATGAACACGTCCAAAGAGCCATGAGCCACCATGAATCTCTCCTCCCTAAAGTCATTTCTATCACAAATCTGATGACAGCGATGAGAGAAGCTGCAAATGCAGAGATCAAAACAATTCTGCCTAACTGAAAAGATTGGAAGGGCATTCATGGTTACCGTGGTTAGAGAGCAAAGAGAAGAGGAAGCTATTCAGAAAACTGCCTTCATAAAGGCAAGATTATCTGTATAGTTAAACACATGCAAAAAGTGTTTGGAAGCCAATCTCTATGTCTAAAATACAGTATGCAGATGTTGGGCAAAGAACAAACCAGAGGAGGAAGTAAAGAGGAGTAAGTTTGCAATCTGCACAGGATGAGTTGGCTGTATAGCAAGGTGCTCAAGTAATCATTTACTAGAGACCCCAGGAAAGTTGTACAATAAAGGGAAGGTTAAACTAGCCTTTAAATAAGAGCTTCCTGGAAACCTTTAATTAATCTATAAGTTAATTAGCTGCCTTCCAGAATGAAATTCAGTGTTCATTCATGTAAGACAGTAAAACCCAGAAATTCAATAACAAAACATTAGCAATGTCCAGTTCCAGTCAGAAGAAAATGTGCTCAATAGAAAGAGGCACTGGAATTGGAATTAGCAAGTTAGAGTTTTAATGCTATTATAAATGTAAAAATTTAAAGAAAAATTAACATTGAAATGAATGGAAACTGTAAAGAACTAAGTAGAACTAGTATTGAAGCAGCAATCTCTATGGAGAAAAAATTATCCACAACAGTTGAGATTAACTTTAGGTTAGGTAAGGACCTTAATATAGGAACATCACAGTTGTCCACATTGAAATCAAGTAAACTAAGAAAATTATACTAAGATTCATCAAAACCAAAGTGTCAAAACTGATACCGAAGGGAACTTTTAATAGAACAGAAAATTATGCATTTCACATAGATGTCACAGATCAAGGATGCCACTGACATTTCCTAAGATGCCACAGAATGGCATACCTGAAGCACTCGGAGTAAAGTGTCATCTTAGAATTCTGACCCAGCTAAAACATTCATAAATTCAGGTAAGATTAAAAACAGGCAATGTGATGTTTGAATAAAAATGGCCCTCATAGGCTGGTCCATAAGGAGTAACATTATTAGGAGATGCAGCCTTGTGGAGTAAGCATGGCCTTGTTGGAAAAACTATGTCATTAGAGGTGGGCTCTGAGGTTTTAGATGCTCAAGACATGCCCGGTGTTACTCTCTCTTCCTGCTGCCTGCCAATCCAGACGTATAGCTCCTTCTCCAGTACCATGTCTGCCTCATGCCACCATGCTTCTAGCCATGCTAATAATAGACTGTAAGCCAGCCCCAATTAAATGTTTTCATTTATAAGAGTTGCTAAGGTCATGATGTCTCTTCACAGCAATAAAACACTAAGACAAGCTTTTATAAAGACTGGTAATAAAATAAATGTAAAGAAACATAAAGCAGGCTGGTGAGATGGCTTCATGGATTGAAGTGCCTGCTGCCAAGCCTGACGGCCTGAGTTGAAATCCTAGGACCCAACACTTGGTGGAAGGAGACAACTCACTCCCTCAAATTGTTCTCTGACCTCCATACACACCATATTGCATACACACACAATTTCACATGACATACCTAAGTAGGTGGGTAGATGATAGATTATAGGTATATAGGTAGATGACAGATAGATAGATAGATAGATAGATAGATAGAATACAATTTAAGACAAATGAGTGTAATAAAACTTTTTTAAATGTCAATAACATTGTTTTAGGCTAAAAGAAAATGATTCTAGGTTAAAAAAAAATCGGACCTAGAAAAAGTTGTAAACAATACCCTGGTAAACAATACTGCTTGTTTTTATTTTGTAATCTCATTTAAGAAAAATAACTTCTTAAATGACATGATTATAAATGTATATTGCTCTTAAAGGGTAAGGGAGAAAAGTTGGAAGCATATATTTTGTGTGTGTATAGTGATGTAATATTTCTTTAAGGCAGACTGTGGTAAAATAACACACTATGAGTCCTACAGCGTCATAAAAAGAAGTAAAAAGTAATTACTAAGATAACATAGGACAAAGTGGGAGAGTAAAAATGTTCAATCAAACTGAAATAGGCATTTGAGAAAGGTAGTGGAGACAAGAAAAGACAGGAAGGAAGTGGGTGGGGAGTGGGTAACTCCGGTCAGAGCCCCACCCTTCCTCCTTCAAGGCCTTTGCTAGTCTCTTCAGATTCACCGATTATTATTTTCTGCCAACTCAAGTCTTTTGTTGCTTCCCTGTAGTGCTTTTGGGTTTTTTGTTTGTTCATTTATTTTGTTTTGTTGGTTTTTTGTTGTTGTTGTTGTTATTATTGTTTTGTTTTTGTTTTTTAGTTTCCATTGTACTTTTCAACTATGAAGTTTTCATCTGGTCATTCTCTCTTCTTTTTTTTTAAATTCTCTTTATCGACTGACCATTTGGCATTAGATAACCAACTAGTGAGCTCTTCCCTGAGGAAGATGGTTTCTTCTGTTCTCAACCTTCCTTAGTTGCCTGTTGTTCTTGTCTAGGGTTGAAGCTTCCTGAGTTTTTCCCCTCCAGTTTGGCATGTCTTTGTTCAGGTGTTAGTAACACCTCAGTGAGACTAAATGGGGTGTAGTTTCTGACATTTCTAGGAGACACAAGCTCCCGGTTCCTCTGGTTCTTACAATCTTTCTGCCCTCTCTTCTGCAATGATTACTGAGCTTTAGGTTAAGGAATTGTGTTGTGGATGTACCAATTAGGACTGGGCTCCACAACTCTGCATCTTAAATGATTGTGATTTTTTTTCTGTAATGGTCTCTCTCTGTTGCAAAAGAAATTTTGATGATCCCTCCTGGAAGGGCTCACTCTCCCAGGGGAGAGGATGGGGGATGGAATGGGGGTGTCGGGGGTGGGTGGGAGGATGGGAGGGAGAGAGAACTGGAAATGATATGGAAAATAAGATTGTTTCTAATTTAAATAAAATGTATTAATTAAAAGAAAGAAATTTCCTTGATAAGAGTGAGGACTACACTTATCTGTGGGTATAGGTATATTTAGAATGTAGTTAGGGATTATGTTGGTTTAGTAAACTGGTGGTGGTAGAGTCTCTGTAATATGTTCTGAGCTATATATATATATATATATATATATATATATATATATATATATATATATGAATACACATACACACTCACATAACAACAATTACAGAAAGAGAGGCCATGGATTTGAAAAGAGGGAAACAGGCAAGAGATGACTGAGTGAAAGATGGGGGAAAGGGAAGGAGTAAATGATGCTTTTCAATAGGGACTTCCTTCTACCTTCTATGGTTGGGGTGTGCTCAGGTATGTATGCGGATTCATGCATGTGGCTGTATGGATTTGTGGAGGCCAGAGATATCAGGTGTTACCCCTTAGGCTCTGTCTACCATTTTTGTTGAGACATGGTCTGTCATGAGTCAGGGAGGCACCAGCTAGACTAAGGTCAGCAAGTCCTAGTGATCTTGCTGACTCTCCCTTCCCAGTACTGGGATTACACACACACACACACACACACACACACACACACACACACACACACACACACACCTCTACCTTGGCTACTGTACAGCAGGGCTGAGAACCAGACTCAGGTGCTGGTGCTTGTTAAGGCAAGTACTTTACCAACTGAACTATCTCTTCAGCCCTCACTATATCTTTCTTTGATTTTTCTATTAACCCAGTCTGCTTCTGAACTGCACCAAGCTATTGAACTCCACTAATTGTCTGCTGATTCCTCTATAGATTTCATCAATGCCCTGGGACAAAAAAAAATGCTTCACAGTTTGATCAGCTAATACAGTCACACTTTTTGTGGGTAGTCTTTGAGAACACCAACAGAGTTCTTAGCTGTTTCTTTAATGTTGTCTCCTACACTACTTGGTCTATAGTAACTTGCTACTCTCACAGAGTTGCACACCATCTTGTAATTAGAAGAATTTCCACTGTTTTCAGAGGTTTTCTTAGATTTGAACTTCTCACTCTCTCCCAAATAATATCAGGAACACTGACATCAGCCCTGTTCTCATGGCTACCTGTGGGCAAAATCTCTGATCTACTCTGGACCAAGGAGGCAACCTCTATCCTCAGCTTGTCCCTTCTGACATTGTACTCACCTACCAAGCCTGGGTGAGAGTGAGTATTAACAGCCTACTCCTCAGAATTAGGGCCTCCATCCTATAATGGGGACACTGAAGAGGGAGGAAACCCCCTGTCCTTACCTAGCATGTAGCTTCCATGGAACTGGTTTAGGGGTATGTGAGAAAGGCAGGTGGTCTGCACGAAATTTCGTATCCTCTGTTACTTTAAATAATCATTCACCTCTTTGGTTTATATTGGTATTTAGCTTACTAAATACTGCATTCATAAATTTTGCATGTTGCCTTTTTTTTGTTTCATTTTGTTTTGAACAAGAACCTTGTGAGATGTTTTAAAGAGAATTGGTTTCATTGACTTCTTTTTGGAGGCCAGCCTTACACTGAGAAAGGAAGACAAAGACATTACAAGGAAAGAGTGACATTGTGTGTGAGCATGTATTTAACTAAATGGGATTTGTTCCAAAATACTAATTTGTTGAAAGGTAAAAATAAGTTTGCCGAAACAAATAAACACACAAAAGCCCTCTCATACTATAATTGTATTTAATAGAATAAAAGTGTGTGTTGGGGAGTAGGGGAGGGGATGAGCAGGAAAATTTTTGCTAAAATTTGATGTCCATGCTTTAAGCACTTTCAGAGAGTAGAAATAATAGAATAATAGAAATCTCACCTAATAAAATGCATCCACCTAACTTAAATACAAGTGAGAACTTTACAGAAGCATTTGTAAGAAGTGTGTTCAATGCTTTTAGGCTTTGGGAAAGTTAAGCTAAAGGCATGAAGAAATACTATTAGATGTCTACTAAAATGGCTGAACTTACAAAGGCCAGTGATGCCAGGAAGACAAGGCTGTGGAGTAAACCCAACTCTTGCTCATTACTCAATGTAAATTGAGCAATTACTTAATTGCTCATGGCAATGTAAAATGTTGCAGTCACGGGGGATGTGTATGGCAAGCTCTCACCTCATGTCTTGCACACCCTGATGTTGATGATCCCCTGTACTCCCTGATGCTGACACACCTCTATCCTCTGTACTCCCTGATGCTGATGCACATCCATCCCTGTACTCCTTGATGCTGACGCACATCTATCCCCTGCATGTCCTGATGCTGATGTACATCTATCGCCTGTACTACCTGATGTTGACGCACATCTATTCCCTGCATGTCCTGATGCTGATGTACATCTATCCCCTGTACTACCTGATGCTGACACATGTCTACTGAGACTCAAGCTTGAATGTTGACAGTGTCTTTATAAAATGAACAGAACAAACTGAATGAAATAAGTGCTGGAAAATGAAGTTGTGCTTCTGTGGCTCAGGGCAGAACATGATCTATTTCAGCAGATGACTTCAGAGCACACTGGGAACAAAACAAAGCAAAGCAAAACAAAATAAGAGGCAGGAAAGTAAGACTTTCTAAGTCCAGATATTAACAATACTTTTTCAAAAAATTCAGTTAAAGAAAAACACCTTATTTTCTATCTTATAAGGATGGAATACACTCAGATGACCGGTAAAAGCTGTCTTTTGGATGTTCTGCATTGTCGCTTATGGAATGACCTCCCTTTGTCCTGGTTTTTTAGTACATATGTGTGGGAGAGAGGGTTGAGAATGCTCCCAGTGTAGCTCTGATTTAGGAAAATTATACTTCAATTTTGTTTGATTAAAGAGCATCTAGGCTCTATTTTCACATTATGTTGCAAAGCTATACTTTTTGGGGGTGTCATCTCCTATTATGAATTCTCTTTCAGTCTATCTTGGTGATGTAAAATTGCTTACATTAAATATAGCACCATTCATTCTCCTAGGTGCTGTTCATTTTAAAGCCACACATAAGGCCATTTGTTTTTGGTGATTTGTCATCTAACTGAAGAGTATCTGCAATTAATTTTATATATTTCCATCCTTTTGTTCATTAAGAATTGTCACATTTCATTTTTTTTTTTTTAGTTTATCTCGTATCCTTTACAGGGATGGCATTTAGACTAGTGGGGGCAGTTCATTTCATCAGGATGCTACATAAAACTTCACTAGCATCAGTGAAGAATCAGAGTTTGTGCCAGGATCATTCTTTTGGTGGTTCTTTAAAAAAGTGAGTCACAAAGCTATTAGTAAGACTTTGATTTTTATCCCCACATTTTTATAGATCTGTCCTTTTGTGTTTCGTTTTAACTTACCTCTTTATGTTTTGCTTGAAGCTGCTTGAGAAATGGATTTCTCGAAGGGAACATGTATCACCAAGGTCAGACACATCTGGAAGGAGGAACTATAGGGGACTTTTATTACTCCTAATCAATGTCCCCAGTAATTCCACACTGGTGGGTGTGACAACAGTCACTCAGTGTCCTGATGAGAGGGGGAGCACTAGAGATGTTCTGTTTAGGGTTCCTCTTAGTCTCTGCATGTTGACCAGTTTGGGGCCTCTATTATTTAGCATCTACTTCAGAAAGACGCTTCTCTGATGAGGGCTGAGACAAATGAATCTATGGATAACATTAAATCATTAGTTGTCAGTTTACTTTGTTTAGCGGAATAATAGGAGGTTCTACTCTAGGGCCTAGGACCTGTCTAACCACAGGTTCTGGGCCCTGAATACAACACTAGGCATGAGCTCCATCTTGTACAGTGGGCCTTAAATCCAAAGAGGGCCATTTCTTCCTCCTCTGTCTTCACTATTCACTACTATGTCCAGATTAAGGAAGATGCCTATTGGTAGGAGGAGATCTTTGTACCTTGGGCCAAGTGGAGAGATTCTTCCTGAATTCAATGTTACCTTCCCTGTATTTTGTCATTGTGATTGGTTATCCAACTGACTGAGATACCACTGGTTTCTAACTATGAAATATTTTCATGACATGTTACAGTATAGTATAAAATATCAGTGAAATACAAACAAGAAGCTTGCACTCTTTTGGCTTCACAAAAATATCCAGCCAGCTTCAAAGTGCATAGTGGCCATTTTATAAATGGTTTGTTCTTCTTGATTCATTTACTTTCCCATTAAAGTACTATAATCCATCAATATAAAAAAATTGGAGTATTTGTTTTGGCATGGTGCAACTCATCCAATTTAATATCACATAGACACCTATTAAAAGTAAAAATAACTTTGAGTTGTGATGAGAGACAGGTAGGTAAATATAAAGTAGTAAATATTTAAATTAGATCAACCATATATTCTGTCACAGCCATGAATTCAGGTGACTTTTCTTTCTTTTTGTTTTGTTTTGGTTTTCAAGACAGGGTTTCTCTGTGTAGCCCTGGCCATTCTAGAACTCATTCTGTAGACCATGCTGGTCTTGAACTCACAAGAGGTCTGCCTGCCTCTGTCTTCTGAGTGCTGATCAAGTGACATTTTGTAAACTCTTCAAAGATGATGATTGCTTTCCTCAACTATATTCAGTGATTATATGACAAGCATTGCAATCATCTGTTGTAACTAACATTTCTTATAATACATTCTATCAACCCTAGGTGCTACCCTTAACTTCCAAATTTTTGTCTTAAAATAAAGCTAAGAAAGACTTTGGATTCAAAAAAATATCAGTGAAGTAAAAAATAAGGGAAATAAATTTCTTCATATTTTTAACCCTACTGTGTTATTTCTAAATAAAATTTAAGTCTGATTTTCATAACTCTAGATTCCTTTCCTATAAAAAGTGATTTTGCTTTTGTTCTAAAACATTTATGTGAAAAAAGCAAGTGACTATGCTTTTTGGATATGGGTTTAACTAATATGACTCTCCTCAAATTGTATTTTACTGTTTGTAAAAATTAGTTAACTAATAGAAATTATGTGATAAATAACTATAGATCTTATATAAGCAACTACTGTCTTAATTGCATTGGTAACTCACAGTTTCTTTTATGGGGTTTATCAAATGCAATTCAAACAACAAAGTTTAAATTTGAAGGGTAAAATTTCTTATTTGCTTTAGATTTCTGTATTTATATTATCAGATATTTTGTGTGTTATATGCTTTGGGTAAGAAGGTAACTAGTTATTCTTTTTGTTATAACAAAATAGAACACTAAGGTAGCTTAAGGAAAAAAAGGTTTATTTTGGTTGTAGTTTGAGGGGACAGTTGTGTGGAAAGCACGGTGGTGGGAGAGTGAGGCAGCCGTTCACATATTGTCCACAGACAGGAAGCAGAGAGATGGGTGCTGGTGCTCAGACATTGTCTTTTCCCCCTCATTATTTAGTCTGGGATCATAGTCTATAGAGAGGCTGATGCCACCCATGCTGAGGGTGAGTCTACCTCCCTCAGTTAAACCTGTCAGTAAAACCCCCACAGACATATCCAGATAGATGTTGGTTTTCTGTGTGATTTTATATCTATTCAAGTTGGTAATGAAGTTTAGGGCATGGCACGTAATTGTGGTTGATAATGTTGTAGCTTCCTTTATTCTATGTGTCTTTCTTTTCTTCTTACTCTATAGCTGGCAGGATGGCTGGGTTGCTGGGTGGCTGGATGGCTGCATGGCTGAGTGGCTGGGTGGCTGAGTGGCTGGTTGGCTGAGTGGCTGGGTGGCTGAGTGGCTGGTTGGCTGAGTGGCTGGGTGGCTGAGTGGCTGGGTGGCTGAGAGGCTGGGTGGCTGAGTGGCTGGGTGGCTGGATCACTGGGTCACTGGGTGGCTGGATAGCTGTGTGGCTGAGTGGCTGGGTGGCTGAGTGGCTGGATGGCTGAGTGGTTGGGTGGTTGAGTGGCTGGGTGGCTGGGTGGCCTCTGGCATCCTCTTCTCCTTTTCTCACTCCTTGCTCCCTACCTTAGATTTCTTCTATTTATTTTCTCTCCCAGACATCCCTCTTCTGCTTAGCTATTGGCCTTTCAGTTCTTTATTAGACCACTTAGATGTTTGAGACAGGCAAAGTAACACATTAAAGGATTAAACAAATGCATCTTTGCATCATTAAAAAATATTCCACAGCACAAATGAATGTAACACATATTTAACTAATATTAATAAATTGAGTCTCTAACATTGCTTCTCAGAAAGTTACTTACTACTTATAATGCCTGGGTCCTTGTAAGGCAGCAGTTCTCAACCTGTGGGCCAAGCCCTCTTTGAGGGGGCTAACAATCCTTTCACATGGGTTATGTAAGAACATCAGAAAACACAGATATTTAAATTATGATTCATAACAGTACCAAAATTACAATCATAAAGTAGCAACAAAAATAATTTTGTGGTTGGGGGTCACCACAGCATGAAGAACTGTATTAAAGGGTCACAGCATAAGAAAGGTTGAGAACAAACTGTTGCAAAAGAATGGCCAGGCTTTTTGAAGGACACAGTTTCTTGTCAGTTGTTTGAGAGTAATTCTGTAAGACAATCTGCCAGTCTATAGTGCAAGGAGTCTGATCCTGTATGGTAATGTACAGGGCAACAGCACTTATACTGTGTTCATCTTCCTGATAAAGTAAAAGAAAACAAAAGCAAAATAAAACACCCCCTAGACTTTGACATGCTAGGCTATACACAGTCCTGTATTAGGTGGAGGCTTTATCTGAGTGAAGAAAGAAACCAATTAGGAATGTGATTCCACGTCTTCATCTTTAATACGGAGATGATGATGCCTACTTCCAAAAAATGGCGAGGTTTGTAGATAAGTCATGTGAATATGTAAGAAATGTACCCAGTATATAGTAAATTTTGAAGGCATCTTGTCTGTTATTATCCAATCCAGAAGTGTTTAGCAACCCAGTAAGATTCCACCATATTAGAAAAGATGTTGAAGAAAACTGCATCCAATATTCCTAATGAGAATGCTAGTGTTACATTTGCTTCCACTCCTTTTCTGCCTGTACATTAGTTAGAGGGCCTGTGGGTCCCCAGGCAGTGACGATGATACAGAAGTGGGTGTTGAGGAAGACAAATGCCTTGGGAGGAGAGCATGGCTGAAAGCAGAGTCCATGTGTGTGGCATCAGGGGATCATGTACTTGCAGAATCCAAGCATCCTTGTGATGTTGTCTTGGTCCAGGACCAATTGTCCACTGACTCTCTTGTCATATCCACTGTCATATCAGTGTTGGTCTGTACTGCAGATGGGGTGGCTCTTTGAAAGCTTCAGTGGGTCTTAATGGTACCTCGTTTTGCAGAGCTCTAATATGAAAAGTTTCTCCACCCTATTCTTTCCTCTTGCCCTTTCATAGTCTCCCTGTGTGCAGAGAAGGATGCTGGGGGACAGAGGCAGTATAATACTCCAAACTGTTTCCTAGGGTCTGATTTGCCATCTTCAATGGTCTTAGAATTTTTGCCTGAAAGGAGGTTTGTTTCTTTTTTCTTCCCTTTATATTTTTTTAGATTATTAATTTTATTCTTATTATTTTTTATTTTACATAGCGATCCCAGTTCCTTCTCCCTCCCTCCCTCCCATGCCTCCTGATCCCCCTTCCCATCCCACCCTCCCCACTTCACAGGAGGGATCATCAAAATCTGTCAAGTCATTTGGAATAGGGACTAGGCCTTCCCTCCTGCCTCTAGGCTAAGGGAGTATCCCTCCATGGGGAATGTGCTCCCAAAGTCCTTTGGGATGCACCAGGGATGCAACCTGGTTCCACTGTCTGAGGTCCTTAGACCCAGGCCTTCCTGAGACCCACATTCAGGGGGTCTGAGTCAGTATAATGCTGGTTGTCCAGCTATTGGTGTGGGTGTCCATTAGTTTCCCCTTGTTAGGTCAGTGGTGTCTGTGGGTTTCTATTTTCTTTGTGTGTGTGTGTGTGTGTGTGTGTGTGTGTGTGTGTGTGTGTGTGTGTGTGTGTTTCTTATTTTACATATCAATCCCAGTTCCCTCTTCCTCCCTCCCTTCCTCTTTCCCTCTTTCCCTCCCTCCCATTTCCCACTACCACCACCCTCCCATCCCATTCCCCTCCACACTCCACAGGGAGGGTGTTACCTTCCAGATTTTGTTGATCCCTTTTCTTATCTCTCCTCCCTCTCTGCAACTGGATTCCAGGAGTTTTGCTCAGTGTTTAGCTGTGGGTGTCTGCTTCTGTTTCCATCAGCTACTAGATGAGGGCTATATGATGGCATGTATGTTAGTTATCAATCTTATTATCAGAGAAGAGCATATAAGGTAGCCTTTCCACTGTTGCTCGGATTGTTAGTTGGGGTTACCCTTGTAGGTCTCTGAACATTTCTCTAGAGTCAGTTTTCTCTTCAAATCTATAATGGCTCCCTCTTTTATGGTATCTCTTTTTTTCACTCTCATCTTGGAACTTGAAGAAACCATCCTGAGTGAGATAACCCAGTCACAAAAAGAGGAACATGGTATGTGCTCACTCATATTTTAGACATATAGCAAAGGATCACCAGCCTATAATACACACCACCAGAGAAACTGGGATACAAGGAGGAATCTAAGAGACTCATACAAGGTCCCTCATAGAAGGGGAAAGGAACAAGATCTCCTGAGCATATTTGGAGTTGGGGGGTGGGCAGTGAGTGGAGAGGGAGTTAGGAGAAAGAGAAGGGAAGGAGAGGAGAACAAGAGGGACCAGGAAGATTGAGTCAGGGGACAAATAGACAAGGTTTGTTTCTTTTTAAAGTACACATTTAAAGTAGTCTATATCTATTGACATTATTTCATTATACTAACTGAAATATAGGAAGTCAGCATTGCTTTTAAGGCTCCCATCCTAAACTGGGGAATAATATGTAAAACCACAATTCTTATCCTTAAATTTAAGTAGAAGATTTTCTTCTAAAAGTTTATTTAGATGAAACCCATGTTCTAGTTATCTGTCATATGTAAGCATAAATCTCTATCTTTATTTAATATTTTATTTCATGAAGATAATGAAAGTCACTTATGAGACCACTTACAACAGGATACTGAAACATTTTAAGGAAGCCTTTTACAGCAATAATTTTAAAACAATCTGTTTGTTCTAATGTCCATGTTCGTTTCCAGCTGTGCAATGGGGGATCAGTGACTGATCTTGTGAAAGGATTTCTGAAGAGGGGAGAAAGAATGAGTGAGCCTATAATTGCATATATTTTACATGAAGCACTAATGGTAAGTCTATTTGAATTCTCTGATAATTAGGAAGTATTTCTAACTAAATAAAAATGCAGATCCTATTTAAAAATATTACTGTAATAGTATTGACTAATGCAGGGACAAATGTAGCCTGGATATTAAACACAGACAATGTGGGGTTTTCATTAGAAGTTGACTTTGTGTCAATAGGATCCTAATTTCTGATCTTAGGTATTTTTTTGTATATATTAAGGTAGAACATTTTTCTAGTAGTTATATTTTTGTTTGCCACTATCTTAAATAAGTGGACTTCGAACATTTCCCTTTTTTTGTAGTCAATATTTTTTTAAGACTGGAGGGCCAGGGAGATGGCTCAGCAGGTAATAGTGCTTGCTGCCAGGAATGATGATGTGAGTTTAGTCCTGGAACCCACATAGTAGAAGGAAACTGACTCCTACAAGTTATCTTCTGACTTCCACAGGCTCATGCATGCATGAAAGCACGTGCACACACACACACACACACACACACACACAATAAATAAATAAATGTAATAAAAATTGTAGAGATTGTTGGGGAAAGTTGAGAAGGGTACTCTTTTTGTGACTTTCTATGGAGCACAAGTTGGAAAAGATACATTTGGGTTTGACTAACTCAATGCAAAACGTTAGTATTAGAATGCTGGTTTTGACATGTATTTGGTATTGATTCTGCACAAATGCACCACCTGAAAAATGTTTCTTTGTTTTATAACTTTAAGAATCATTGTACAATTTCTACCTTCCAGGGACTTCAGCATCTGCACAGCAACAAAACTATCCACCGTGATGTCAAAGGAAATAACATTCTGCTGACTACTGAAGGTGGAGTAAAACTAGTAGATTTTGGTAAGTTTTCTTGAAAGTGCATAAGGAACTAGCATGATTTTATCAATTTCTAACAGATTTGCCTTTCCTGTGTTGAAAGTAAGAAAGCAAATCAGCATCTTTCAGATAATTTGCCAAATGTGCCTTCCGGCTTCTGAGTCACCCAACATAACTCCAGATTTCTCTCTCTCTGTCTCTCTCTCTCTCTCTGTCTGTCTCTGTCTCTCTCTCTCGTAGTTTGTCCTCTAGGACAGGTAGCATCCCAAATTATCCAAATGATGAAATGTATTCTGAGAGGCCACTGATTGGCCTTTGTTAGTGATTGCTTTATAAAGGGACACATGTCCAAACATGTCCAAGTCCAGGATTTGAGATGAGAGATCTTCAAGGATCACTGACAATCATTTTGATATCACTTATCCTTAGGGATATGCAGAAGACACGGGGAAAGATGTTCTTGAGAGTCTATGTGTCTTGCCATGATGCCTAAAATGTCTTTGTTCACCCTTGCATCAAGGTTCTCTCCTGAAGAAGGCACAGCTGAGCAAGTAAAGAATAGGGAGAGGTCCTGGATGACATGATTCAGCCAAAAGATCAAGTACTTTTCTGCCTACATTTTCTCTGTTGTGTGGCATAGTAAACTTCCCTACTTAGTTCACTAAGTCAGCTCTTTCTGTGTGGTGGACTAAGATATGATGAGCACTTCATCTGGACAGATGTTTTTCACTTCAAAGGTGATTCTGTACTCTGCCATGTTTGAACTTCTAAGCATGTGACAGTAGTGACAGTACCCCAGGACATCTCAGTGTTGTCCTTAGACATTGTCTCCTTTCCTCTCTTAGTGTCCCAACTTGTGCTTCAAGATCCCATGAGCTTCTTCATTTTTAATTTTATCACACAGAATTATTTGGCCTTACATTTAAGGCACTCAGAAATATATGTAGATAGAATCTTTAACAATCAAAATTGTGCCTCATTCTATTCTACAGAATTACTGCTTTGGACATAGCGGCTCACTGAATACAAATTGAATCTACAAACTTCCTTTCTTTTGCATTATGGAAACTGAAGCTCAACAAAATTGACTGATTAAATTTAGAAATGATTGTAAAGTTTAAGTCTACAATGCCCTCATGCTTGAGTTATCCCAGACTTAATTTTCAGAGTATGCAAAGATCTGATAAATAGCATGCCCACCTAATATGCATTGCACAGTATTGTTAATCTCACCTGAAGTTTGGCAAATTGCTGAACAGCACTGAGACTGAATGTGAATACCTGGTTAATAAACCAAATGCAGCCAATCTATGTTGCTGATTGAGTTTAAAGCCAGATGATTGAATGAGCAGGCAGGTTAAGGTGTAATAAGGACTTTTGTTTGAAGTTCAAAATAGCAAGAACAGTGAAACATTATGCCCAATTGCTCCACAGGAAGGAGCATTATCCTACCTAGAAAATAATGCTATCTCCATTCTATGACATACCTGATGGAGAACTTGATACTGAATTTGAGCTTGCTCTCAAATACATAGTCTATATTAACAGATATTTTAAAACAACTATAAACATCTCTAGACACTAAAGAAAAAATATAAAAAACCAGTGGCTTTGACAAGGTTTTCCAAAGTCAATTGAAAACATTTATTTAGATTATAAGTAAGATGGTTGCTTTGTTTCTGGTTGTTGCTTGTTTGTTTGTTCTTTTGTTTTGTTTTGTACTGTTAAACCCTGTGTCTTCCAGGCAAGCACTGTATCAAACTTTGCTTCCAGCCCTTGTATAAGACGTCTTTACAAAAACATGGATAAAGAACAAAATGAGAGCTTTGGCTTTAGATTATTTTGTTTGTAGACTGTCAGCAATCATTAGAAGATAGGGCCAGTTGTCTATTAAATGGGTTCTTGGTGTCCAGTGCCCAAGTCATATTATTTGCATGTAAGATAATATTTATATTTTTCTTGGACAGTAGTTTTTATTAATTAAAAACTCAGGGGTAGTGGGTATGCATGTGTGTTAACAATGCTCTTCGAGAGAAGGAATAAGATGTAGTAAAGCTCAAGCAGACTAGTGAGCTGGTAAACATTTTTAATGAGCTGCATCAGTGGTCATCGGTGCATGCTCAGTCAATAAATAAAATGAGATAAACTTCTTTAGGCGGATCAACTAATGTTGAAAAAAAAGCAATTCTTATCTAGAATAGGAAATGAAAAAGAGACTCCATTTAAAGGAAGCCCCCAGATTTCCTTTCTGTGGGTTTTTCCCTGGGGAATGGCCTTTCTAATACAGCATTTAGCATTTAAGCACAGGAGCAGGAAAACCACATTTTGTGATTTATTTAGACATCATTCTTATGACAGAATAGTTTATGGCTTTAAATCTCTCATTATTCACATGCCCCATTTTATACTAAATTTCTAATGTATAATGTAGGTCAAAGAGAAGTTGTGACTTGGTCATTAATAAGCCACTTGTTAGGATCAAATGAGGAAGGTGAACTTGAATTTTAAAACTAGAAGTACCCCGTTCTTTCTTCCCAAGAATTCAGAAAAGAGCCATTAGTAGGGTGTAATTCAAGCACTGTAAAGGGGATGCTTAGATTACAACAGAGCTAAGGAAGGTGTCTACACTGTGAGGGTGTTGATCTTTGTGGCATGGGATGGGTGTTGGGTCCCCAAGTGGAACAAAAATGGCATCTATGAGGGGTGGTAGCAGTGATGTTACCTGGTTTTCAGGCCTAAAGTGAGGTGAAGGCAGCATCTGCATAGGGATGCTAGAGGGGGCTGGAGACTGCAGCCTTGACATCCTCGAGAAATTAACCAGGACTTCTGCCTGATCAAGAAAAGAATGACAAATAGGAATAGGAATAAATATACATGTAGGTATCAAAATAGGTGTAATAATACAAGCCCCATGCGCAGGAGAGGTCAGTCAACATAACTAGATAGATTTCATTTTTTTAAAGAGTGAGAATGTAAAGTTGTGTTTTAGGGAGGTAGAATTGAGGAAAGGGAATAAATTTGATCAAAGTATATAATTTTCAAAGTATAAATAAAAATACTATTTTAAGAAAGAGTATATGTATTGTGGTGTGTGTGTGTGTGTGTGTGTGTGTGTGTGTGTGTGTGTGTGTGTGTGTGTGTGTCTATCTATCTATTCCCTCACCATCTCCACTAATGAAGAGCATACTCTCATCTGGATTTGGTTTTAAAATAACAATTTCCAACTAAGACAAAGTCAGAGCTTTTAGAGAAAGAATAATTTGGGCTATGTAAGACAGCCCAGAACCTATTTGTCTGACACATTAGAAAATTTCTCAATGAATGAGGACACATGTCAAATGAAGACAGATGTCAACTTGGGGAGCAAGGTCCACTCATCACATCTGGGAGCATTTGAGCATTAAAATGATAATAATGATGTGATCATGGAAATCCATTGAACAAAACAGAAGTCCATTAATCTGCACTGCCATACATATGTGCATAAATAGATGAGAGAACTAAAAAAAACCTTTCATCACAGATAAAGATAGAAGGAATAGTGGAATTTTAAGTCATCATTTATCTGGCACTATAGTAATAATTTATCCAATAGATGCCTACATTAGTGGGTTAAATTTTTATTAGAAATTGGGTAGTCTCTAATTGGAAATATCTGTCCACAAAGTATTTATTAGACAAAAAGGAAAAAGAGAAATTTCATGAAGGAGAAATCTACAGATAGGTGTCAGTCAAGTCATAATAAATGTGACTGGTCACAGGAAGAATGAAATTCAGTTGACCTGACAGGATGAACCCTGTGTCACATCCATTGCATTCCTGCCAAAGCTCAAATCATGAGGTAATTTCCACCAGTTCAAACTGGTGAGTAGTCTATGATCTAACTGGCCTAAAATTTGAAAAAAAATGTTCAGGTTTTGAGATTCAAGGAACAATGGAAGAGCTGGTCAGACCACAGATCATAAAGAATATGAACTTGGGTGTGTTTTGCTTTTGCTGTAATGGGCAAATTTGGTAGCATTGTTAAAACTTGAAGTTTGCACATTACATGATAGAATATATGAGTTAAAACCTACCAATTTTGATGATCATAAAATAGGAATATCCTTGTGTGTAGAAATACAGACTAATTTCTGTGAGAGGAAATTGGATGAAAAAGGAATTGTCTTGGCCCCATCTACTACCAAAGGAGGCAGGCATTCAAAAAAATAAATGAAATTAAAACCCTGTATCACTTTTACCAACTTTTAGCTAACTCTGGGATTAGGTTAAAGAAAAAAAAAGTAAGGTCAGGTATGATGGCTGCCACTTTTAATCCTGGCATTTGGAGGCAGAAGCAAGTGAGTATCTGTCTCTGTGAGTTCCATGCCTGACTGGTCTACATAGAGAGTTGCAGGCTAACCAAGGTTGATAGTGAAACACTGTCCCTAAAACTAACAACAACAAGGCAAATGACAGAAGCCCTTCCTTTCAGTCCATGTACCTGCTGAGACCTTTACTTCACTGTGAACATATGGGTAGGAATCCCCACACCCAGGTAGACCAGAAAGCAGAGCAAGGAGCATTGGCACTCTGTTTGCTGCTTTTCACCTTTCTATTCAGCTTGGAACTGCAGCCCATAGTACATTGCCACCCACATTTAAAATGGGACTTCCTCTCTGCTTAAACCTCTCTGGAAACACCTATACAGACAACCCAAGTATAGACCTCGTTAATGCTCTCAGGCAGTGGTTCTCACCCTTCTTAATACTGTGACCCTTTCACATAGTTCCTCATGTTGTGGTGACCTCGAACCATAAACTTATTTTCCTTGCTATTTCGTAGATGTAATTTTAATACTGTTATGAATCAGAATTTAAACACCTGTGTTTTGCAATGATCTTAGCTGACCCATACAAAAGGGCCATTCAACCCCCCAAAGGTGTCTTGACCCATAGGTTGGGAACCACTGCTCTAGGTGTTTCTCAATTCAATCAATTTGACACTCAAAATTAACTCTCACAAAGCATTTCTTCTTTTTAACATCAGTCTGCAATTTCATTTAGACCCAAGTATTTCTGTGTCTTTGTTTACTTCTTTTGAGCATGTTTGGATAGTTCTGCTTTAAGCCTTTGCCTAGCAAGCCCACCACCACCCTGTTCTTTCTTGAGCATGCTTTTTGTGGGCTTACCTTTTTTTCTTTTCCATTATCACCTGTGCCTTTTGTGTGCCTCCTTTGGATTTGTTTCTGCTCTTTAAGGCTAGTGATGTAGGGGCTCTGTAGATTCTGCAGACTTCCCTCCGTCAGGAGTGTTCGCTTATGTGAGTGTACACATGCATGCTTTGCCTGCTTCTCTCTTCCAAGGGTAACCCTGAAATATAAACTTAAAATCTTTTTGGGTTCTTCTCAAGCCTGTTATCTATTTTCTCATCTAAGTCCCTGCCTTTGTCTTCATTTATGTTCTTTTCCAAAGCGAGGGATCAGATCCTAGGCCTTTTGTATGGCAGACAAGCACTCTACCCATGAGCTATACCCCCATTCTGGTGGATGCTTCTACAAGTTCTAGCCTTTCATTTTCTCCTCTCAAAAAGGAAGACGTTCAAGAGAGATGCACTATATAAAAGTTGCCGTTAACTTTGGGCATTAGTGGAGCTGCTCTTGTAGCTATAGTGGGAGGAAGGACTCCAAAGCCACAACAGAGTTTCCTTCTAACCATCCAAAAAGAGGTACAGGGGCTGTGGTCTGATTTCCCCAAGGACATAACATCTGGTTCTCTTAAAGCATCAGCTAGAATGCCTATAAGCTAACAGATTTCATTTACAGAGATGGCTCACAAGGCTAGGGACTCTTGTCAAGCTCCAAATTTGAAATGAAGGCTATGGTGCCAGGAGGTGGGGGATGGGGGTGGGGGTTGGGGGTGGGGGGTGGGGGTGGGGAAAGCCTTGTAGTCTAGGTCAAAGGATGACTGCTGGCACTGGAAGCACAATGAATTCTGTTAAGACGTCCAGTTGATTAAGGCCCACCCATATTACAGAGACATTATCTGCTTATAATCTGTATGGGTAAAGCTGATTTACCCAAAAAGCACCTCCACAGAAATATCCACAATAATGTTTAACCCAGTCTCTTTGCACCATATCTCTATTAATTAGACACACGACATTAACTACCACACTGATCTGATCCTCAACTGCAGAATGATACTATTAGATACTATAAGATTATGTGAAGCAGTTTATGATCTCTTATAGTGAATATGTATATATATATGTATATATATATGTGTGTGTGTGTGTGTGTGTGTGTGTGTGTGTGTATCTCAACTCTCATTCATCTGGTTTTGTCGTTATTATTGCTTATTGGTTTTGCTCTATGGTTTGTAGCAAACCATGTCCATTTTAAAATTGTCTGAGAAATAACATTAAATATTTATGCCATATCTCTAAAACCCGAAAGAAATCCCTGCACACCAGTATAATTCATATACTGGACCTGGGACTTCTGCAATAGGAACAGTCAGCAAGGCTGAAGATCATTAGCATAAACCTGTGTCATGTCCCCATGGCTGTGATTCTGAGTGGATTGTGTTCAGCCCTGATCTCCGCTTGGTCTCCTGTTCCCTTCCATAATGTCTCACCATCTTAACTTTTCTGCCTGGAATTTTCCACCTTTCAGCATCTTCTCTCTTGAGATGGTTATGTAACTATTCACTTTGGTGACTTATTTCTTTTGTTACTCTCTGGACAAAATGCCTTTCCTAATCTTTTTACTTCCTGGGGCTACTGAACTCATGCTTTGGATCCTTGTAGCCTTTTAGAGTAATTTATGCCAATTTTCCATAGTTTTGTGTTTTTTTAATCTTCTTAGCTGATTTTCTTAGGGGAATTTATGGTGAGTAAAAAGGAAGCTAATCCTAAAAAATTGCTTCCTCTCAGCTTTGTTTCACTCACCCAAAAGTTAGACTTTGTGACAAGATACCCATGGGTTTGAATCTCAGTGACTGTGAGACTTAAGGAGCATTGCAGAAGCATTACCAAAGTGGGATTTAGCAAATTCCTCCTCAGGTCCTGCTGTCTCGGAATTGGATTTGTGACTGACTGCTTTTAATGTTTTAATCACCTAATGTCCTCAAGAGCCCCTTTCTCTACATAGTTGTATTTTTCACTTATTTTGTGTCTATGTGTTTTCATTGTTTACCACAGTTTGCTCCAGAAGCAGTGATATGTAACTTGTTTTTTTCTTAAAGATCTTATCACACACTGAGATGCCAAGGGTATTTGTAGTCTGTTACCTGAGCCCTGCCACTGGTCTTTGTAGGGGATTTCAACACTAGTGTGAGTGCAAACTGTTGTTGACATTCAGGAGTGGTTACACCTCTGTCTAGTTATTACTGTTACACCATCCCTTAAAATGGCTGTCCGTGGAGAGAACTGCCTCTGCTTCTACAGGCAGTGAGTTAATTTAGAATTTTCTTGAAGAGCATTCAACATATTTGGTCAAAAGTCCTGGAGGCCAAGTTTTTACCTCAGAAAATCCTTAATGCTGGATGAATGTAAACTAGAAATGTAATATGATTTCCTATAAACCCAGAGCCTCTCAGCCTTAAAAAGTCAAGATTGCCTGTTGTTCTTGTGAATTTGCGGTTTGAGGTCTGAACTTACTGGGACTTTGTATTTAGAGTTTCTTTGTTCTAAGCAATAGAAGCCAATTCTGACCAGTGCCAAACAAGGATGCTGCAGACAGCACAGGCTGCTCACAAAACTGAGGGAGAAGCTAGGGGTGTGGCCACCTCAGGAGGGAATGAACTTTCTAGGTGAAGACTTAAGGCCTTATTGCCAGCTGAGCTTTGATACTTTGCCCCCTTAAGTGTCTCTATTCATAATTCACATTTTAAAGAAAAATAATGATATGATAGGGTCATATGCCATGCCTCTAGATTCTGTCCTTAGTACCCTTCCCTTTTGCATTTCCTGTATCATGTAGCAAGATGCTCTTTGCAAGTTATCTTTGTATAAATCTCAACACTAGATCTGATGTGACCACTTAACAAAAAATACCAATTCTTGTGGGATAATCTTTAAACCTAGAGAAATGTTGATTAGTTTAAAAAGTCACTTTCTTGTTAGGAACAAACCTTGATTTTTTACTCAGGTGTTTTTCTTTCTCTCTTCTTGGTTACATCTCGTTTAAATTGACATTTAGTTTTCATAAATAATCGAATACCCTTAGAATAAGTTTTAGAAAAATTTGTAATCGTTTTAAATTAAAAACTTCTTTAAAAATTCCATCTATATAAATTACTATATTATAATACAGTCTGGTTTTAAATTATATTGACTTTAGTTTATAGAAGATGTAAAGCAAAATAGAATATTTAGAGTTATATTTAATTTTTCTCAGTTATAAAATATATGGAACAGAGGGAGGTAGACGTATATTTTGGGGAAGATGTATTATGGGTTAATGTCTTTTTCACATATTCTGTTGGTAAATATTGAAGGTGAATTTTAAAGAATTTATTAGATAATTGTCCTTGAATTTGAAAATAATATATAGTAAAGATGTTTTTCTTTAAAATAATTTGTATTTTGCAGGCAAATTTTAAAGGGAATGAATTAGGACCATATTTATGCCCAACTAAAAGAGTTCATTAACAGCAGCCACTACAGAAACAGAGCATAGTCACTACCAGACTGGTTAAGAATTCTATCATGGAAGTGTCCACTTGGCCAAATGTAGCATAGCACGAAGTAGATATTATGTTAAAGGAACGAATTCTTAATACTTTTCTCTACCGGACTCATCTGATGAGCAGCAAGAGAATAGCCTTCTTGGAACTCACTGAGGAGGGAACTTAATTAGGCAGGGACATCAGAGAGTGAAAGCTTGTGGCTTAAGTGGAGGTCATCAAGTCCAGGGGCCAGGAGCACTGCATCTTGGGAGGCAGCAGCTACATGAGGAGTATGTATGGAAATCAAGGAAGAGATCCCAATCCACATTTTTTTTTTTGAAGTTTAGGAGGAGTAATTTCTAACCAGAGGGAAGAAATGGAATGATAGTCAGAGCGTTGGTTATACCTGTTCATTATAGTTTGTAATCTCTCTAAAGAAAAACAGATTCTAACTGGATGGTCATGAGGAGTGTAAGATGATGTAGCTACCTTAGAAAGCAAGAGGAAGTGGTTATCAACACTTTAATCAACATAAGGAAACATTAGCCATCAGAGGAGATAGATATGCTTAAATTTGTTTAAACATTGCAGTGTATATGCATACTGAGACATCATGAGATTTCTCATAAATGTGCATAACTTTGTGGATTTTCATTCAATTAAAAATAAATTTAAATTCTAAAAAGGAACGGATGTTTGCAGGTGTTGGTTTAGGTAGATGAAAGTTGGTTGGAAAGTTCAGTCAGAGGACATGTAACTTGGATAAGGTTAGTAGAGTAATTGTAGGTCCATTCTCAATTTAACTGCTATGGGCGTATTACTCTGTAATACTAGAATTTGTTTTACTAGAATTTGTCCAGGGGAATAAAGAGGATGGGAAACACCATTCAAATAATAAACACATGTTGAGCTATGTGATACAAATTGTTTACTATGTAGACCATCAAAAGAGGTAGAGAGGGCATGAGGAGGAAGAACAGAAGCCACCGTGAGGAACGTCAAGCCTTCAGGTGGGGCTTACATTTGCATAGAATTTGGATATAGAAAATAATAACAGTCCACATTTCAGTTAGACAGAGATCCTGGCTTAGATAGACTCCTTAAAGGTGAGGTTCAAGTCCAGAGGCAGCAGTGAGGGAACAGACTCCTGGTGTGCTTTTGTAAGAAAATGTGGGGCAGTTAGCATCATTTACATGAGTAATAAATACAGAAACTGCCCCATCTCTCCTCTCTAGGTGTGTCTGCACAGCTCAGCAGTACCCGGCACCGCCTGAACACCTCTGTAGGAACACCTTTTTGGATGGCTCCTGAGGTCAGACAGTTTTTTTTTTCTCCCTTCAACTTTTTTAATTTAAATTAAAAACAATCTTATTTTACATACCAATCCCAGTTCCCTCTTCCTCCTGTCCTCCCATTCCCCCCATCAGCCCCTCCATTCCATCCCCCATCCACTCCTCAGGGAGAGGGAGGCCTCCCATGGGGGATCATCAAAGTCTGTCACATCAGAGGTCAGAGAATTTTGGAGGACACAAGTTTAATGTTATTAAATCCTTTCTGCCTTTCCTTTTCACATATACTTTTTCTCCTTAAATGTCTTCTGTGTTATTTCAATGTGGGATTTCTATATGGGCAAGGAGAACATGGGGGATTCTGGGTTAACTGGATGTGAAGGAATGTAGTGAATAAATGAAAGATGAATGAGCAAGTCAGATGAGATAAGAAACAACATGAAGGCTTAATTTTTCTTAAAATTTACTTTTAGTTGCCAAGCATACATCTGCAGTCTTGATATTTGCATATTTTATTTTTGCTTTTCATTACTATTACTGTACTTAACTCTATTATTATTTAGTGTCATGTTATAGGGTCTCTATATATTCTTCCTTCATCCTTCTGAATGCTAACATTGCAGTTGTCATCATTGTTAAGTCTCAGCCCTGCCCAGTCCAGAGCAGTCTGGGCTCAGCACAGACAGGACTCCGACCCATTGCATACTCAGCATCTTCAGAAACCTTGTAAAGTGTGTTTCTGTTTGCCAGGAAAAGCCATTACTTTCCTGTTAGATCCTACAACTCCCAAATCTGGAGAGGGCATCTGGTTCTCCATTAACACAAATAAGCCTCCAAAAGATCAAAGCCCTATCCAGTTCCACGGTTGTTCCAGCTAAACTGCCCTCATCCCACAACACAAGACCACCCCCACCAATCATACAGCCACCATTTTTGCTGTCTTCTCTGCTTTTGAGAAAGAGCCCTGCCAATTCCCAGTCTGATGCTCTCTGTCTTTTCTCTCTGCTTTTCTCTCTGCCCCACCCCATCCCACACCAAGAGATATTGTTGGCATTTTGATCCCCAATAAATCTTTATTTCTACCCATGGGGCAGTCTAGTTCAGTGGTTTCACTGTGCTCTCACTTATGTCCACTATCTGGCTACATTTTGTTTTTAATTAATAATAAACATTTTGTGAGGACGATTGGCTTTGTTAGGTTAGATTCAGGTCTGTCAACCCATGTGCTAAGTTCTTATGTTCAATCATCAGCTTGGGAACTAAATGCAACTTCAGTAGATTTTTTCATTATTATCTTGGGGGACTTATAGATAAACTGCTAAAATAGCTAAAAGTTCAAGTGCCAGACCTTCTCCCAACAGTCCCTATTAATTCCTTTAATCTTTTTAATTATGTTGATCAATAAAGAGTGCTTAGTTTTTAAAACTCTCTCTGCATCCATTGGGAAAGCTCTGCTATTTATATATGATGTTCTAGGGAGCAAAGAGAAGTAATTCAAATGCTACATTAATATTGCAAAATCCAATTACATCTGTTTGAAAATGAAATCCTGCTTTGCTATTTCTGTTTAACCTTTAATTCAGTTATTACTTATTTTTGAAAAGTTAAAATGTAACATATCAGAAAAGAATGCAATTTTACTAAGTGTTTTTGAAGCTCCAATGAATTAAGAATCTTTTTAACAGGGACCATATCTGAGAAGAAATGAAGTTATAGTCGTGTAAAAGCCAGCACAAAATTCAATGAGAAAATCTGAAGTAAGAACTTCCTCAGAATATATTCTGATATGTCAGTATTTTTACATGAGAAGTCACTAAAAATGTAACAACTCTAGATCCAAAAACATGTAAATCTATGCCAAATATTGTACTTTATTTGCATATATTCATAATTAGAGCATAAGATGATTGTAGGGTTATATGGAGAACATTTAGGCTTTATGTTTTATGTTAACTTATAGTAACAAAATCATGATTATATATGTTTCCCTGTAGTAGAAGACTCCTTTACATGTGACTACTAGTCATTGTTTTGATGTCAGTATTTTGTGCCTAGTCTCTTCTCTCTGAAATATGTACTCTCTGATCTTGAAGAACATATTCTGATTAACCAGCACTTCTTCTGTGTTGTTAGTAGTAACATTTCTGCTGCTCTGGAGATGTTGCTCTGTGTAGTGGTCTTACACAGCATGCATGAGGCCCTGGATACCCTCCCTAGAGCCAGGGAGACCAAGGCATTGAATGACATATTAGTAAGAATTAGAAGGAAGCAGGTAAACACATACAATATGTAATTATTAAGAAATAATTCAGTGTTTTAAAAAACAATCACTTGGGAAGTGACATTCTTGGTTGGCATGTTAAATTTTAATTCCACTTTAAGAACAGTATGCTTTGGTTACATAAAGCCATTCTTTCCCATCTGGATTAAAGTGTGCCAGGATTGAAGGGTCACGTGTCCACAACAAGTAACAATGCAACTTAAGCTAGAGAATGCACAAGGTATGTATACAGATCCAAAGATACCAGGAATATTCTAAACAGACTAGAATGCAAGTCTACCCAAACCTACAGGGAAGTGTCCAAAGGTGTGAAGCCAGACAATTGTGTGTTATCCTAAAAGATGTACATCACCCCGATGAAACAATGCTACTAGAAAAAAAATAGTAGTATAAAAGACTATTTTAACCAGGCAGGGTGAGATGCCTACAATCCCCATACTAGGAAGCCTGAAACATAGAGGGGAAACTCTTAGGAGAAGGATAGAGGAGACTCCATATTCTGAAACCAAATCTTTATCAGACAAGAATGAAAGGAAGGATACAAGCCTTGAGCTCCATTCCTAGCAGACACAAGCACAAATTAAATCAAGGCCAAGATGTATTAGACAATAGGAGGAAGTTCATATGTATGTGTTTTCATGGCTTTGGAGAGACATGGGTCACATGCACTAGATTAATTTTCTAACATCCACAGTTCTGTGTCTGTCAGTGGATTGATAGATGTGCTCCGTCACCTCCACAATCTAAGATGAAACATTTTCATGTTCCTAAAAGAAATGTTTTACCATGTAAGTATTTCTCTTGTTCCTCACCTGCCCCAGTCCAGCATTAATCTAGTTTTAGATGTATGGATTGGTCTATTCTGAACAGCTTATATCAGTGGAATCTGAGCATGTGTCCCTTGTGTCTGGATTTTCCCCCTGGTTCATTTTCAGGTTCATCTGTTCTGTAACACTTACATATTCCTTCTATGGCTAACTAATATTTCACTATTTGTATACAGCACATTATATGTATCCATTCTTTGCTCAAGAGACACTGAGTTTCTACTTTATGGATATTTATGAATAATGCTGCCTTAATATTTACCATGTGAAATTTTAAAGTAAAACCTAGAATTTTCATGCTTGCTTCTAGAACTTCCAAAGGAAACATACAGGATAGCTGAGAAAGAGAAGGCCACTCACCTATGAGACAACAAAGAATATGGGGCAGGAACAAGGCATATTGTTGCTCCTAGGGCTTTGTTCCTGGCTGGGGGCAAGTTCAGAAGAAATAAACAGAAAGGAACAAGCAGACCAATGTTTAAAGGTCAATAATAAATATATGGATACATTATTCAAGTGTATATAGATGGTGGATAGTATAGCTATCATTTATCTTTCATCAGTCAATCATCTAGTACTCATCTATCATCTATTGTCTATCATGTACCTACCGTTTTTTCATCTTTCAATCTTCTATCCATCTTTCTACCACCTGATACTCAACTATATATCATCTATCAGTATACCTATCTATCTATCTACCTATTCTTTTTAAACATACTGATAAGTTTATGTTTAGATATTCTGTGTTCTGGCTTTCAGTGTCAGGTCTAAGGGACCCATTCATCATGAAGAAGTAAACTTTCATTAATAGTCATGAAGAAGTAAACTTTCATTAATAGTGTATGTGAAGGTTGCCAGCTGAACTCTTAGAGCCCACACAGTGGTTTTTGATGTTTGCTGGAGTCACCAGTGAGAAATGTTCCCCCAGAGACTGCCATACTATAGTTAAATGATGGGACTTTAAAAACTGCTATCACCCCCCCCAAATTAATATGTGTTGTGAGATGACATTCACAAAATTCAAAACTTTTAAAATGTAAATAAAGGTCTTCAAGGGCTAGTAAGATGGCTTAGCAGGTAATAAAGCTTGTCATCAAGCCTGATGACCTGAGTTCAAACTCTAGAACCCACGTGGAGGAAAGAGAGAACTCTTTCAATTTGTTTACTAAACTTCATACACATAGTGTGTGTGTGTGTGTGTGTGTGTGTGTGTGTGTGTGTGTTTCTCTTTCAACCCTCCTCTCTCTCTCTCTCTCTCTCTCACACACACACACAATGTTTGAAAATAATGGTTATCCCCACTTGACTAAAGCAGAATAATCCATAACTACATTTTAAATATTTATCCCTATCACATAGATAAATATCAAGGAAAGTTCTCTTGCAACAGATAGGGAGACCATTACAGAACACAACAACCAATCAAAATGCATAGTTAAGGTGCTCAGTCCCATTAGATGCATATGCAAACATTCCTGCACCTATGGATCAAAGATCATTGCAGAGGAGGGGATGGAAAGATTGTAAGAGCCAGAGGATGAGAGATTTTGCTGTGAGATTGTCTCCCCAGTAATCGCAGAGCCTACACCCTTAGTCTCACAATGTGTCTGACTAAACATGAACTGAACAAAGATATCATCAATAGACATGTCAAGGTGAACGGTGGGGCCACCACAAGGCCTCAAACCTGCACAAAGAACTACAGGCAACTAAAGAATGCTGGGAGCAGTAGAAATAGTCTTCCCAAGGAAGAGATAAGTACTGGTTATCTAATACCAAATGGACAGTCCTAAAATCACAGATATAAGTAACATTTACAGACTGGGAAGGTTGAATTCATGTATTTAGAAATATATATGTATGTGCAGACATATGTGCGTGTAACAACAGTTAATGGAAAAGAGGCTATACAATTAAAGAGAACAAGGAAAGTTATATGGGAGGGTTTAGAGGGGGAATAGAAATGAAAATGATATACTTATAATCTTAAAAATAGAAGAAATAATAAGTAATGGTTTTCACAGTATGAAGCTTAATTTCCTTTTTGTGATCAATAATGTTAACAATGAACATTTATAGTAGTGGTTCTCAATCTGTGGGTAGAGACCCTTTTGGAATCACATATCAGATATTCTACATATCAGATATTTACATTACAGTTCACAATAGCAAAATTATAGGTATGAAGTAGCAATGAAATTGTTTTATGATTAGGGATCACCACAACATAAGGAACTGTATTAAAGGGCGGCAGCATTAGGAAGGTTGAAAACTAGATTTATAGACCTCTTACTTACATATTTAGAAAGGTTATAAAGAAAATTAATACAATAATTTTTTTGTGGCAGTTAACTAGAGTTTCAAATTTTAGTGTGGCTCAAATAAGCCATTGTACCTTTCCATCAGTGTTTATTTTTATTGAGTTAACTTTTTTGTTAATAATAATAACTTTTTTGCATTCTTCTAAATTTTTTCATCGATGCCAGGGTGCTCCCCTCCTGGTATTTTGAGCAAATACCTCATGGACATTAGCTGTGTGTTTGATCACATTCCACGTAGGACACCATTCTTTCCCCTTTTTGATCTGGTTTCTAAACTATTCCTTTTCATAGACCCTTTCCTCATACATCTGCAAACCTGCTATTGTATTGTCTTTGCTCAGAATAAAAATATTACTATTTACATGATTCCCTTTCTTTCCAAACTACTGCTTTTATCTTTACTCAACTGTCAAACTCCACCAGTTTAAACACTTGGACTTTTCTCTGAACACGTCGCTGCTTGCTTGTTGAAACCTTTCTGGGTTTTTTTTGTTGTTGTTTTTTTTTTTTTTCTTTTTGGTCTTCTAGGTGATCGCATGTGAACAGCAATTAGACACCACTTATGATGCTCGATGTGACACGTGGTCCCTGGGTATCACAGCTATTGAGCTTGGTGATGGAGATCCTCCACTAGCCGAGCTGCATCCCATGAGAGCACTCTTCAAAATACCAAGGTCAGGTGACAAACAGGTCCAAAATCCACAACCCATTTCTCTTTCTTTTTCTTGCCATTGACTTGTCATTGTGGAAATACCCAGAAGTGTTCTAGAAAGTTTAAAGACAAAGTCCCATGTAACCCAAGTTGTCCTTGAATTCACTGTGCAGCTGGAGCTGACCTTCATTTCAGGTTTTCCTGCTTCATCTCTGATGGTGGGCTTACAGATGTGCACTACAATGCCCACCTCAAAGGTGTGGCCTTAGCACCCTTGAACTTGCCATCTGGTATTATTGCCTTCAATATTTGCCTGCCAGCTTGTACCATTATAGATAGCTAATTTCTCCATTTTTTAAAATATGTGTTGATAAGTTCTAGATGTCTCAGAAAACCAATATAAAAAAAACCCTCCATCTTAATTATAGGTGAGCTATTTATAGAGACCTTAAGGATTTTTCCTGATCCCATAATTTCTACAGAAAATTCATACACAGCTTGTGTTGTCAGGGAAAGTTGTACATGATAGTCAGTAATTAATCACAGGTTGTGTTTTCAACACGTGAAGACATACCTGGATTGGGTTTGGGGTGCTGAGTGCTGTCATTCTAAAAAAAATAATGCCACTATGTTTTGTTCATTCTCAAGTGGGTGCCTTTGGATTATTTTTATGTGTAATTGAATGTTTCTAACAACAAACATTAAAAGTTGATTTTTTGGAATTTTCTGTGTGTTAGCACAGAATTATAATATTTATATAATTCTTTGTCTTTCAATGTTATCTTAGGTCTTATAAGAAGTTCTGCTTATTTGGCATGTTGGGGAAACAAGGTTAGCAGAAAGAGGAAATCCTCTTTATACCAGCTTAAAAACATTCTATGAAAATTTTGAAAACAAGAGAAATATTTTTTTAACTTGTATTGTCATTCAGTATATAAAGTGAAACTATATATGCCCAAGTCACCTTAGTCATGGTATAAACCACCATGTTTAACTCCATGTTATCATCTTGATGACAGGGATTCAAACAGAAAGATTCATTGTGCCTGGGTAATACTTAGTCTACAAGTACATCATGCTAATTATTTCCTACTACTTCTGCTGCTACTATGTCTTTAAATGGAACTCTGAGAATACTAGCTGTAGAAATATGTTGAAAGTGGGATCTTAAAAGCTACAGTTCCTGGTATCATGAAATTGCCAAACCTCATTATATGCAAAGCAACCTGATACATTTCATAAAAAAATTTTCAGTGGACAAGAAACAAAATAAAATTATTGACTGTAAAAAGAACTATTTTAAAATGTGCAAATCAGCAATCTAAGAATAGTTCTCTGGCCTGATCTGGTTAGATGTGTAACTGCACTTGGCGTTAATGAGCCTGTACCAACTGTACATTAATTTCATTATAAGCTGTTTAAGGGGCAATGCAGGACTGAAGACAAAGTATTTCCATCCCCCTAATGAAAACAAAGAGCTGTTCAAATTAACATAAAGCAGCACTTCAGCAAATTTAGCCATCATGGTTGATCAATGTTGCTTGATTACAGAATCCCATCAGCCTCACTGTCAAGTGCTGGTCCTTTGTGTGCACAGATGCACCAAAAAGGAAAAGATTTGTTCAGCTCAAAAAACAAAAAGAATTAATAGCAAAAATTTTAAGTGGCATTTAGAGCCCTATAGCTAACGGTATTTTTCAGTTCTTTGCTTCTGTCATGCCCAAACACGTGCTTCCTGCCTTGTTTCTAGAAACAAAGGAGCAACTCCAGGAGGCATTCTGCCCTCCCTGGTGCAGCCTGCTACCTGTTCGGGGCACCTCTATGCACAATGGCTGTTCATTAGAGGCTTCTGTAGGACTCAGAGATAATTTTGGCATTTGATTAATATTGGCATTTTTTCCTACAGATTTCAAATAAAAGCCAGATGATTTTTGGGGTGATAAAATAATAATAAAACTAAAAGAAAATTGGGTTATACATTAAATGCTTTAAAAGAAATTAGGAAGCTGTCATTTTATATAAAGAATGATGAATAGCTAATTATCTTTCTTGAAATTGGGAGAGTGACAATCTTTGATGGTACAGGCAGAACCTGGAACTACAGGATTTCTTTAGTCTTTTATCTGCTTCTCATATTTCATCCTCAAATCAACGTACAACTTCCAACCTTGATTCTTATTTTCCAGGAATCCACCCCCTAAACTAAGGCAGCCCGAACTATGGTCAGCAGAGTTCAATGACTTCATTAGCAAGTGAGTAGCAACAGCATCTGAAATAAAACTAAACCAATACCATCCTGCTGTAGCTTTGAATGGTGGGGAGGGAAGCTTTTGTGTTGCCACTGGCATCTGAATCCTCCCTTTTTTCTTATCTGCTAAGCAGCTCCAGGAGTCTCCAGAAGTCTCTATCTTTTCCTTAAAAAGACAGAAAGAGAGGGAGGGAGGGAGAGAAGGAGGGAGAAGAAAGTAAGAATTTTTAAAAAATCTATATTATCAGATAAGGGTTCCATGAATTTACTCTGGTTTAGTAATGACCTCTTGGCCAAGTTTGTTCACCTCTCTGTAGCCATGCTTCCCAGACTCTTTTCATCCAGGGGCATGCTCATGGGCTCAACTGCCTTTGCAGCACTGTCATCCGCATCTCCTAGCTGCTCAGTCTATTACCCATGCAGTCAGTTATTTAACCCTTCATTTGTCTGTATTACAGACATTTATTACTGCCAGGGGTTTTTCATTGCTATCAGCTCATGTGAAGATCATATTTATGAAAAGCTTATGCATTTGAAATACAGAGAACAGTTTCATTTGGCAGCTATTTAACAGAAGTGATTTGCCTCTACACAGTTGGAAGTGGGTCAGCCATTTAGAAAAATCAGGCCCACTGAGCCTTTTCACACTTGTTACTGTTTTTACATTAAAGAAGGTAAGGGATGATGCCTGATTATAACTGGAAGGGAAGGTGATGACTTGATGTGCTAACCCACTTTACAAATGCCAGCCAGGGCATGTCACTGCTATTCTTCTAAAGATAAGACTTAGGTTAAAGAGTTTGTTGGAACTTAATAAGGATTGATAATTTTAAAACTTACTTTGGCCAAGGTACCATAAGAATTTGCTATGTGTGTCCTCCTGTCATTCCTCAAGTCTCTGGAGGAAATCACTGATACGGTTGAGATGCCCTACAGTGACTGTTTTGTCTACAAGAGCCTTTGATTCACACACACAGTGGTTCTTGGCTTGTCTGACTCATTTCCCAGTCTTCTCCTGAGACTCACTTCCCATCTTCCCTGGGCAATTAGTATTTTATCCTGTGTGCTGTCCTTCCATTGCTCTCCCACTGGGGACGTTTCCAATTTTATTGACTTACCTTTTCTGATGTCTTTCTGTCTAGCTGACAATAAGCATCTCTAGAACACTGTCACCTTTCTTGTCACTGCCCTTCCTGTGTCTATCAGAGCCAGGTAGGCATTGACTATTTGGCAAAGGTGAACTTGAATAAAATAATCTGCCCCTCTTCTTAGTGCAGATGCAAAAGTGCTATAGATGTAGAAGCTGCTTTGTTCTGTTAAACCAAGTGCCAAGTGAAACTGAAGAGCACCTGTTCCAGTTTCTAGACAGCACCAACTTCATTTCATAGCATATTTTAGCATCCCTGGGGAAGGCTTTTGGTTAGCCCAATGAAATAAATTATCAAATTATCATCCAGGAGGACCAGAGAGGCTGGTTACTGATTGCACTGACTGAGCCAAGGACTGGGTGGCAGCTGCTGCTCCTACCCTTCACCGTCCTCTGCTTCCTCCTCTTCTTCCTCCTCTTCTTCCTCCCCTTCCACTTCTTTTCCCCACTTCCTCTTCCCCCTGTTCCTCTTTCTCTTCCTCCTCCCCCTTATCTTTCTTTTCTTCTCGTTTGAGGCACTGCAGTTGAATTTAGGGCCTCACATGTCCTTAGAAAATGCTCCTCTACTGAACTACAATCTCCAGCCCCTTTTGTACCATATTTTTTGTGTGTTTGTTTTAATTTGAGACAATGTCTAAGTTACCCAGTCTGGTCTTGAACTCACTCTGTAGCCTGACTGAAGTCCAATGATTTTGATCTGTGCCATCAAGCCCAGTTTCGTTTTTTCTTACTATTTTTATATCCCCAAATAACAGTCAAATTTTTCACAATGGGAGCATTGTACCTCAGGATTAGAGGGATTCTGGAGCATGGTCAGACATTCATCCAGTGCTTGTAACCCTCATGAGAAGTGTGCTTCCAGTGGAATGCACTCGTCTCTGATGAGCACATGAAAGTCACACAGACCTATGATTCCCACCAATCAGTCAAGGGATTTTTGCCCCCTAGTGACCACTAAGAACTGGTCAAATCTTTATTACAAATATTTGAAGACAGCTGCCATAGCCAAATAAACACCCCATATATTCACATGCTTTTCTGTGATACCTTCCCATGCAAGTGTGTTCACCAACCCTATCCTTCCTCACAAATATGCCGTGATTGATCTGTTCACAGGTATGATATTCATTAAAATATCTACCACATGACCTCACAAAATCCCTGTTGGAGTAGAACCTAAGCCTTCTTCGCAGATTAACTTTCTATTGAGTCACCAGAGATAAATTGATTAAAAATTCTTAAAAGCATGGTGAAATGAAACTAAAGCAGTTGTGTTAAATTTATATAAATATTAAGGCCTCCACTCTTGAATGACTTGGAAAGGAGACTTTGAAATGGAGGCAGTATTGCTTACTGGGAAATGAATGAAAGTGGTATTGGTTGAACTGTGCTATCACTACAGTATGATCCCTTACAGATATGGGCACTATTATAAACATGTATAACATTGCCATTTCATGTGTTTGAGATCTACTTTGAATTGACATTTGTGAAAAGCATCAAGTCTGAGTAGATTTTTTAAAATTTGAATGATAATATCAAAACTCTAATTTATTTAGTAACTACAGATTTTTTTTTGCCAATGCAGATGCTTGACCAAAGATTATGAAAAGCGTCCAACAGTGTCAGATCTTTTGAAGCATAAATTCATTACTCAGATCGAGGGCAAAGATGTGATGCTACAAAAACAACTAATGGAATTCATTGATATTCATCAGTCCTTGGGGAGCACAGAGAAGGCCAGGTAACTAAACAGCATGTCAGGTTTCAAAAGTGAAGTGTCTCAAGATTCCATAAAATTCTACTATGCAATAGTTTCTAAGGTGAAAGGAACTCAAATGTTCACAGTGTGACTTGAATTTAATGGGATTTTTGCATGGAAAGCAAATGTCACTTGTTGAGTTCACATCCCCCATAATGTTGAAAATGTTGGCAACATTTTTTAAAAATGACTTTATCAGAACAAAAAATATAATTTACAACAGATTAATGGCATTGGTATATATGTTGGTACTGCTTTTCATTTACTTACAGTTTTCTGCAATGTTGGGTGTCTTAGATGGGAAGGGGAATGTTGGGAAATGGGATAGATTTGGGAGGTTTATGTCATAACCAACAACACCTGACTTAACAAATCAAATCACCCAGAGCTTGTTCAGGTGTTCTGAGGAACAAAGATGCACGTGGGGGGGGGGAAGAGAAGAGAAGAGAAGAGAGAAAGAGAGAGAGAGAGAGAGAGAGAGAGAGAGAGAGAGAACTTCTGAAATTGAGTCCCCAAACATGGGGAACAGTTTTCACAAATGTTGAATTTGACAGCATTAAAATGCATACTAAACCATAAAAAACCTGAATTATAATGTTTTTAAGGTTTGCTTCTGAATATAATCTTTAAAACTATGCAGTTACTTCAGCTAATGAGCATAGATAAAAGTCACTTATACATAACATGTACACTTAAAAACAATGCAAGTCAACCAATAAGAAAAAGCAACTTAGTGAAATATATGGCAATTCATAAGAACTGAGAGGGCTGCCTTAGACATGTGGTAAAGGAATAAGGACACCCCATTATCTTCCTCAAGAATTGCCTGCCCACAGAAGCCCACACACCTGCCCCCAGCATTGCCTGCAAAGTGGATTCCTGACTGCCTCCAGCACTCACAAACTGACTTTGAGCTTGTCATCCTCCTCCAAGATTTCTAACCTCACATGACCATCTCATTATTTATGCCTTGGCCTCAGTCCTATGCTCTAGCTAAAATGTGTGGCAGAAATCACTTGGTACCATCTCCCTTGTGTTCAGGGAGAGGCAGAAACCTGCTCCTGAGCCATTTTGGAAATTCTCCTCATCTCAGAAAGATATTCTGAGCAGTGTAAACAGTGGATAGATATCCATTATATATAATAACATTCACAAAATATATATTATATAATATTCTATAGAATTTTTAATTAGGTTCCTCAAATACTTTATAAAACTTGAACTTTTACATAAAAATATTACTTAAGGTATAATTTAGATTCCTTAGGAGACATAGCTCAGCATCCAGTTAAATGATAACAGTTTTGAATTAAAATGTCCTTTGTGGTATTACCAAATAGTATATTATTTTAATGTTTTATACTTATATAATAATCAAAATCACTTCAATATTTTACTTGGTGATCTCCTTATGCTCATGTTGAATAACACTGATGTGTATAAATCACTATTCTGCATATAATTTCATAGAAGCAAACAGGACTGTGTACAAGGTTTTAGTTATTCAAACATAGTTGTTGCTTAGCCCCTAAATACAACCTGTCCTTATAGCACTATGTTAATTGTTCATTTTGACCCATAAATGCAGTTGAAGACAAAGAATAAGACAACTTTGAGATAAATGTCAAAGGATTAACAAATCAAAGATAAAATAAAAACTGGATCAACCATTTAGTGCTACAGTGCCTGCTCCAAGATTTCAGCTATTTATGAGGTGTGAGGCTTTATGCAATATAAAGGGAAACCAATAAGATTTTAATTTTACAAAACAGAACAATGAGCTAAGAAAGCAGGAAAATCAATAGGAAGTAATAAAAGGCCCTTTCAATGAGGAGTCACATAACTGATGACTCCATTCTACTTTCCATTTCCTAGGCAAGCTAATTCTTCTCTAGAGGATTTCACGATCACGTGCAGACCAGTCACCTTTTGGAACATTTGCTATCTTCCTTAGCAGATGGGACTTTAAAATGCTATTCTAGTAGCTCTTACAAGAGTGTTCTGTTCAGTTTCCTTCTCCTTGTGAATGTCCCAAGGAAACTTCAAACTCAACTTGAACCTTTGCTACCCCATCTCAGATGACTTCCTTGTCCCCTTCATATTGGCACCACCCCTAGTCTACTATGACAACCAAAACCCAGAGATTATCTCAATAGACTCCAGTCTTCTTCCACTCTCCATTTTCAGTCAAACACAACACAGTTCTGGCAAAAAAAAAAAAAAAAACTTTAACAGGAAGTTCTAATGGGCAGTACCATTTAGAATCTGCTTGGGGGTGTATTCTTGAGTAGATACATAGGACATGAATATAAATAACCACTATGCAAAGTAGTAAGCTTCAGCTCTATTAAAAAGATCCAAAAGATGCAGAATTTTTTCCTAGCAGGGATAGGATAGCAAGGGATAAACTGGCTTGATCTTGTATGAAAATAGAGTTGCTGCAAAATAAGTATTAAATGACTTGAGCAAATTATAAGCATAGGATGCGCTCACAGGAAGTTGTATACTTATGCTCTTAAACTCTGAAATAGGATTTAAGAGCACCAGAGGACAGACAGCACTGAAAATCACAGAGGCTGGGCCTGCATCCTTCACAGCAGAAGGCAGTGGTCTATCCCAGCTTACAAATCTTAGGCAACAGTCTTTCTGTGGTTCCAAAAGTAAATGTTGCATATTCCAAGACAGACATTGCTACAATTCCACAGGCATCTTTCTTGTTAACTGTAAGGAATTTTTCTTCTTGTGTTTCTTACTTAACTTAAATTATCGTAATTTTTGGGTGGAGAGGAACTTAATACCCACTATGTACATCTATTTAAATGTCTTTGGCTGGGACTTGACCTCCTACCATCCCTGTAAACCAAGGTAGGTGCAACCCTTGCAAAAGTACAATTCCCATTACAGACTCTTGAGTCATATGCCCTGGCTTCAGCCACTTGGGTGACATCACCATCTTCTAGTAAGATTCACAGCAGACAAGATAGGGACCCAGATAGACATATTCCTCTTCACCAAGGTAGGTGAATTCTATGGTTTTTGAAAATGAAGTAAGATCTATGGATATCTCAGATTAAAGAGGATTTAAGAGAACAAAAGTTTGAGAACAAGATAGCTCAGAGTTGGCTTTTATTTGGGTAGGACTCTGTCAACTCAGTTTCTATGACTAGATCTAGTAGCTAGTCTAGAACAATAAGAGAATAAGAAAAACAGTTCACAGAATGGCAATTGTAGTATTAACAAAGGCTGGTTGTGAAAACTAAGTGTTGAAAGTATAATAAATTACCATTGGGCCTGGTAGTTAGCAAGCTGTGATGAACAGTTAGCAACTAGTATTTGCATATTAGGGGATTAGAAATCTCTCAATTTATATATAAATATATGAAATGGGTGTGGGTTCTCTTAAGTTGTTTGGAGTTAAGCAGCTGGACAAATATTTTCTTGGAGAGGTTCTATGAGTATCTCTACTCCTAAACTACACCATATAAAAGAATTGGAGTAGGCGGGGAAAGGAAACATTCAATGTGAACCTAAAAAATTGTGAACACTGAAATTCCAAGAGTAAGTGATGATTCCTTCAACCCTATCTGCCATCTATGTTGATCACTGCTGGAGGATACTGAGGAAAGGGTGCATAAGCTCAAGAAACAGATGCCACAGTGTAAGAGGCACTGAATCTAGATGATGGTTGGCCTTAAGATCTCTGTCTGAATCCACAACACCTTCTGAATTTCCAAAGAATCATCATACAATCCGAGGTTGTTATTTCTGGAAAGAAGCTTTTTATGTGGTTCCTTCTTTTGAAATCAAGAGAAAATGAATCCTGTTCAAGGCATCACTTAAGCATGACCTCTCAGACTGATGCTTTTTTATGAGTTCATATATTCTTTACCATTAACAGAGCTTACCTATCATACAATATGACCTTCAACTATAAAATTACCTCATTGCCACCTCACAACTGTAATTTTGCTACTGCTATGAATCACGTCTGATATGTGACCTCCAAAGGAGTCATGACCCATAGGTTGAGAACCACTGATTCGAGATGTCATCATTTAGAAAGTTAATTTGAATAACATGCTGATCCAGGTGTTAATTGCCCACATGATGACCACTGTCACTACTATGATGAGGTTGGGACTATGCATGAATTGAATCTAGATGAACCTGTGGTTTCCCTTCTTGTTTCTTTTACTAAAGCAGAAGTGGCTAAAGTCATCTTGGTTAAACTCTAGGTGCTGTCTGTTTCTTGTCCTTTGCTATGAAGGACATAGTTAACCCAGTTATACTTTCTTTATCTTCCTCTCTGTATCATATCACCATACTTTGACATTGTCTCTATTTAACATTCTTAGGCTGTCTGTGACCATACTTTTGAGTGCTTCGTGAGCCTTTTTATGTTTAAATCAATTCAGTAGTCACCATAGCATGTTAGTTGTTTTGTTTTGAACATACCCCTCCCTTTTTCTAATTCATTCATTATTCAACACAAATTGTTATATGTTTGCTTTTTGATAATTTTTTATTTAAATTTGAGACAAGCTTGTTTTACATGTCAGACCCAGTTCCTGCACCCTCCTGTCCTACCCTGATCCTCCCACCAACCCCCATCCCACCCCCTTTCTGCTCCCCAGGGAGGGTGAGGCCTTCCATGGGGAGTCTTCAAAGTCTGTCATATCATTTGGAGCAAGGCCTAGGCCCTCCCCCATGTGTCTAGGTTGAGAGTATCCCTCTATGTGGAATGGGCTCCCAAAGTCCATTCTTTATACTAGGGATAAATACTGATACACTACCAGAGGCCGCATAAACTTCCTAGTCCTCCTAAGTAATACCCACATTCATGGGATTAGGGTCTGTCCTATGCTGGTTTCCAAGCTATCAGATTGGAGTCCATGAGCTCTCCCTTGTTCAGGTCAGCTGTTTCTGTGGGTTCTCCAGCCTGGTCTTGACCTCTTTTCTCATCACTCCTCCCTCTCTGCAACTGGATTCCAAGAGTTCCTCTCAGTGTTTAGCTGTGGGTGTCTGCTTCTCCTTCCATCAGCTACTGGATGAAGGCTCTAGGATGACATGTAAAGTCATCAATCTCATTATCAGGAAAAGGCACCTAAGGTAGCCTCTCCAGTATTGCTTAGATTGTTAGTTGGGGTTGTTCTTGTAGATCTCTGGAAATTTCCCTAGTGCCAAATTTCTCTTAAAACCTACAATGGCTCCCTCTATTATGGTATCTCTTTTCTTGCTCTCCTCTATTCTTTCCCTGACTCTATTCTTCCTACTCCCTCATGCCCACCTCTTCCCTCCTCTTCTTCCTAATTCCCTCTCCCCTCCCCCATGCTCCCAATTTGTTTGCTTTTAAAATGCCCTGAATGTTTGAACATGTAGCTCAGTTTAGTTCATTGAAAGATACTTAGAGGACTTTTTCTTCTCCTTAGATGTTACAAATGTTTTTCTCCTATCTACTTGGCAGCACACATTATTCTAGGAGGAAGTGAATCTTCCCCCTGGTTTCCCAACTAGCTTTTTTGTAAGGCATTCTTGAAGCTTGAGGGAGCTTTAACAAGCTCTTCAATGTGGATTCTTCCTAAGCAACCTTACTTGTCTTGTAGTGTACAGCAGCTGGCTTCCTCTGGTTCCTGAACTGACTAAATATTTGTGGGGACTGAGTCCTATGCTACACCACAATCCTTCTCTATTGTGATGAAGTTCATCTTCGTGAGCACTCTTGAACTAAAGTTGTATTTAGTTTTGCTCTTGTGTCTTTCTTTGATCCCTAACCTTGAAGATGACAGTGTAGCAGCCCACAGCTATCCCATCTCAGACAACACCAGGCATGTTACATTCTCTGTGGCTGACAGCAATAAAAACCTGAGACACTTATGTAGCAAGTGTTCTGTCCATGTAGACATCTCTCCACTGACAAGAACATTTTTTAAGGAGAGTAGTCTAAGTTTAAAGCAAATATTGTGTCCTTGAGTAGGATTCAAAACAATGCTTCCCCCCCCCCTTCCTTACTGTCAGTCATGTAAAACCTTATTGCTTGCTGTTCAGCTGTCCTGGTCTCATTTGCTTCCTCATTTATTTTCATAATATCTGCAAAAAAAGGAGAGAAGGAGTGGGAAGAGGAGATGGAGGAGGAGAGGAGAAAGGAGAAAGAAGAAAAGGAGGGAAATAAGCAAAAGAGGAAAAATAAAAAGTGCCACAATTAGCATGTTTTGGAAAAATTCTGAACCATTTTGAGGTGAGAGTTCCTTCATAGATAGATGATGATGATAGATAGATAGATAGACAGATAGATAGATAGATAGATGATAGATAGATAGATGGATAGATAGACAGATGATAGATTTATTTTGATGGAAAAATCCAATGTCAAATTCATAATATCTTATTTAAAAAGAATAAAAAATAAGCACATAAATAACAAACTGGCAAGTCTAGTAATAAACACAGAAACTGGAATAGGCTTTCACTACTTGTGTTTGATTCTTATATAAATTTGGCAATACTGAATTCTGTTAAAATCATGTGGTGTGTGTGTGTGTGTGTGTGTGTGTGTGTGTGTGTGTGTGTGTGTGTGGTATGTAGTCATAACTTGGCATTCACAGGGAATCAATTATAGAGTTATACACAAGTGAAAAATCCTTGAACATTCAAATCCCTTACATAAAAATATCTATGTACAACCTCCTATTTACTTTAAATGACCTCTAAATATATTTAAATGACATTTAAATATAATTTGTATGATTATAATGCATACAAATTCTATTAAATGATTGTTATACTGTATTTATTAATAAATGAGTAAATAAAAATATTTATATAAGTTCTGCACAGATGCCATTTTTTCAAATATTTTCTACCTTAATTGGTTGAATCCATAAATTCAAAACCTGTGTCTATAAAGAGCCATATATATATATATATATATATGTATATATATATATATATATGTGGGGGGCTACATATACATGATAAACATAATGTATTATATATAAAACAAATTATATATGCAATGTACACAGACACACACACACATACATATAATCTAGGCTGTCCAAACTATAATCTTTGTGGCATTCCCAAACCATGGATGATAGTGTAATCCATTGTTTTTAGTCACATAGGATGGAAGTTAATTATGTATTTTGTTGGAGATGTGCTGAATTTAACATGCCAAGTAAATATCAATGTAGATTTAGTTGAGTAGGCAGACTGGGATTGACACTGGAGATGGCTTTTGAGTTACTTCTTAAAGTATTCGAAGGCATGGCATTGAATGAGCTTACTGAGTGGGTGTCAACAGTAAAAAGTGAAGCCTGAAGGTGGTATTCTTGGAGAAACCCACACTTAGAGACAAGTAGATCTTAGAACCAGAGCTAGGAAATGGAAGAGTAAGTCTCTTGGAGGAAAAAACAAGAGGGATGTATTCTCTCACAAGCCATGAAATGGTATATTAAGAAGAGTCACCTTTACTCTTAGTGACAGTCATAGAGTTCTCTAGTGATCCTGGCAAGCACCTCCTCAGCAGAATGAGGAAAATAATGAGAGGAGGCAACAGGAATGTGATCTTGCTTAGAGGCAGAACTGTAGAGCGATGAGGGGGAACAGAAGCTGGGAAGAAAGGGATCAAAGGAGAGAGCTTTTACAAGGGAGAGGCCCTAGATTACTGGATGCTGGTTGAAGGACTGGGCTAGCAATACACAGGAGAGGAGATGGTCACAGCAATGAATTGAGAAAGCAAACACATAGCTAAATACTTGGCCTTTGTTCAAAGTAGGGCAAGTTCCTCCATTGGAGCCTGAAAGAGGTAAACAGTAACTTGACAATAAAAAAAAAGAAGTGATTTCTACTCAATGAAGTATGAGCTATTGTCATTATCTGAGGGTTCCAGTTTTCATGCTTTTATATGTAACTTTCTAACCATGTCCACTCTCCCAACACAGCTACAAGTTTGATGAACTTGTATCTCAACATACAAGATGGTAATTTGTCAGTGAAGAAGTATTAGGTCACTGTGAATGCAGAGGGCAGTTAAATCTTTAGAAGAGACTGGGCAGTTATACCATCAATTGCTCTACTTGTCAGGTTGGTCTAGAGATCCAGCTAGGCTGGTATTGCATTCTTTTCCACCGTGCATTCAAAATGACAACACTTAAGCCAAAGGAGCTAAGAAGCAGAAAAATGAAAATCAGTCTTCCAGGGCATAGCAGTGAGAGTCTGAATCCCCGTTGGTACTAACAGTTGTCTCTGTTACTGAAATGTAAAGATGGATAAGGAAACAACACAAAAGCATTGATGAGATTTCTGTTTGACAAGGATTGCTCTTTTACCCCAGTGGCTTCCAGATCACCACAGATGATAAAAGTTGATATTTACATGAGTATTTTTAACCAAAGTAAAAGCAAACAAAGCTGTTCCTTTGCAGTCATACAACTAAATAGTAAAGATGAAATTTTAACTTCAGGGCAGCAGGGGTTATTTCATTTTTCAGTGTGTAAAACTGAAATATACACAGAACTGTAATAACTACCCCTGAGGGTATAGGCGACCTTTGACAACACGAACAAATTATTTATAGTCTGGAGCTATGTCTCTCCAGTATTACAGAGTAAATGGGAAGTAGGGTCTGGCTCACAAGCTGTACTTGTCACAAGAGGACAAGTCTTACAGGAGTTTGTCTCTGCTTCCTCAGAGACTAACAAAAGCAAACATTTAATAAAGTAACAAGAACATCAATCCGTTCTATGAAATGAAGACCAGAAAAAAAGATATTGAAAGTATAAAATCATCCTGAAATATATATTTATATTCTATTTGAGCACTTAAATTGTTCATAAAAAAATAATTTTTAAACAGTGAAAATGAGTTCTCTTCAGTACTACTGTAATGAACATTTACTATAAGTAAAATGTTTACCTGTTCGCCCAAGAAATATATTTTGGGCACTCACCATACACAAGAATCTGCTCAAGGAGAATGTAGGATTATCAGTCAGAAATTATAACAAAACAAACTCTGTTTGGTAGAGCTTAAGTGCCCATGGGAAGATTCAGACAACGTATATAGTACATGAGTAAAAGACATGTGTATTAGGTAGTTATATACACTAAATTAAAATATAACGACAGGAGGATTGAGAGTCCTGGGAATGGGGAGTGTGATTCCAGTGTTAAAAGTGGTTAGCTTGGACCTCTTCTCTTAGGGTGGTATATAATCCTGTGACTCTGTTTGGCCAAAGAAAAGTCATGGCAGAGCTGATGATGCTGATGAAAGAGTGTTTCAGATGTTAGAGACATGGCCAGCATGGAGCCACTGAATTAGAGAGTAGCGAGTAGAGAGAATGTCAAGATCGAAGATAGTTAAATTTGAAAGACAGTAAGAAGGAGTATCTGGGAGGGCTTGAAGAAAGGGAGAGGAAGGGATTAATGATGTAATTTATATTACAATTTCAATAACAAAAGAAACAATAAAAAAATGATAGAAGGCAGTAGGGACAATGGAGTATGGTTGGAGTCAGACATAGAAACTTTTCTTTGTGTGATACCTAAGGATACTGACCTGAGTAGCAGTTTTGACTTGTATTTCAAAAGAACGTCCTCACTACAGTAATTCAGACACACTGGTAAGGAAGAGAGTGTCTTAACAAGTCAAACTATATTCTGTTCTCCTTAAACTTACAAGCATAGAGTAACAGTTATCCCCTTATTTCTCTCATCATTGTCCCCAATATGTTCACAAACACAACTTCTTTAAAAGCTCACTCCATCCAACTTCCAGTTTAATATGTAAAAGAATTCAAAGATCATCATTCTACTTAGCAGCTAGCAAGGAGGTGAACAGATGAAATAATCACCAATTCTTGAGTCTGTTGCAGACTACAAGGTGAACTACTGCCTGAAGACCTGAATTGATGAGTAGGTACATGAGGAGAAGATAGAAGCAAGAGCCTTGGAGTAGATGGATCTTCTAGAAGTGGGCTGGAATGAGCAGGGCAGCTTTCAATGAATTTCTGGAAACCCCATTTGGGTGAATTGGAAAGTTTAAAAGCAACAGGGATCATAATTTCAAGAAAGTCCCACACATCTATTTTGCTTCTAGGAGATCAAACAGGTTTTCAGGGCAAATACTGAAACATGTCAGAGAGAGAGAAAAATGAGTTCAAGAGAATGTATTTTACCAAAGTCCAGGCCATTGAGACTTGGGATCTTCAAACTTAACCAACCCAGAGGAAGGGAAATAATCAAATGCCTAACCCCTCCAGTCATCCTGTTCTCCCAAGAACTGGAGGGGAGGTAAGAAGTCAAAGAATCCTAAATTCTTCCTAAGTTCCCAGGGCAGATGCCCCTGTTCATTCAGAGGCCCTAACTGGATCATCACAGAGGACTACAGCACAATTAACTGATTCCCGCACCCTCTCTCAATGTTAACAAAGGCTCATTTTTTTATGGGTGCATCATATCTGGTTATCAAGACAAAAATTACCAGACCTAAATAAAAGGGAAACACATATATAATGACAACAAAGTTGCAAAAAAGCAGAACAAATATTATAGATAGCTTCAGAGATGGTGGGCATATTGAGATCAAGAAAGCATAGCTCTTAATGCCTAAAATAGAAAAGAGTATCTAAATGTTAGTCATCTAAGCTTTAACTACAAAGTTGAACTAATTTTAAAGTGTGCTGAAGAAAATACATGATTAAAACTTATTGCAGAAATAAGTGACATCAAAAACAGGAAATCAAAACAGGATATGAACAAATCAAAAGCTGGTGATTCAAACTGATTAATAAAGTTGTGAAGCCCCTATTTGAGATAAATAAGAAGGTGAAAGGGCAAGATTACCATTACTATTATCAAAAATGAAAGGGAAGCCATTACTATGGATCCCTTGGACATTAACAGCACAAAAAAAGAAATCTGAAATCTGAAGAACTTGGTTTCAACTGGGGATATAAGGTTGCTTCAACATATGCAAACCAACAAATGTAATACACACTACACACATATACAGGCATGAAAAACAAGTCACACAATCATCTCAACAGATGCAGAAAGGGCCTTTTAGGCAACACTCAACATCACTGCATGATAAAAAGCCAGAAGAACATAGGAAAATAAGAACCATATCACAGTATAATGAAAGGAATGTGTAACAAACCTAAAGCCAACATTATACTAAATGGGGAAAAATGAAATGCATTTCTTCTAAATCCAGGAAAATGACAATTGTGCCTGGATCACACACACAGAGTGATCCAGTAATCATTACTCTTATTCAACATAGTGTTCAAAATCTTAACAAGAACAGCAAGACAAGAGTAAGAAAATTAGAATAAAAGGAATATAAAGAGAAGTTGCTCTATACAAAGTCAACACACCAAAATCAGTAACTTTTCTCCATATCATCAGTAAACTTGGCTAGAGAGAAATCAGGAATCAATTCCCATTCATAATAGTTTCAATATATAAAAATAAAATACCAAACTGGGATCCACATGTAAAATTTTTAATTGTATTATTAATAAAAAGAGAAGGAAAAATGCTGCTGGATTAAAATATATATATATGTATATACATATATATATATATATATATATATATATATATATTTAAATGCTTTGACTTCAAAATTTAAGCCTAAGGACAAGTTACTGGGGAAAAGGATTTCTAATTTTGTTTTCACAGAAAATGAAAAGCTGTGGATCCTTTCCAGACTAATGTGGTTTGATCAAACAAGACCCCCGAAGCAACATCAATGGGACAATGTAGCCTTGCAGACCACTACAGCCAGGATTTCTGTGTCTTCTTAGGATTCCCCCATGACAGCGCCCCCTACCAGCAGGAAGCCGTTTGGAAAGAATGACACCCAAATTCCTAAATATTGTTTATAAATGTTTGTTTTCATTTTTTTAAAAAATGCATGTATAATTATGTACAGCATAAAATAAATAAATGTTTAAAACAATAAAATAAAAAAATACCTAGGCATAAACCTAACCAAGAAAGGAAAAGACCCCCTCCCCCCCCACACACACACACACAAACCGAGAATAGGGAATCTTCCCAAGTATTGACAATGGGGGTTATATGAAATTAGAAGCTTTTGCACCAAAAACAAGATAAAAACAATAAACATCAGTAGAGTGGAGATAACCTACCTAATCTGAGAAAAGTTTTGCCAACTCTCCACAAGACATGTTGCCAAATGTATGACAGCATGTATCTATAATTATGATGTCTTCCAGAATTAATAGCCCAAAATATTTTCCTTTGTTCTACCCATTCCTTCCCTCTGTGCTAGGTGCTGACTATTACCAGTATTTTTATTGTCAAAAAGTGGAATCATATAAAATATAGCCCTTATTCAGTTTGACTTCCTTCTGTTAATGCATTTAAGTTTTATTCATGTCTTTTATGACTTGATAGCTTATTGGCATAGAATAATACTTCATTTTTTAGCTGCCTATTTACAAGATAATAATTATTTTACACATTATCTGCTAAAATTTTGTGAATTTTTGTTTATATATGTATAAGATATATTTATGAAAATTACTGAACAGACTCTAAAGAGTTAAAAATTAAACACCAAAACCCAAATCAGCCAACCGATGGGTAAGCAAATGAATTGAATAGACAATTAAAATACCAAAAAACAAAAAACAAATGAACTTCAAATCATGTTCAACAACTGCATTGAGATTCCCACTCATCTGTGTCAGAATGGCTAGCATTGATCATATGAAGACCCACAAATGCTGGGAGGGTGGAGTAAAGAAGAGAAACTCTTAGACACTGCTGGTGGGAATGTGTGATAAACTATGAAGCCACAGTGGAACTCACCAAGGAAGATCCTCACAAGAGGAGAGCATGAAACATATTGCCCAGCTATACCACTGGGTACCTTCTCAAAGGACTGCACATCAGTGTAACATGGAGATGCTCACCAATGCTTGATGCTATACCATTTACAATGTCTAAGAAATAGAACTAGCCTATATACCCACCAGTAGATGAATAGATAAAGGACAGGTGGTAGATACACACAATGGAGTTTTATTTAGCTGAAATGAAAAGCAAAATCATGACAGTTGAAGGAAAATGTATACATCTGGTTATCATTATATTAAATGAAATGAGATAGACTAAGAAAGACAAGTGCCATGTTTTTTCTCATATATAGGATCTGGGTTTGAATTATACACATGATCATACCCACAAAGAGAGAGGGGAAGGAAGAAGGAATAAAGTTTGATTGCCTGAATAAAAAGGACAAATTCCTTGGAAAATACAATCTGCCAAAGCTCAAAGAAGGAATATTTGAATTTGAATATATCTGTGTCTATTAGGCAAGTTGAAATAACATTCCAAAATTGAAAGCAGAAGACCTATATTGTTTAGGTTTAATGCTACCAAGTTTTTTAAGGAAGAAATTCATCAATTTTCTATACTTTCCTAGAAGACAGAAGCTTTGAGAATATTTTAGAGTTAACCTCACAAGGCTGTATTAGTGCCCTAAGACTGAAACCAGACAAAGACACAAGAAAACTGCCCATAAATATATCTTATACATATATAAATAAAAATTCACAAAATTTTAGCAGATAATATGTAAAATAATTATTATCTTGTAAATAGGCAGCTAGAAAATGAAGTATTATTCTATGCCAATAAGATATCAAGTCATAAAAGACATGAATAAAACTTAAATGCATTAACAGAAGGAAGCCAAACTGAATAAGGGCTATATTTTATATGATTCCACTTTTATGACAATAACAATACTGGTAATAGTCAGCACCTAGCACAGAGGGAAGGAATGGGTAGAACAAAGGAAAATATTTTGGGCTATTAATTCTGGAAGACATCATAATTATAGATTCATGCTGTCATACATTTGGCAACATCTATAGAATGTCCTAGAACCTGTTATGAACCTTCCTGTGAAATATGGGCTTAAATGATGATTTACTAGTGTGGGCAAAGAATATGCTACTGCGGTGTGGTGGTGTATTGACAGTGGAAAGCATGAACCCTCATCAGGGCAGAGGGTGGTTAGGGAACCTCTGTACCTTCCTTCCAATCTTGCTATGGTTTGCTTTAAAATACACAGAGTATCTTAATAAAAAAAAATTAGAAACAAATACTTCCAAATCATATCTGTTTGGAGTGGGCTCACACTCTGTCTAGGACCCTGGCTAATACAAGCAGCCAATCTATGGCTTTCCTTCTGACTCCAAGTCACAGAGCCTATGGAAATGTTCACAGTTTGCCTCCACTGGACTGTGAATCTACTGGAATTACTCTGCCTGGCCACAGGTGCTTTCTAACTTGCTTTCAGTGCATTTGTCTGAAGTAGCATCTACCCCTCATACTTTCAAGATCTATTGATTACCCTTTCTTTATTAGAAATGGACAAGCAGTCCTCTAGAGTTCTATCCTTCACAACATGCAAATGCATTTCACCTGACTCCTCACCTGCTCACCTCCTGGGGGACATCCCACTTTTCCTGTCTGTAATTAAACTCCTGGCTTGTCTCTTGATTCTTCTGTGGGACTTCCTGGGTAACACCACCAGGATTCTCATCTCTGCTGGACCCATATTGTTTTCAGTTTATGAAGTCTTATATGTCCTAAGTTGTTTCTTCTAGAATGTATTCCTGTTACACTTTACTGTCAACTTCCCCAAGGGAAATCTAAATGTGCAGAACTCTTCTTTGCTTATATTGTATTAGTCTCTGAAAAGTAAGATGACATAGTTTTCCTGCTCAGCTGCGCTGCATTTCACCATCCTCTGTTTTCCTGGGTCCTTTAACTCCATTGTTTCCTTTCTTTGAAATGCTTTCCTCTGTAGTTTTCATGATGTCTGACTTTTTCCTGTCTTTGTTGTCACCACACCCTGGTCAACAGCCCCATCATTACAGTGGATGCAGAGAAGATGAAGACTTAGGATATGTTAAGGGGTTAAAGTGATGTGATTTGGTAATGTAATTTATAATATAGGGTAGTTAGAAGATGTTTGTCTAATTAATCACCAAAGCATTCAGTTTATTTCAGCAAGCATATTATCATGTCAAAGGTAATGATGAAATACTCATTACATCTCTACATCTTTACCCTCTACATCTTTAAATCCATAGAGAGAAATGTGCTCAAAACTAGGTTTTCACTCTCTGGTAGAAATTATGAGCATGTAACCACTTAACCAAATGTGAGAACTCCACTTTTGTATTCTATCAGTTTTCCTAATGAATCCATGGGGCAGGTGTATCAAGGCCTACTTGTGAAGGGTAAGTGGAAACCTGATCTGTCGGAGGATGCTTTGCCCACACATGGGAAGTGATACTAAAGTCCTACAACATTATGAAGACCATGATTTCCATTCCAGGAAAGTTTTAAGTTTTTCTATAGACAATTAGGCACCATCTGGGATTATTAAGCATCATAGTAATCACATTTTGCCTAAGTTTTTGACAGTCAATACTGAAAGCATCACAGACAATGATGTCACAGTAGGGCAGGCTGGGCCTCAGCCAGCTGCTCCTTGTCATTCTCTAGCAACAATTTTTATGCTAAATGGACTGATAATAATAGATGGAAAGTCTAGAGACTGTCCTCAGCTAAATGGATAACTTGATTTCTTTTTCCATTTTTTTAAAAAAAATATATCAAAACAAATTAATATTTTCAGATAATAGGGAACTATATGACACCTGCTTAATTCAGCAAACGTGGAGAAAAACTATGCACAAATCCTGCCAGAGAAGTCATAAAGTATCCTGCATAATTTCTCTCCTGTTGAGCAGGCCTAAATCCAATTAGACAACTGTTGGTTACCACAGAGATATAAGTGCCACTATGGCACCCTCAGGCAACTTCGACATGCTGGCCATTGTTGTGGATTGTGGGCATTATGGCAGGATAAGACTGTTGATTGCTTTCCTTCCCTAGTGGCTTGTGTAAGACCTTCTCGATATACAAACATACCATTGAGTTTGCTTTATGATGGCATGTACTGCTGAGCACAGGACCTACCGTTAAGGGTGGTTAATATACCCAATGAGACTCTATTGGAGAAAATTAATTTTCCCTTTGCTAGCAGGTAATTTCAGATAGCTTCATGGTTAGGACTGGGAGCCTTAGGGCCAAAATAGAACTCAGTTGTTCTGTATATTCATGTAATATTTCAAAATTTTGTAATGAGTATTCCTATTAAAATTTGAAAATGACCATACTTCTACCACCAGTGGGCTAACACTGTGTCAGATAAAAAAAAATCAGACACCAAGTGAATCCATTTGTCCCAAACTCATCCCCCTATAATAGTTTCAATCACACATAAAAATGCCAGTGATACCTCAGATTTTTAACAAGTATACATCCTTTCTTTCCCATCTCAAATGACTCAAGAAGAGTTCACTATAGAAACGATGACCCATCAGTCATCTGTAAGGCACTGTAAGTTTAATGTATTGTGTTTTTGTAGTGCAAGGGAGAAAACTAAAGATCAAATATGTGATGGTATTTTCTAGTAAACTTTCACCTAGTCTATAAACATCACAGAAAAGCTTTTCAGTCCCATGTGTAGCTAACACTTACTTCCTCACCAATCAGCAGTAAGTTCCTAAGTCAGAAAAAAAAATGTATTTTCTTACAGACATGAACGTATTCATACCAAGAAAGGTAACTTGAATAGATCTCTCATTTCCAGTCTGAAGGATGTAGATGACTTAGCAACCCTAGATGTTTTGGATGAGGTAAGAATTAAGTTTAATTAAATTTAAACATCCTAACTTATATTTTTTACAAAATTTAGAATTATTTATTATATTTTATATATATAAGGGTTTTACCTGATGTACATCTATACACCATGTGCATGCCTGGTACATAGACATGGACAGAAGAAGGCATCACTTTCTCTGGAACTGGAATTATGGGTGGCTGTGAGTTGCTATGTGGGTACTAGGAATTGAACGTGGGTCCACTGTAAGAGCATCAAGTGTTCAAACTTTCTGAGCCATCTCTTCATTTCTTCTAGATTTTTTCTTATTTAAAGGACTGATGTGTTTAAAAGGTTATTTAAATGCCATTTGTAATATCATACATGTTCTCTCCCCACTGTCGTGTGTGTGTGTGTGTGTGTGTGTGTGTGTGTGTGTGTGTGTGTGTGTGTGTGATTTTGTGATGAGGTCTTTCTATGTAGCCCTGGCTGGCTCAGAACTCACTATGTAGCTTGGGCTGCTCTCAAACTTGCATCAGTCCTTCTGCACTTGTCCCCTGCCATATGCTGAGATTATAGACATGAGCCACCACGACTGGCTCATATCCTACCCACAGACACCAAGAATAATGGCATTCAAGGAGAATCAGATTAAGAGTCCTTTCATTACTGGCAGTCAAGAGCAGGCTTGACCCTGAAGAGTGGCACAGGGTAGTGTTTATAAAGTCCCAGACCAAATACATCATATCAGAGGCAGCCAGGTGGTGGAAGTTTCCAAAGCTTTTAACAAAGGTTTCGAAAGTTCAGCTGATTAAAGCAATGACTTCATCAACCTATAGGTGCTGCTCAGCTAGAAATATCTGTTGAGCTGGATGTGGTTAGCTGTGCTGGGGAGGGGTCTGGAGGAGGGTACAAAACAGAGTCAACTAAAGCAAAATAAAGTTACCTTGGTCAGTTTAATTTATACTTTGTCTCTTCTTATCTCTCCTATCTTTAAAACATTGCCTTTCCACACCTTTCTGGTCTGTTATCATTTTTACATGCTCAAATGACAAAGAAGTGAGGTCTCCCAAACTTGAGTTGTGGATCAGTCATTCTCAGTCATTTCTGGGAGGCCCAAGGATATGATTTACTCATAAGACAGTCTTCCTCGACACTCTCCTTCCTCTGCCACAGGACACAGAAGCCTCTGAGATGCCAGAGTGAGGCTGTTACCCATGGTTCTTACAAATCACAAATCTTGTGCTCATACTGAGGACATTTTGTTGTCCTAGAAGCACCTCGTTCTTTTTTTTTTAATTTTTGAAAGTTTTTTATTAATTTATTTTTTACATTCCATCCCAGTTCCCCCTCCCTCCTCTCCTCCTGCCCCAGCCCCTCCTTCCATCTGCTCCTCAGAGAGGGCTTTATAAACCCTAGGAAATCTACTAAGTCTATCCCATCATTTAGTTGAGGCAGGATCAAGGCACCTCTCCACCCCACACCCCTGTGTCTAGGCTGGGCAACGTTATCTCTCCATATAGAATGGGCTCCACTAAGTCAGTTTGTGCATTAGAGTTAGATCATAGACCCACTGCCAGTGGCCTCATATATTGTCACAGTCGCACCATTGTCACCTGTATTAAGGGAGTTGAGTTTGGTCTTGTACAGGTTCCCCATTTGTCAGACCGGAGTTAGTGATCTCTCTTTGCCTCAGAGCCATTTCAAACATTCCTTGTGAAGGTCCAAGCTGGTAAACCACTGGCTCAGCCTGTCTCCCCACCGCTCATATTCCAGATAAATCTGGTCATTAAAAAATAAATGGCTCCATTGTCTAAAGGAAAAGACCTCTGTTCTGTCTGGTCAATTCTCTGATTAAAGCCTGAGCATTATACTCAGAAATTCAACAAACCCAGAGACATTCTGAACAGAAACCATGTGCTGTACTTTGCATCTGGAATGTCCCTCAGAGGTCCAGTGTTAAATGTTTGGTCACCAGCCTGTGCCACTGTTGGGAGATTGCATAAATGTTAAGAAATAGAGCCTCATGGGAAGTCTTAGTCCTTGGCCCCAGTCTCCTCCTGTCTGTGTTATATAAGAGACAATGTGTTCCCACCACGATGTTTTGCTCCATCCAGGACCAAAATCAAGGGAGCGAATAGTATCTCAAGCCCCCAAAACCATCTATTTCTCTTTATGAGTTAATGAGTATCAAGTATTTGTGGAAAGGAGACTATCACAGTCATTCAATAAATGTAGGGTAAACAAACAACTTCCTCACAATAAACCCCTCCACCCCCAGGATCATTACAGATCTTAAATTAAAATAGCATTTGTAAGGCAGAAATTGCTCTTGCTTTTCTCATCCTTTCCTAGCAAATCTCCCCGTATGTGATTACCTAGGCATGTGAATTGCAAATATTTCACCAATCACATTATTGACCAGTGTATTAATAAAGTACATCTGTTGTCTGGGTTTTATATTTTTGTCTCTTTTTTACTTCAGATCTTTTGCTTTTATTTTGTGTTGTGGACTGCCCATGATGAATGCAATACTGTTTAAAAATCATATAGTCATGTGATCAACTGGAAAGGTTACTTTCTGATTTTTTTTTTTTACTTCACATACCCTAAGCAGAAGACACAGCACCATTAAATAACCTCGAATTGAAATCATTCACACGCTCATCTTTCCTTTCTAGATTCTACTTTATCTTGTCAGCTACACTTATTTACTTCCTCAAGTGCTGTATAATATGTAATTTAACATAGTGTATGTGTATGTAGATACACAATATATAACTGGCAACACATGTACCCTTTATAAAGTACACTTGAGACTATCATTTCCAGTGGGCATGGCAGTGCACGCCATTAGTTCCCACATTAAAGAGGCAGAGATTGTAAGACCTTTGTGAGTTCCAGATCAGCCAGGGCTGCATAGTGAGACTCTGTGTGTGTGTGTGTGTGTGTGTGTGTGTGTGTGTGTGTGTGTGTGTGTATTTAAAAATTATGCTCCCCTTTATCTCTCAAAACCAGGGAAATAACCTGTCAAGAGAACTGGTTTGCAAGCATGATGACATTTTATTTGCTATTAGTATATCTTTCTAATCCTCAGTTAAGTTTCCAGATATTTTTATTATTTCCTGTTTCGTTTTTAAAGTATAATTAAATACAGATTATTCTATTTTCTTCTCATCCCCCTCTCCCAGACTCTTCTTATTTACCTTTGAACATTTGGGATCCTCTTGTCTCAACATCCTAAATGCTAGAACTCTAAGCCTGTGCTGCCATGCCTGACTTACGAATGATTTTTTTTAAGAGAAAGAAATGTTTTTTTTTTTTTAATCTCATTGTAGAACACAGTGTCTGAGCACCTTGAGAAGTGTTATTCCAGAGATCAGATCTATATCTATGTGGGAGATATACTCATTGCACTTAACCCTTTTCAGAGTCTGGGTCTTTATTCCACAAAGGTACGGTTTGACTTGTATTTCCTTTGTATAAATAGTTCCAGTAGTCGGAGTCCTCATGAAAAAATATTTCCCAGTACTTGGAGAAAACTGTTACTTATTTATCATTCAAGCATAGACATAAATGTAGGAAAAATATATGAAATCAATCTAGGTACTATTTATGATCTTTTTCCCGAAAGTACATAAGAGATTATGAATTTCATACAGTTGTGCTAGTAGCAGCCTATCCCTAAATGATGTCTAAAAATGAGTATACTTAATGTCTGTTTCTGAATTGAGCATTGTATAGTAAATAATAGCTACAGTGTTTATAAATAAGATACATATGGCTATAGTATTTGTCATTGTGAGATTTTAAATTTCTTTTAACATGTTAATTGGTTCGTTACTATCATACAATGTATACTTTATGAGTAAAAGTATTTAATTATCAATTACTCAGCTACCAAAGCTTTAAACATAGAATTAAACAAGATTGTTTTTCATTTTTAATTAGACCTATTGTCCTTTGCTATTTGTGCACTCTAGAACATTATTTAATATTGTGCCTAACAGCTCATTTGTGTCAGTCTAAAATGTACAGGATAATGATACATTTATCAGGATGTAAAACAAGGTTAGGGTTAGTAAAATTCCATTGTCAATTACTTGTACAATTATATACAAATCAAGTGAAATGATATAGATTAAATCAAGGTATGGGGGGAAAAGTATCAAATGTCAAATTGTCGTATCCAATTAGTAGTCAACAAAATGACTTCTGATCCCATCGTTTGTAAGGTTTTTCCATGTAAACAAATAATCACACTTTGAAGCCTTCAGATCTGCTTTTAGAAACAACATGCAGAATCATTTAAATGCCACCACTCTGTCATGCTATGGTCTAGCCTATATATGATCTGGCTCAAATATAGATATAGATAGATGTGGACATGTATACACATACATGCATGTATACATACATACATACATACATACATACATACATACATACATACATGAAAAGCATGTGTGGATAATGCTTTACCTGGATAGATTTTTTTTTATTAATCTTTTGCTTCCAAAACTAGAATGCTGTATGTAAATAATCTACATATTATATACAAGCAGACACAAGACAAAAAAAGTTCTGTAAGATTTATTCACTTTAACTTCAGCTTTCTAAGTTGTATATTGGAGCAAAGAGAACTGCCAACCCACCTCACATTTTTGCGATGGCTGATTTGGGATACCAGTCTATGGTCACATATAACTCCGATCAGGTAAGGCAGGGCTCTCACACCCCTTACTTTGTTGAGAACCACTGAGTTTCCTGGGGGTGCAATCCTCTCACAGATTCCTTCATTCCTGTGCAGTGTATCGTTATTTCTGGAGAAAGTGGTGCTGGGAAGACAGAGAGTGCTCATCTTCTGGTTCAGCACCTCACCGTGCTAGGAAAGGTAGAGTTGTTTTTTTACCTGTCCTAACAGAAATGTTTGTGTATTTCAAATAACTGGTTATGCTAGTATTCACTAACTCTCATACTCAATAATACTTGGAAATGATGAAACCCAGTTATTACCATTTATGTTTTAAAATATATCAAACAGGGGAGGAAGGGAACTCAGTGATTAAGAGCATTAGCTGCTCTTCCAGAGGACCCAGGTTCAATTCCCAGCATTCATGTTTATCACAACCATCTGTAACTCCAGACCCAGGGGATCCAATGCCCTCACCTAGCCTCAAAGGTAACTAACTGCACACACATGGTACATAGGCATACACACAGGCAAAACACATACAAATAAATATTTATTTATTTAAAATGCCTGTGCCCTGTTTTGAAACTCCTCCAATTTTCCTCACTCTTAGGCTCCAAGCCTTTATGTGTTATTTTCTCTCTGTAGCCTCAATGCACTAATTGAATGCTTCAGTAACAATGTTCAATTACAGATTAAAGTTCGATTGTATCATGTATAAAGCACCAAAAGAAAATAGATAATGCAGAACCTGCAAGGGATTAAAATGTAAGAAATGAATAACAGGTGCACATGCTTGTGTACATAACTAATAATTCCTAAAATGCTAACCCTCCACAAAGCCATGTTCAGATTCAACAAGAGAGCAATAAAAATCATAGAAGTGGGGTTTTTTACACAGCAAATTAATGTTATCACCATCAGTTATTTGACTTCTCCCCATTCACTTTGGAATGTCCATTGGACAACCTTGTTCACCTCACATTTGGGCGGTCATACTGGTGAGACTTCATGGGTATAGCTTCTGATGTGACTGGGAGATACAATGTCACAACAAACTCCCTAATCCTCTGACTCTTATAATGTTTCTGCCCCCTCTTCTGTAATGTACCCTAAGCCTTAGGAGTGGGAATGTTTTGTAGATATATCCACTATTTTGGTTGTCTGTGGTTTTCTGTAATGGTCTCTGTCTGTTGCAAAGTTCTCTGGATGACGGGTGAGTACCACACCTATTTATGAGTATAAAGTCAAAAGTGTTTTATTTATATTGTTGCTAGGGATAATGTTAGTTTAGTAACTTAGTGGTTGCAGATTCTCCTCCAAAGATAATGTCTTCATTAGCACTGAGAAGTTAGCTAGGTTTCTAGTACCAGGCATGGTTCTGTTTTGTTGACCAGGTCCTCGGTCCAATTAGAAAGCTATTTATATGCAATCCACTACTTTAAGCCAAAGTTTATCATGCCATGCTGGTTATTGATGTGGTCTGTAGGCATCATGGCTGGGTAGGACTGTTGGTTATCTCCTTCCTTTGGAAGGTTGCATTTTGCCTTCTGGCACCATGAGAACTAGTCCTCAGAGAAGGGGAATTTAGGTCAGTTCCAGTTCAGAGGCCTCTGGACCCTGTTTCTCAAGTACATGATGTCCTCAGCAATAGGGACTTACCTTCCATCTCCTGGGGTGGGGGAACCAAGGGCATCAACAATGGGCTATATGTTTTGGGAGTCTCTTGGACAACCCTGGCCAAAAACTCAAAAAAGAACTTCTCGCATCTGGTATTGAATTTTTTGTAAAGTGGTCTTTGGCTCCTGGAGGGAGTAACATCAGCCCAGCAGAGAAAAGTTTGTTAAAGCTATACATGTATAATTATGTGTATCTGTAGACTTTTTAAGGTAAATGTTGACAGTATGATGCCTTGTGGCTTTTCAGACCTCCTTGCTCTTTTACTCACCTTCCTTCTTCTGTATTTACCTCCTCCTTCATCTCTAAAAAGACTCCCTTTCCCATTTTCCTTATCAGGTCACTTATATCCTGCTATTCCTCTTGCCCTCCTTCCACTTTTTCAGAAGTAGTTTTTAATAAAAATTAGCACACCGAGTCAAAAAAGCATGACAAGACCAAGAAACCAAGTTTTTAACAGAATAAGGTTTGAACATTGTGTTCTTTGCTCTTTCTGGTTTACTATAAGGTTGTGGCAGTGAAGTGTGTCTCTCAGGAATGGTGACAGACGGACTCATAGAACAGATTAAATCTATACAAACTTTTTTTCAAAGATGGTTAGTTAATTAAATAATAGATAATTAATTTTCAACAAATGGTGTTGAAGAATTACATGTGCTGCTGCAAGCAAGCAAACCTCAGTCTGGATCTCACAAGGTATAGAAAGTTATTTCAAAAATAATTACTAAGTATAAATGGAAAACCACAAACTGTAAAACAAAATAGGGAAGTTTATTGTGTTCTTAAATTATTAGTGAAAGATTTCTTAAATACAACACAATGCGCAATTCATAGCAGGAGACTTGGATTCCACCAAAATTTCAGGCCAATATCTATGTTTAAACTGTTGTGCAGACTGCCTATAGGATGTGTTTTCAGGCCATATCATACACAGTACCATGTGTAAGGAAACAAAATATCTCTTCTCCTGTTCCTAAGAAAGAGAGTGAATGCATGTTTGGAAGGGGGTTATGAACCACATTGTAGTGTCTGGCAGTGTACCAAAAAACATGCTCTTCTATGTCCTTGTTTTCATATGAAGTACTTATCAAAAAGAGACATCCTATTAGAGACTAATTAATTTCATTCTGCTTTCTGTATCTTGACATCTCCACCTAGGCTAATAACAGAACCCTACAAGAGAAGATTTTACAAGTGAACAATTTGGTTGAAGCCTTTGGCAATGCCTGCACTATTATAAATGACAATTCCAGCAGATTTGGAAAATATTTAGAAATGAAATTTACCTCTTCTGGAGCTGTAGTAGGGGCACAGATTTCTGAATACCTTCTGGAAAAATCCCGTGTTATTCACCAAGCAATGTAAGTACATGCCAGATATACCTTAGTTTCTGAGTAATATGTGCAAGAACAGTGTTAAATAGCTAAAGCTCTTCCTGACTCCCAGTTTATTGATAATCTGCTGTGTAAGGCACTTACTATTGGAAGTAATCAGGCCCTTCACCAATGCTTTTTTCTCATGTATATTAGCATCTGATAGAGCAACTAATAAATGACCTAATAATCATGCTACCACCAAGGAGGTACTAACATAGTGTAGAAAAGCAAGCAGGAAAACCTTTCTCCAACAAAAATCAATGAGCAATTTAATTAAAAGAGTGGATCCTACTTCTCTTTTAAATATAACTATTACTCTTTTCTAAATAAACACCAATATTTCTATTTTCCTTTTCCTGTGTTTACACAAAAATGACCAAATAAAATATTGAGGGATGCTCAGCTGTATGGCTGTTCTTATTACTACTTGATTTTAAGTCATCAATATGACTCATGTTATTTTGATATTAGATTAAGTGAGTTCCTTTTGGCAGTCTAACTAAATGACAAAATTTCTTCCCTGTTTAATGACTCTAAAACATCCTTGCTTTTCTTATGATGGAATTATAGCTACCTGTTGGATTTGTACCCTAGTGGTTTTTATTATCATTTTTATTTATTTTTTTATTCTTCTCTCATACAATACATTCTGACCACAGTTTCCCCTCCCTCTACTCCAACTATAAAGTTAAAATCTCCCATGTTGATTTCATGTTAAACACTCCTGCATTATAGTAACATGTCACTTAAATTCACAG